>CM061130.1:3080101-3643284 GCA_030789695.1 Scilla litardierei | reverse complement strand
GAAATCGATGAACGGAGGCTCAAACGGTGTCGGATTGACCTGAAATTTTGTGGGGAGCTTCATAACAAGTATATCTAGCTACTGCAAAAAAAAATTCAAAAAAAAATACTTACAAACACCGAACAGAGGGGGCGTGCGCAGGTAATTCTACCTGCGCACGTTCTTAGGTATATATATATATATATATATACATATATATATATACGTATACATATACATATATACGTATACGTATACATATATACGTATACGTATACATATATACGTATACGTATACATATATACATATATGTATATATGTATGTATGTATACATACATATATATGTATGTATACATACATATATATGTATGTATACATACATATATATACATATATATATATATATATAAACCACTCATCAATAAACTCTATGTCGTTCTTTACTTGATTTTTGCTTTCTTGATTAGTTATTTTTATCTTGTTTTGGTTGGTTGGATATCTGCTACTATTGATTCTCTTTGTAAGATCGTGACATAGCAATTTTTTGGATCGCTATTAGTTGGTTCTGTTGCGCAGTGCTTGAAGGCCGAATCCATGGTTTTTCATGCATTAATCCCCAACACTTCCACCCTTCTATCCCTTTGGCCACAAATCAACCATGTCCTAGTGTCATCTGACCCTAGGGTCTGAGTATGAGTATTCAAAGGAACGAGACTCGACCAGCTATTCCATATATTCTAACAACACATTAGATTGGGTCATCTTAGCTATCATCAGTTAGTTTTACCAGCAAACTAATATGATGGACCAATTAGCCATAATAAACATGCTCGATCATAAAATTAACCTGGGATCAGATAACAGAACCAATAAAATTCATATTGGCTTTACAAGCTTACAAGTTCTGATTTCCTTTGCAGGACAATAGCATTATTTTCTGGTCTCTAGAACAGTTAAATGTAATATGGGCCAATTCGGCTTACAATAGTCACCGTAAAGAACAAAAGCCTATCAATATTCTTCACTATGATGGCTTTATACGTGGGAGAGAATGGAGTTTACTACGTGCGGATGAGAGTTGTCAAGGCTCAATGCAATAAAACATTTAGAACACACACATGAGAATAATGGTGAGAGTTGTCAAGGCTCAATGCAATAAAACATTTAGAACACACACACGAGAATAATGGAGAAACGATGTCACTTGACCACAAATAATTAGATGCGCTGATGTGATAATCCCTGTCGAAAAAACAACCCATGTGGGTTGCTTTTTCAAAGATCACTCAAACACTGTCACATAAGTGCATCTGATCATTTTTAATCATTTTTAATCATGCACTTTAACCATGCACCATCTGAACCACATTAATCCCCTATATATACATGTGTGTGTGTGTGTGTGTGTGTGTGTGCATGGTCTGAAAATGACAAGGAAAATGTCAAAAGGAGAAAAGAAAGGAAACAAAACAAAGCAAACAACCATCAGGCTCATGAAGGTAACATGATCATCCCCTTTAACATTGCCACCATTTGTACATTCTCCCAGGTGGTCACGTGATGAATTGGCTTTTGATGCAACGACTTCTTCCTATAATGATATATCAGTAAAATTTGGGCAACCACTACATAGGAAGTTAACCTCAGTGTCGTTTTTAATTCAGAAAGATGATTTTGAAAAGAAAATAAGAGGTTTTTGGATTTACATAATTGTAGATGTGGGTAAAATCACATTCTTCCCTTTATTGCATGTCTGTAAATGCTAAGAAGAAGGTGAAGCTATATATGAGCCATTCAGATTGTTACTGTTTCTATGATTTTCTTGAAAACTTGAACATTTTCAAAAGATGTTCCGTTTTTATGAGATTTCGATAGCAATAGCATAAGAAACTAATTATCCAAAATATTCAGTAAGAAAAGGTTATGTCCATCTTAACTACAAGCAAATCAGCTACCAGAGAATCGATAACGATGCCATGCATGTACTTACTAGTGATCATTCCAACCCACCACAACGGTTCGTACAAGTATGAGAAACCTCCAGATCCTGCAGAAGATAACATTAAGGCATTACAGTTCAAAATACCAACACAAATCCCAGGAATAACTTGTATGTTAAAAGTTAATCATGGTGGCGATTGCAGCTTAATTAATGTGAGAAAAAATAGAAGTCTGAAAACAAAAGAGAGGGTTTCAGCTGTACGTATCTCGTTGAAAGCGAGACCTGCTTCACCGTACACCATACAGACAATCAAAGGAAAATTTTAATTTCTCATGCCCCTTTTAACTTTCTTGCCTTCCCATCATTTTCTAATCAACCAAACAAAGCCGAAAGGGTTTGCGAGTTAAAAAGGAAAGTGACAGAAAGGGGATTGAAGCACCTCAAGAAGCTTCCTCCATTTCTTTCATTTGATTAATAAAGGAAATCGAAAGTGAGATGATGAAAATGTGAAATAAAAATAAAATGACAAGAACGTTCATTTCCCAGCATTTTTTATGTGAACACAAATTCAATGCTTCATGATGAAATAAACAATACCCTGATTGAAAATCTCAAGGAAAATCCCAAGTAAATGACCAAAAAAGTTTTTATTTTTTTGGGGCTGCCCAGCTTTTGTTTCATTCTCTTCTCAACTTGTTATTTTCTTTCTCGTCACTTAAAACCTAAATAAGCAGTAAACTATGCAACAATTTACAAGTCTCGAGATTAAATTAACAAACCCCGTATGTCCTCCAATTTAGCAATAAAGCGCACAAAATCGACGGTAAAAAAAAGAACACATGAAGATAATCAAAAATAAAAGGTTATAATAAAAGAAACCCACCTGCACTGACGCCCAAAATCCCAGCTTTCTTCAGGCCTTTCTTCTTCACGATAAAACTGGACCCAATGAAGAAATTAGAGGAGAGGGCCAGCACCAATCCCCTAATATTATCTGCAGACATCACCATCGCTGCTCAGCAGCACTCCAGCAAAACCCTTTTGCCCCTGAGAAGATCAAACTTCGGACAGAAAACAACGTCGTATAAGTAAAACCCACACCAGAACTAAAGATAGAAAGTAATTAAGCATTGTTTTTAGCAACAAAAATTCCACCTTTCTTTCTATTTACGTTCAGATTTTCGAAGATATTGCTAGAACTCAGAGAGAGAGAGAGAGAGAGAGAGAGAGAGAGAGACGGAGAGAGGAAGAAGGAGGAACATCTCATTTCGGTTTCATATGTAGGAGAAGAGGAGCGAAACTCCAGACTCCACAATTTAAGTTTCGGCTCCGACACCCACGGAGAGAGACAATTGCGTGTGTATATATCCTTTGTTGTCTTTTTGCATAAACATGCCTACAATTTTTCTTATTAGCATTCTATTATTCTCAAAAGTAAACTCATGTTATCTTTTTGTTTTGGGTTTTTTAGAAAATGGTCCTCCAATTATGTCTAATTTTAAAAGGTGAATTGTTAGTGGGACAGACCTAATTGCTGAGTTCACTTACCTCCTAATTTTTCGAAAAATGCCAAAACTATCCTTTAACAGATCTTTTTTAAAAAACCACAAAAACCCCTTAGAATTACTGAGTTTACAGACATTTTCAATATGGGTGCACAGACTTCTTTTGCTCTTTCATCCTATTCCTAGAGACATTCTTCATGCTTCGATTCCGACTCCTTCCTAGAACAAACTCTAATTAATACAAACAAACGCAATTAAAGATGAAGCAACCTTATGAGTAGAAGGATACGATATCAACGTACAGCTCTAACAGAAGAAACAACATATTCTTTTCCAGAGGGATTCAACACGTTAGACGGCACTCTAACCGTGTAGAACTCATCGTCTCAACCTCTGCACACAAAACCCAAATCCAATCACAAATAAAATGGTACCTTTTTAAATCTCACCAACAAACACAACACAACACGGCTAACCATTAAGGAACCTCAAAAGCTTCATTTTCTTCGGCGGCCAATGCGTTCCTCGAAAATCTCAGCTTGGTGAGTGTCTGTATAATACCAACAAATTAAAGGAATAAAACTTCAAATTCTTTCGAAGTTGACAACTTAAATTAAGAATTGAATATCACGACATGTACGCCGTGCCTCCATGACTTGAGGCGGGCAGTACTTAAGGTGCCGGCGGGGCCCTCAACAAATCGCCGTAAAAATCGCAACTTTTGCATTACACTATTCTCGTCCACATCCATCACGTTGGTCTGCTGGACCGCCGGTTGCAACCATCGCCTTTGTATACTACCATCATCTCATCGTGTTCGTCCGCAGATCGCAATTTATCGATAGACCAGGACAGAAAAAAATTTTGGCACCGCCCTTGGATATACATAAGTTTTTGAAGTGGCGTTTTAGTAATTCAACTTCACACACAAGAGTCATTCTTCTTAAAGGCTATTTATTGTCATGATCAAAGTATAACAAATCAGAGCAAGTATTGGCGGGTGCAAGTTGAGATGATTTGTACCCGTTGAATAAAAAGATGTCAACTTGAGGCCGTGAAAGATGGGCGCGGCCAATGAGGGACTGCACTAGAGCTTTGTTGCCAGAATGCCAGTTGAGTTCTCATTGACGCTAACTTTGAGCCTCTTTTTTGACCGAAGAAAAAGGGTTTGCGGGTCAACAATTTGGTTCTCGACCCAATTCGCTTAAGCATGTGGTTCTCCCTGCTTCGCTGGTTTCGGATCCCGGCCCGGGGATTTGCGACCCTATAAATTAGCAAATTGGAAGCTATTTTTACAATTTACTCCTCTGTAAAATATAATAAGAACTTTCAGCCAAGTTTCAATTCATAGAAAACTCTTCCATGCATTGATGAGGCTTGAATACGATCTATTTTTTTACTGTGTTTCAGATTATTTTCGAGAAGAATATGACATGTTCGATAAATATTGGTATCTGTTGTGAAGGGAAAAGTATGGAAATAGGTGTAGAGGGTTAAGAGCCCCCTACCCTCATATTTATAGCTTTCAATAGTGGGCTGGATACCCAATGGGCCTCATGGGCCTATTCATAACACTTCCCCTTATCCAACCAACATTGAATAAGAGGTGGATTCTTCAGGATCCGAATTAGGATAACTGCCTTGTTAAATAAAGAACAGTTAATCCATAACTTCCCCTGTTTTAGGGATGTGTCTAGGGGTGGATACTTCAGGATCCAGAGTCAACGAGGTTGCCTCGTCAAAACCTTGACTACGGAAAACCCTGTGGGAAAAAACCAGTAGCCAAGGGAAAAGAGTACAACTCTGCGGTTGACTCCCCCTCATCTGACCAAGCTTCAGGCTTGCAGATTTCCTATGAATATATACATCAGTCTCCTATGTATCTATGAGTTCATAGTCCTCTCATCCTGACCCAGTTTACATTTACTCACTCTCCTCATCCCAATCCCATATACAAGTTTCTCAAAGATACTAGTAGGCAGGGATTTGGTAAGCAAATCCGCCAAGTTATTACATGATTGGATCTTCTATACCTCAATCTGCTTCTGCTTCTGAAGGTCGTGTGTCCAGAAGAACTTGGGGGAGATATGCTTCGTCTTGTCACCTTTGATGTAACCGTCCTGTAGCTGGGCTATACATGCTGCATTGTCTTCATGAAGTGGAGTAGGCGCAAGAACGCCGGTCATCAGGCCGGTGGAGGTGAGGATGTGCTGGATCACAGAGCGTAGCCAGAAACTCTCCTTGCTTGCTTCGTGGATCGCTAGGAGCTCTGAGTGAGTGGATGAGACGGTCTTCATGGTCTGCTTTACATATCTCCAGGATATGGCTGTGCCACCATAAGTAAACATGTATCCTGTCTGAGACTTCTCTGTATGAGGATCGGACCTGTATCCTGCATCAGCATAACCAACTAAACCAGTTGATGCCCCTTTCCTGTAGAATAGACCTAAGTCTATGGACCCTTGGAGGTAGCGCAGAAGATGCTTAACTCCGGCCCAGTGCCGCTGTGTAGGTGCAGCACTATATCTGGCTAGTAAGTTGACTGCAAATGCTATATCAGTGTGAGTGCAGTTAGCCAGGTAAAGGAGTGCATCGATAGCACTTAGATAAGGCACTTCGGGGACTAGTACTTCATCCCCCTCTTCCAGCGGCCGGAAGGGGTCTTTATGTACATCCAATGATCTGACGACCATTGGAGTGCTGAGGGGGTGGCACTTATCCATCTGAAACTTTTTCAATAAGTTCGATGTATAAGTTGACTGATGTAACAGGATCCCATCGTTAAGATGCTCTATTTGAAGACCTAAACCGAATTTTGATTTTCCGAGGTCTTTCATCTCGAAGGTTTCTGTCAAGCTTCTAGAAATCTCTGCGATCTCTTCAAGAGATCCGATGAGGTTCAAGTCGTCCACATAGACGGCTATGATTACAAATCCTGTTGCCTTTGCTCTTATAAAGATGCAAGGACAGACCGGGTCGTTTGAGAATCCTTGTTTTGCAAGGAAATCGCTCAGTCTGTTATACCACATCCTTCCAGATTGTTTTAGACTATATAATGATCTTTGCAGTTTCACTGAGTAGATGTCACGTTCTCTCTCTTTTAGTGCTGCATGCAAAGAATAACCGTCAGGCAATCTCATATAGATGTCTCGGTCTAGGTTGCCATATAGGTATGCAGTAACCACGTCCATGAGTTGCATATCTAAACCCTCTTGAGCTGTTAAGCCAATGAGGAATCGGAAGGTGATCGCGTCCATGACCGGGGAGTATGTGGCTTCAAAATCCACCCCTGAACGTTGGGTAAAACCCTGCGCTACAAGCCTTGCTTTGTAGCGAACGATCTCATTCTGTTCATTTCGTTTTCTAACAAATACTCATTTATAACCTACAGGTTTTACACCTTTTGGTGTCTGGACTATGGGTCCGAAGACCCTGCGTTTGGTGAGTGAATCCAACTCCACTCTTATTGTCGCTTTCCACTTTGGCCAATCATCTCTGCTTTGACATTCTGTCAGAGAGCGTGGTTCAATATCATCGTCGCAGTACACGACGTTGATGGCAATATTACACGCAAATGTGTCATCTATGGTTGTGCTCTTTCTGTCCCAATACTCCCCAGTTCGTACATAGTGTATCAAAACTTCATTTTCTCCCGGTTTTTCCTCTTCATGAGAGTTTGGGAGAGATGTGGTAGCAGGGCTTATAGTAGCATCCTGTGGTGGTATTTGTTTACCATTGCCAAGGGTCCTACTCTTTCGAGGGACTTGGTCCTTGGATCCCGGTGGTCGCCCTCTCTTTTTGAGAGGTCCAACCATTTCTGCTGCAGGCGGATTGCATCCATTTTGCGGTATGTCAATCCTAGCTGGAGTGTTAGCAGCAGGGACGTGTGATTTGACAATCTTCTGGTTGTCAGTAAATTTGTCCGGCAAGAGATGGACAGTGTTTTGGATGTGGAGAATCTTCAGGACCTCCTCCTCACACTGGCTTGTGGGCGGATCAAAGTGACATAATGTCTTTGTATCCCAAGTGATACATTCTGAAGCTTCGGGCTTCTTTGTCTGTGAGCCTAGTCTTGGAAACGATGTTTCATCGAATTCACAGTCTTCTAGACGTGCCTTGAAAACGTCTCCCGTAAGGGGTTCTAGGAATCTAATTCTGGAGGGGGTGTCAAACCCAACATAAATGCCTAGGCGACGTTGTGGACCCATCTTTGTCCTTTGTGGTGGTGCTATGTGGACGTATACTGCACAACCAAATATTCTCAAGTGTGAGACAATTGGTGGGGCTCCAAGTGCTAGTTGCATTGGAGAATATGACTGACCTCCAGAAGGTCTTAATTTTATTAAAGATGCAGCATGCAAAATTGCATGACCCCACGCATTCACTGGCATCTGGGATTGAAGTAATAATGGACGAGCAATCCATTGCAGTCTCTTAATTAGAGATTCTGCTAACCCATTTTGGGTGTGAACATGTGCTACAGGATGTTCGACTTCAATTCCCTGAGCTTGGCAATAGTCTAGAAAGACTTGTGACGTAAACTCCCCCGCATTGTCCAGACGAAGTTTCTTTATCTGGTAGTCGGGGAAGTGGGCCCGTAACTTGATTATCTGAGCTAAAAGCTTAGACAGTGCTAGGTTACGGGTGGACAGTAGACACACATGTGACCACTTAGTAGATGCGTCTATCAGGACCATAAAGTACCTGAACGGACCACTTGATGGGTGTATCGGCCCACAAATGTCTCCGTGGATTCTTTCCAGAAAGCTTGGAGACTCCACGTCCACTTTCAGTGGAGAGGGTCTTGTAATCAGTTTACCATTGTAACAGGGTGGACATGGGAATTTGCCTTTTTGAAGAATCTTCAGGTTCTTCAAGTCTATACCCCTGGAGCTTTTTATGATGCGGTACATCATAACAGATCCAGGGTGTCCCAGTCTACTGTGCCAGAGTTGGAATTCTGGTGTTTGGGGGCACTGCAGGTGCTCCGCCATGGATGTTTCTGGAGTTTGTATACTTGTTTGGTAGAGTCCCGAGGGGAGTCCCTTGAAACGTTCCACAATGGTTTTTGAACCATTTGTAAGAGACGTTACAAGCAAGTATTCCCTTTTATCTTCCTCGACCGTCTCTAAGTGATATCCGTTTAAACGGATATCTTTAAAGCTTAGTAGGTTTCGGATAGATTTAGGGGAGTATAACGCATTTTTAAGTGTGATTTGTGTGTTACCGGGGAGCAATATGATTGCTTTCCCTGATCCTTCGATTATGTTAGCTGGTCCTAAGATTGTTCTCAGTGGACCAGAATAGCTACTTATGCTCGTGAAGTAGTCTATGTTTTGAAGGATCGAGTGCGTCGATGCACTGTCCACTAGACAGATTAATTCCATATCTATATAAAGAAAGACATTCAAGCAGTAAATATTATGAAAAGAAAAGATCTACTTTCATAAAAAATGCTCAAAGGAAATGTTTTGACATGGAATAAAAACTAGGTACTATGCAGAAAAGGAAGATACATTGCTAGCATAAAAAAATGGTCCATAACTAGAGAGTGTCATCTCCCATGAAATCTTCAGGAGTCCATGATGTCTCTGGCAAAGCTGCGCTCTCAATCAGGTTTGTCTCAACTCGAGGCTTGAGGCTTGCCTGGTAGAGGTCCTGGAGGTGTTTCTGGTTGCGGCAAATTCTGGACCAGTGGCCCGTCATTCCGCATTTGGAGCACTTATCCTCCCAGTCTTTCTTGGGAGTGCCACCTTTGTTGGACATCCTCTTTTGCTTCTTTTCCACGAACTTCTGGTTCTGAGGAGGAGCTGGGGGAATGGCCTTCTTCTGCTGCTTTTGTTCTTTCCATTTCTGGAATTTTGCCTTTTTGTCCATCTTCTTCTTCTGGGAAGACTGGAAGTGTGCCTCTGCAGGAGGTGGCAGTGGAGCGGAGCCAGGAGGGCGCAGGTTGTGAGTGGCAACTAACAGGTCTCTGTTCTGTTTAGCCATAAGCAGGCATGAAAGCAGATCAGAGTACTTTGTGAACTTCCTCTCACGGTATTATTGCATAAGGATCATGTCCTTCTCGTGGAAAGACGTGAACGTCTCTTCCAGCAACATTTTCTCCGTCACCGTTTCACTGCACAACTTCAGGCGTGAGGTGATACGGAAGAGTGCTGAGTTGTACTCCGCTACGGATTTGTAATCCTGTATGCGGAGGTGAGTCCACTCGTACTGCGCACGGGGGAGTATGACATCTCTCTGATGTCTGTACCTCTCCTCAAGTGCATCCCACAGCTCGTAAGGATCCTCTACAGTGAGGTACTCGTCCTTCAGGGTCGAGTCTAAATGTTTCCTGATATAGATAATGGCTTTCGCCTTTAGTATATCGGAAACTTCCTCTGTATGAGGTGCTTCTTTAGAAGCATCCTTGTCGGCTGGGGCAGTACTTGTTGTTGCCTTCTCAACCGGTGTGAGACTGAAACCATGAGAGCGCAGATGGAACTTCAGGTCCAACTGCCAACTCAGGTAGTTTGACCCATCGGCCTTCAAAACCGAAAAGTCAACATTCGCAAGTCTGGCCATTGAATAATCTAGCAATATAAAAACAACATGGATCATTAAACTGAGTAAAAATAGACATCCACGCATGTATTTGTCATAACATGAATTTATTAAAGGAAAATTAACATGCATGCTTTTTGACGGTTTCGTAACGTGAATAATTAACAAAGATTAACATCCACACATGCTTTTTGACAGTTTCATTGTAACATTAACATGGCATGAAAAATAATTCACATCCACGCAATTAATGTATAAGCAATGAAAAAATAACTTAGGACTATGGGGATCAGCCAGCCGACACCGAAAAGAAAAAGACAGTCCGAAATTACATCAAAAGTTGCATGAAAGAATAAGTACAACTCGGGAACTTCATAGAGAAGCCCCTTCATCTTTGTGCATACGCCTTCAGCTCCTTTTTGGTGTTCGCCGGTCTTCTTTTTACATTTATATCCTCACTTACAAATTTCTCTCAAAAAAAAGAAAAAATTGCGGGAAATTAAATGTGTCGGAAACCTGGCTGATCCCTAAAAACATAGCCTAATCGCACATCCACGCAGATAATATATGAAAAATATACAACCACGCAGATAATCTTATCACGGGCATGTAAAGATTAATTAAATAATCTAAATAGTGTGTGACGTGCTAAAAATTATTTTTGAAAAACTTTTTACCTTTGATCCATATTTTTAATGTTTTGTTTACCGCTTTTAAACCCTTTTTATAAAGTTTCTTTAATTATTTTGGGCTTTTAGGGCCAAAAATAAAAAAGAAAAATTATTTGTGTAAATGGGCTAATTTTCAGGCTTTTGGGCCATGAAAACAACCCATTAGGGTTAATTTGGGCCTCCCCCGAAAAATTGGCCCGTTTAGGGTTAGGGTTTCCGAAAAACCCTAGGGGGGCCCACGACACGCCGCCGCGACGGCTAGCCGCGCAGGGCGCGGGCCGCAGCAGCAGCGGGCCGCGGCTTCTGGCCGCGGCCGCCGGCGGCGCCCCCTTCGGGCGTGCGGAGTATGGATCAAGGTCGGGGGGTAAAAAACGGATTTTTCAATCATTTAGATCTAAAAAAAACTGATTTTTATTGTTTTTAGACATGCGGATCTAAATAAAAATGTGATTTTTACCGTGTTTTTAAACTTTTTGATCCTAAAACATGCAGATCTAACGTGAAATGCAAGTTTAGATCTAAAAAGTTTTGATTTTTACCTCTAGATTCGACAAAGGAATCTAGTCGACGGTTGGTGAAGGATGCCCTTTTCGCTCCCCGTTGAGAAGATTACGATCTTCTTGAATCTGAGCGATTGATGGATCTCCTTCCTCACGAGCCGTCGTCTCCTCCAACGAGCGTGATCGTGCTGATAACGTGTTGTGAAGGGAAAAGTAGGAAAATAGGTGTAGAGGGTTAAGAGCCCCCTACCCTCATATTTATAGCTTTCAATAGTGGGCTGGATACCCAATGGGCCTCATGGGCCTATTCATAACAGTATCTTTTCTTTCTTTCTGTCTTTTTTCTTCCTTTTTTTCTTCCTTTTCCTTTTTTGCCGATTTTTTTGGATGGGAACGAGTGTAAAAATATTAGTGCACTAGAAATTACCCGTGCACTTGGTGCACGGAGAAAAAAAACCACCCCACAAACACGGCATGATGCACGCTAGCAACCGAGAAGGAGCGATAACAGTGGGTATGTGTGTCGGCAGCGTCGGCGGTAAAAGGGGAGCAAACACCTCCCCTTGCACCGCCACCTCCAACGCCATCCTCCTCCTCCTCTTGGCCAAAAACACCAACATGATCGCGCCCCTGATACACACCCGGGACGAGACTCGCTAGTCTTACCGCAAGCGCACGGTGTAGCGGCGAGCGGGTATCGAACACGAGGAGGGCAAATGATGGTGTCTTCTTCAATTCACCTGGCTATAAGAACAGTCGAGAAATATTCGCAATAAAGCGGTCACAGTCGTTCAATTGTATAAAGAAAATATCAAATTAATAAAAACGCCTATGGATAGGGAATCCCCGCTACAAACCGTATCTAGTCATTGTGATTCGTAGGTTTCACAATTACTAGACTTTGAAATTCAGGTGAACTAGTTGCAACTAAATGTAGAACCAAGCTCACGCTCTCGCGCTATTACCGGTCTATAGCAAACCTAGGGTAGGGTCCAATCTCTTGCAAACCCTAACCTAGGCAAGCTAGCGTGAAGGACAGCATCATCGTTCAATCGTATCTCGAGCCCACTCTCGTGCAAACTCGAGCTACGACCTAGGTTGGGATAGTTCCTACCCGTCCAATCTCTTGCAAACGGGTATTAGTATAGAATTGCAATCGAAAACCCTAGTTTCGGTCCAATCTCTTGCAAATCGATTCCAGAGAAACCCAATTGTAACCCAATTCCAATTTCTAGGGCTTCCTGTCGAGTTGGGATCCAATCTCTTGCAAATCCCAATTGGTATGAATCCCTAGCTATTCGTATTAAATCAATCCCAAACTAACCCTAATCAATTCTAGCAAGAATTTCACCAATTCATCACAAATTAGAAATAGGGTTCGTAGGGTTCATCCCTACGCCCTAAGACGATAAAACTACTCACAATTCATAATGCAAATCATTAGAAATTCAATAATAAAAACAATAGAATTCATTGCAATAGACAATATATCAATAAAAATGAGGGTTTTATTAGAAAGAGAGACAAACCAATGAAGATTCAATGGCATCCAACAAAATAGAACTTTTTATCTCTCTCCCAAGAACTAAATCTAATCTCCTAAAAAGTAATCAAAAAGGGCTGCCAAAAAAATGAGAAAAAGCTCTCCAAACTAGGTTTAAAACTGGGGTTAAATACCCCCCAAAATCGCCCAAAAATTGTGACAAAATTGCCCCTGCGCAGCTTGAAAATCGCACTTTACGCTACAGGCAGCGCGGCTCACTCGGCCGAGTGACAAATGTCACTCGGCCGAGTGACGGACCCTGACGGATTCCAGTAAGTCTGGAATTTTGGGGGTCGTCTCCTCGGGAGTCACTCGGCCGATGGGATTTCTTCACTCGGCCGAGTCGGAACTCGGGCCTGACTGATGGATTACAGTAACTTGGGAATTTTGGTTGCCGTCGTCTTGATGCCACTCGGGTGAGTGGTGTATCCGTTCTCGGCCGAGTGGTCTGGCGATGCTCGGCCGAATACACGCTGATATGGAGTCTGTTGCGTGTCCGATCTGGCCGGCCGAGCGGGCTGTCGATGCTCGGCCGAGTGACTCCTTCACTCGGCCGAGTGGCATGCTGAAAATGCTCAATCTTCGTATTTTTGCTTCCTCGTCGCTCCTACGACGTTCTTTCTTCTTCCACTCCTCTCCAATCATAGAATTCCCCTCAAAAGAGTCATGGGTGACACTCCGGAGTGGGTGCATCTCAGAATCACTCCAAATCGATCCAAATCTCCTGAAATACGAAAAAACAAGAAATCGTGAAAAGCATCGCAATATTGTCGAATAATCGTGAAAAACGCGATATGGGCGATCTAAATGGCATGCAAACAAGCAGAAAAAAGGTGTAAAATATGGAGTGATCAAAATCCCCCAAGCTTACCTCTTACTCGTCCTCGAGGAAGATGAGTAAAAAGCGAACCCGGTGGATAAAGATAATGGAAACGATGGAAAAATGGAAAATGAAAAATGAAAAACAAAATAGAAAACGAAGAAGGAAGTTGCTAGATCATTTTTCTCAGGACGTGGGTTTTGCTTACTCATATAGCACGCATCGAATATAAAACACATGTCAAAGACTTTTATCTCGATATCATAGTATAATGGTGCATTTGAAATAGAAAACCCAAGAATATCAATATAGCATGAAAAGTGGAATAATTCTAGAATTAACATCGTCTGAAGCATCTAAAGCGGTATACAAAATCGTAGATCACACACTTTTCAATTGAATGCTTTCTATAAGGAGTATAAGAGATATCACACAATAGAGTAGTAAGAATAGAAAAGTGTGGTTTTCATGATATGAATGCTAAGCGCAGATTTCTGGATTTCGTGAAACGTTTAGCAATCTCACCGAGTATAAAATATTACTTAGCCTAGGTTGTCATGCACCGTCATGTAGTCACTCTCTCACACATCATTGGATCCCCTCCCCCAAGCTCATCCATAACTGTGGTGGCATAAACAAAACAATATTTACATTCCCCGTTTCTTTTGAAGCTCCAAAAGTAAAAGAAATAAAAATAAAAGCAAAAAGAGGGAAGAAAGAGAGAAAGGGTATGAGATGGGATCGTTTTCGAACTTCTTTTCTCTTTTCTTTTCCCCCTTTTTTTCGAATAACATATATACACAAATGAGCCCAAATCAAAAGAGAAGGATATACAAGTATTTTTTTCTTTTTGGTTTTGGGGAATTTGGAGCATGGGATATAATAACGGGGGGAATGCCAATAATAGAATTGCTAAGGGGAGATTCACCAATGAATTTAAAATAGAGAAATAATGTTCAAGATATGTGGAGAAAGAAATAAATGTATCTCTCGGTTCACTCTATAAGACATGCATGACAACTTTCAGCAGTGTAATTTAATCTACTCAGTTTAATCTCAAAAAGCAAACTAGTCCAGATTTATCAATGCTAGCAAACATTCAATCAACCTGAAGTGCAAACATTCAATCAACCTGAAGTGAATCGTACAAATCATGCAATAAGAAGTGATATGAGAAAAGAAAGCAGTACTCCAGATATAAGCAATCAATGCGTGAATCTTGGTGTGTTTTCTACGATAGCATACATATGAATTACCAGACATCAGCTAATAATAGAATTTCATCCATTTTCATACGGAAAAAGAAGTGGGTTACTATTTCTAAATGCAAAGCAGAACATAGCATATGATATCAAAAACAAAAGCTATGACATGACAAAATTAGCATGCATATTGAGAAAAGCTAACACCACGTCATCGTCATCACAGAAAAATCATCTCTAGCAAAAGATGAAAAAAATGAAGATAAAAGAAAACTTTACAATGCAGCACACAAAGAAAATAAGAAAAACGTGATGCATGGTAAAGAAAATGAAAAAGTGATGAAAAATGGGTGCAAAAGCGGAAAAAAGTGAAAAAAATAAAAATAAAGACGATAAAAGCAAAAAGTGTGAGAACTCACTCCCCCAGGCTAAAGTGCACAGTGTCCTCAATGTGCAAAGTGTGGCACACCGAGAGACGTGAAATGGGTGGGGTGGGTGAGGATGCATGCATGATAAAAAAATAAAAATAAACAGAAAATATGATGCGTATGTGATGCATG
Organism: Scilla litardierei; assembly: GCA_030789695.1. Lineage (NCBI taxonomy): Eukaryota > Viridiplantae > Streptophyta > Magnoliopsida > Asparagales > Asparagaceae > Scilla > Scilla litardierei. The sequence goes on along the minus strand of CM061130.1, from coordinate 3,628,014 downwards.
CAAAGATCAGAGTGATGCAGATATGTGTCACCAAAAATACACTCCCTCTCTCCCAAAAAATATATAAAATGATGTGATCAGAACATGGACCAAAATAGTGAGGGGAGGAGGTGGGGGCAAAAAAAACTCCAGGACCAGCAGAAAATGGGCAGCATAATCGAAAAAAAATATCAATGGCATCAAGGGTGTGCCTAAGCTGGTGGTGCTGCACCATCTCCGTCCTGTGGCGGAGGTGGAGGTGGGGGTGGGGGCGGTGGGTGTGGAAGCTGCTGGGTGGGCGGCGGCGGTGGTGGCAGTCGCGTGAGAATCTGAGTCAGGCAAGCCTGAATACTGGGAAGTTGCTCAATGCGGTGCTGCACGGCGGAGACTGTGGTAGACAAAGTCCTAAGGTCGCCTCTGAGTCCACTCACCGCCCCCTCAAGAGCACGAATGCTCTGAAGTATAGTGTTAGGGGGAGGTGGTGCAGAGGGACGCACGTGTCTAGGCTGTGAAGGACGGGGCTGTCTAACACGGGCGGTGTAAATAATCGGGCCAGCAGGTATGTGTGGAAAGGGGGCTGTGCTCACTAGTGGATTCCCAGCCTCAGTGTGAGGCTGGGACGCATGCTGGTACGAGGTGGAAGCAGCAGCAGTGGTGGTGGTGGACAAAATCGGCGACGAGGCAGCAAGAGAGGTCTGTGACGCAGACGTGGGAACAGATGTCACGACACTCTCGGAAAGGATAGCTGTAGTGGAGACAGAAGGGTCGACCACTGGGGAGGAAGTGTAGGTCCCAAAAGGCGACACCCCAGTGGAGATCAAACTAACTGGATAGGGTCTCCACAACGACAGCGAAGGAAGACTCGCCACTCTCTAGTATGGTGGGTGGACGCTCGGGAAGAAGTGAGGAAATAGGCTCAACCGAGATAGGCACATCAGTGGTGGGGGTGGTGGTATACGTGGTGGACGTGGTGGACGAGGTGGACGACATAGCTAGGGTACTCCCGACACCGACAGAAGTGTGGATAGAGGTGCCGGGAGGTGCAGACAGTGCAGGCTCAGGCTGAGGGATCACGGGGTCGACGGGTGCAGGTGGTGCCTGCTCAGCTCCCTCGGCCTCTAGCACGTAGGCAGCGGGGATCAGGAGATCCATCGCCGGAAGCCAGTCCCCGTGTGCCGGTCCTATATGTGTCCGAGCGGGGCTCGGGAGGATCATGTAATCGGCACTAAAGGTACCGTGCAACCATACCTAGTGCCGCTGGCCGTGGGGACGAATCATCTTCATCCAGGCCATAACATCTATCGAGAGTGAAGTGGGGCCCTAAGGTCGACGCAAGTCGTCAGGAAGGTCCACGCCGGTCATCTTGGCTAGCAGGGTGATCAGGCCGCCGCAACAGATCGGTGAGCGAGCGCTCACCGCTACTATGATGCAGTCCAAAAACCAGCTAGCGATATCAATCTCAACGGCGGGGACCATCGCATCACCACCCCTATCCTGAACTCTGGGGCGAGTCATCGCGTAGAGCATATAGAGCTCAGGCGTAGACATCGTCCCAGGCTCGTACCTCGCAAGGAAGGTGGTCGCCATAAGGCGATGTGCTATGCGGAGGCAGGGACTATAGCTGAGGCCTTGGCCCTACTAGGGTCAAAGGCAAGTGGTGAACCCGTGATCCGGGTCCAAAAAGCGTGTGGGTCGAACGACGGCGGTGGGATGTGTGTGGGGGCGTAGGCGCGGTCGGGCTCAGGGATAGCGGGCCACTGAAAGAATGCTCTAAGCATATCGAGAGTGATCTGACACTCCCGATTCATAAGGTGGAAGGAGTATCCCTCATCAGTCTGGGCTATCGAGCTAAGAACCTCAAGTGTCGGACAGACGTAGGTGTTCGCCGATACAGACAAGAAGTCGCGCCAACCCACATTGTCGTACAACGTGAGCATCCCCTCTAGTACTCCTAGGCGGCCAAGGTCTGCTAAGTGTGCGAACCTAGAGGGCACTATCGAGCGCTGGGCGATACGCTCAAATCGGACGCGTTGTGCGTCGTTTCTGAACGTGATCCCCAGCGGCGGGAGCCGGTGGTGGCTGTGCGTGAATGGGATCGGCAGGAAGCGGCTGTGTGGGTGGAGGTGGACTGGGTGGAGGGAAGTCCTCCCTATCGGCAGAGGCTCCCCACGTGTGTGGCCTAGTGCGGGGCGGCATGTGTGCCGCGAGTGCTCACCCAACAAGAATAATATGCGGCGTGCTAAAAAAATGGAACGAATGTACCTGAACACGCCGCGAGAGCAAATCAGCTAATGAGTGCGAAGAACGCCGCCTCCGTGGAGCTAAAAGCGCGTCCAAAAGCTCCCCAAAGCTCCCCCAAGATAGCCGACAAATCAAACAATGATATCAGCGGATAATATTCGAAATACATGGGGGAGATGTGGTATAATAGATAGATAAAGAAGTTGATTTGAGTTAGGGGCTCAACGGGCATACAGATCGAGTAAAATGGGAGAAAATGGAGCTTAGGGGCAAATTGGGGGGTTGCCGGTGGTCGGCCGGCGGCGAGGAAGGTCACCGGAGGTCGGCGAGGCAGTGGGGGGTCGTCGTCGGCGATGTGGGCTCGATAGGGCCGACGGCGAGGTCGGATCGGGCGAGTGGGCAGCGGTCGCGGGCGAAGGGAGACGAACAGCCGATGCTCGGGCGAAAAATTTGGGAATTAAGCGTTTTGAAAGTCGCGCCGAGCCCGCTGTCGCTTATATAGGGTATGTTACGACTCGGCCGAGTGACGATGTCACTCGGCCGAGTGGCGTAAACGAAAAAAATCTGTTTAAATTTCTCCCCGCCACTTACGACTCAACCGAGTGGCTTTGCCACACTCGGCTGAATGGAGAATCTCCACTCGGTCGAGTGGCACAAGCTACTCGGCAATTCTCGCCCTAGGAGGGTATCCGTTTCACTCGGCCGAGTGACTAAACGTACTCGGCCAAGTGGCAGTTAATACTGAAATGCACAAAAAAGACAGAGAGTTGGTTCCGCAGACTTCCCTGGTTGGTGCCCCACTCAGCCGAGTGGGGTCCTTTGCTCGGCCGAGTGGCATATGATACTCGGCCGAGTGGCGTGCTGTTTTCTGCTTCGGGGCTCCGTTTTCGCTCTACTCTCTGTTTTTCTTCCTCCAGTTGGTTTCTTCCTCTTCCTAAGCCTCGAGCGCATTCCTGGAGCGCTCTTCTTTGCCTCGGTCATCCTCCATATGAGAGATCTCCTTTTCTCCTCTCCTGTCATAAGAATTAAGACCCGTTGTCAAGATTTTTATAGGCAATTGACTCAAAACACTAGCAAAGTCTAAAACAAAAATAAAAACCAAAATAAAAATAATGCAAAAACCATCGGGTTGCCTCCCGACAAGTGCTCGTTTAAGGTCTTGAGCTCGACCCCTTTCAAATTAGCGTAGGGATGTTGGGTGCGTATGAGATGCACCCATCGAATTTGCCGGGAAGACCGCTCGGATTTGGATCGTGGTGGTGCGTGGCCTTCCTCAGCGCCCCTTCATCATGGGCAATGTTGGGGGATGGCTCCCCCAAGCTTGAGCTTGTTCCGGTCTTTGACTTCGCTGGTGACACCGATCTTCTAATCGGTGGAGCTTTCTTTGGATTCTTCAATGTCGAGAGCTTGCAAAGCTCTCGTATTCTTGCGACTTCAGCGTCGCCATCATCATTCGCCGTGGAGCTATTGGGAGAGTCCTCCAATGTCTCTTCTTCGCTCAAATCTTGGCTTTCTTCAAAGCCATCATCGTGGAGTGCACCGATGGAGTGGGGGATAGTCTCTTCAATGACCTCGTCAAGGAGGTCCACATAATCTAGCTCCTCATAATACGGCATATGCTTCATAGCCTTTGGTATATGGAGCTCTACTTCAATGTTGCTGACGTTCAAGGTAAGAGTCCCCTCCCGCACATCGACGATTACACCCGTGGTGGCGAGGAATGGGCGTCCAAGTATGAGCGATGTGTCACCCTCTTCCTTGATATCCATTATCACAAAATCACAAGGCAAGCATATGCCTCCCGGAACTTGGAGTGGGATGTTCTCCGCGATCCCAACCGGCCTTGTAATCCGACCGTCTGCGAGTTGAATCCTCATGTCGGTTGGCTTTAAATCCGTGTCGGTATTCAACTTTCGGAATATGGTGAGAGGCATGAGGCTCACACTAGCGCCCAAATCAACCAATGCTTTTTGTAAGGGGACGCCCCCTAGAGTGCAAGGAATCCGGAATCTCCTGGGATCTTTAAATTTGGCGGGCTCCTTTTCCTTCCTAGTGAACCAAGTTCCTTGTTCCGCGAGCATGATCTTCTCTTTCCTTTTCCTTCCCGTAATCAAGTCCTTTAAGAACTTCGCGTAGGATGGGATTTCCACTATGGCATCAAGGAAAGGGATATTGAGGCTCACCCCTCTCAAGTATTCGAGGAACTTGGCTAGCCTCTTCTCGATCTTGGCTCTAGCTAGCCGTTGAGGGAAAGGCACCGGTGGCATGAATCAGCGCTCATCAATAGGTTCCTCCACTCTAGATTTTGCTCCTTCTTGCGGCTCCTTCTCTTTTTCCACCTCAATTGCCGGCTCGCTCTCTTCTAGAATCTCCACCACGGGTTCCTTGACTTGAGTAATGACGGGAGTGGTATCCTTCCCACCCCTTGTCGTAACCGCAACAACCGCGTTGATATGATCGGTGTTGTCCTGTGGATTTGGCTCGGGTTGAGCCGGCAATTGTTGGTTGTTTCTATTGAGCAACGCAAGTTGCTCCCCAAATTGAGCGACAACGGTGGTAAGAGAATATTGTCCCGCCTTCAACATGGTGTTAATCTTTCTCTGCTCCACCATAAACTCCTCCATCTTAGCTTCAAAATCCGAACGTGGTTGAGCTTGCGGAGGGTTGGGATTTCTCCAACCTTGATTAAACCCGGGTGGCCTATAAGGTCCCACTTATTGCCTAGGTGGGAAGTTTTGTTGTGGTGGCCTCCTTGGTTGATAATTCGGTTGTGGTGGTGGAGCCCGAGCTTGAGGAGGTTGTTGTGGCGGGGGGGTTCAAGGCACCATCATTATTAGCATAGGAAAAACCCGGATGGTTTCTAGCGGTCGGGTTGGCCCAATATCCGGAATTCCCTGCAACATACTGAATTTGCTCCAAAGCTCCTTCTCCATGCTCTCCTCCTACATACATGACTTGGGATTGGTCTTGCCAATCACTCATATGGTTTGTCGGTGCGGATGCAGAAGAAGCTCCATGCGGCTCGGTAATGTATTTCTCCAATCTCTCCACTACCTTGTGGAGAGAGTCAAATTTGCTAGCAAGCTCCTCCACGGCCTTGGCCTCATAAATACTCGTGGGCTTCAAGGAGGACGAAGAATGTCCTCGCTCGTCGCCCCACTGTTGGTTGTTGGAGGCCATCTCCTCTAGCAAGGCCGTAGCTTCATCGGGGGTCTTTGACAAAATGGCTCCGTTGGCGGTAACATCAATAATCTGTTTTGTGCCCGGTTGGAGTCCATTGTAGAAACTGTGGACAAGCTCCCAATCCTCTATGCTGTGATGGGGGCATTGATGATGCAAGTCCTTGAAGCGCTCCCATGCCTCATAGAGAGTCTCCTGCGGTCCTTGCTTGAAGGACATGAGAGCACTTCTTATCTTCACCGTCTTGGAGGGCGGGTAAAATTTGTCGACGAAGGCACTCCCCAATTCATCCCAAGTGGTGAAGATTCCTTCAGCCTGCGTCCTCAACCAATATAAGGCTTTGTCATTGAGTGTGAAGGGGAAGAGGCGCAGTCTGATAGCATCTATGGAGATGCCCGACATTTGGAAGGTGGCACATTTTGATAAAAAGAGCTGGATGTGGTAATGAGGGGTTTCATGGGAATTCCCATGAAAAGGGTCTTGCTGCATCAGAACTACCAATCCAGTCTTCAACTCGAAATTTTTGTCGACCGCCAACTCCGGCATAGCTATGGACGAGGTCGTGGAGGAAGTCTTAGGCCGAAGCCTATCTCTAATGGAAATGATCCTCGCCATTCGCGCCGCCAATTCTTCGGCTGTCTCAGGATGTGTCATAAAATTCCCTTCCGTATCGAGTCTCCTCTCCGCTCTGATCCTCCTCAATGTACGTTCGATCTCCGGATCGTATAGTATTTCTTCGGGGTCTGCTGTGGATCTCGTGTACATGCAAGGAAAAACAGAGTTTCAAAGAAATAGTTAGCACACAGGAAGGGTAAAATAAAAATAGAAATAATAAAACAAAAAGAAAAATAGCTAGGTAGGTAGAATCAAACACTATCGCCTCCCCGGCAACGGCGCCAAAAACTTGATCGCGCCCCAGATACACACCCAGGACGAGACTCGCTAGTCTTACCGCAAACGCACGGTGTAGCGGTGAGCGGGTATCGAACACGAGAAGGGCAAATGACGGTGTCTTCTTCAATTCACCTGGCTATAAGAACAGTCAAGAAATATTCGCAATAAAGCGGTCACAGTCGTTCAATTGTATAAAGAAAATATCAAATTAATAAAAACGCCTAGGGATAGGGAATCCCTGCTACAAACCGTATCTCGTCATTGTGATTCGTAGGTTTCACAATTGCTAGACTTGAAATTCAGGTGAACTAGTTGCAACTAAATGTAGAACCAAGCTCATGCTCTCGCGCTATTGCCGGTCTATAGCAAACCTAGGGTAGGGTCCAATCTCTTGCAAACCCTAACCTAGGCAAGCTAGCGTGAAGGACAACATCATCGTTCAATCGTATCTCGAGCCCACTCTCGTGCAAACTCGAGCTACGACCTAGGTTGGGATAGTTCCTACCCGTCCAATCTCTTGCAAACGGGTATTGGTATAGAATTGCAATCGAAAACCCTAGTTTCGGTCCAATCTCTTGCAAACCGATTCCAGAGAAACCCAATTGTAACCCAATTCGAATTTCTAGGGCTTCCTATCGAGTTGGGATCCAATCTCTTGCAAATCCCAATCAGTATGAATCCCTAGGTATTCGTATTAAATCAATCCCAAACTAACCCTAATCAATTCTAGCAAGAATTTCACCAATTCATCACAAATTAGAAATAGGGTTCGTAGGGTTCATTCCTACGCCCTAAGACGATAAAACTACTCATAATTCATAATGCAAATCATTAGAAATTCAATAATAAAAACAATAGAATTCATTGCAATAGACAATATATCAATAAAAATGAGGTTTTTGATAGAAAGAGAGACAAACCAATGAAGATTCAATAGCATCCAACAAAATAGAACTTTTTATCTTTCTCCCAAGAACTAAATCTAATCTCCTAAAAAGTAATCAAAAAGGGCTGCCAAAAATGAGAAAAAGCTCTCCAAACTAGGTTAAAAACTGGGGTTAAATACCCCCCCAAAATCGCCCAAAAACTGTGACAAAATTGCCCCTGCGCAGCTTGAAAATCGCACTTTACGCTACAGGCAGCGCGGCTCACTCGGCCGAGTAACAAATGTCACTCGGCCGAGTGACGGACCCTGACGGATTCCAGTAAGTCTGGACTTTTGGGAGTCGTCTCCTCGGGAGTCACTCGACCGAGTGACTTTCTTCACTCGGCCGATGGGATTTCTTCACTCGGCCGAGTCGGAACTCGGGGCTGACTGACGGATTACAGTAACTTGGGAATTTTGGTTGCCGTCGTCTTGATGCCACTCGGGCGAGTGGTGTATCCGTGCTCGGCCGAGTGGTCTGGCGATGCTCGGCCGAGTACACGCTGATATGGAGTCTGTTGCGTGTCCGATCTGGCCGACCGAGCGGGCTGTCGATACTCGGCCGAGTGACTCCTTCACCCGGCCGAGTGGTATGCTGAAAATGCCCAATCTTCGTGTTTTTGCTTCCTCGTCGCTCCTACGATGTTCTTTCTTCTTCCACTCCTCTCCAATCATAGAATTCCCCTCAAAAGAGTCACGGGTGACACTCCGGAGTGGGTGCATCTCAGAATCTCTCCAAATCGCTCCAAATCTCCTGAAATACGACAAAAACAAGAAATCATGAAAAGCATCGCAATATTGTCGAATAATCGTGAAAAACACGATATGGGCGATCTAAATGGCATGCAAACCAGCAGAAAAAAGGTGTAAAATATGGATTGATCACAACACACTCTTCCCTTGGTTTGAAGAAGAAGGTCGACTTTGGTTTGAAGGAGGAGGAGGAAGAAGGCTAGAAGGAGGAGCTTGAAAAAGGGACCTTGGAGAAGGAGGAGGCTTGAAAGAGAGCTAAAATTTGGAGAAGAAGAGATTCATCAAAGGCAGGATCCTCAACTTTAGTAGATATGCTATGTTTAGTAGCGTCTTAGGGGGAGTCACCCCAGTTATGTCTTGAGTATGTTCATGTCATGTTATAATGCCAAAACTTATGACATGCTAATTTGAATATGTTAAGGTCTATATGTTCACATCCATGCCATATACATGTTGTGCTATGAGGGTTGTTAGGTTGTTGTATATTGATGGCATGTCATGAATAGCATGTGTAACGGCCTGTATTTTTAGGCGTGTATATTTTCTTATGTACCTATATTTTATTTCAGTCGTCCGAGTGTTTTTCGTCCGTATGTTTTTCTACGCGTCAACGCGAGCGCGCCTCTGCTTTTAAATTTTTTACCATATCGTAATTAGTTACTTTTATCTTAATCAATTACTCTTAGCTCAATCGTACCCACCTACCCTAATAAAACCCCTAACCCTACCCATTAATCCCCACCTAAATAATTTGGTGAGATCCAACTTGCAACATTATTCTTCCCCCACAGCCAACTCACTCTCATCAACACTCACACTCATCAACATGCAACCCCCATTTCCATTATTTTAAAGGAAAGAACAACATCACATCAGGAGGATCATCTTACTCCTCCCCTTTCTCTGTTCATCCTATTTTCCTCTTAGTTCTCAATCAACAAACCCCAACAGCAATCAACCCCAAATCCAAATCAAATCAGAAATTGAGAAGTCAAGAATCTGAAATCAAATTGAAAGAGGAGGGATCAAAATCAGATCTGAATTCCAGATCTGAAGCAACACCAATCCCCCCATTAGTTCTTCCTCCTCCCCTCCTCTTCCCACAGCCCCCGAGCACGCCACCCTGCTCCGCTACGCCAGCCACCCGCCCGCACAGCCTGTGCCACCTCCGCACCTGCTGCTCTGTACACGCCTGTTGCCCCACCTACTGCACCACTGCAGCCACCTGCTACACCGCCCCCAGCTCACACGCTCCGCTCGCTGCTCTGGCAACCCCCGCGCGTGAGCAGCTGCCTACGTCGCCGAACGCGCCCCCGCGCCGCCCTGCCAGCCGCCGCGCTCCCACGTGCTGCCCTCCCTCCTCCGGATCAGCCCACCCTCGAGCTCTCTCTCCCTGCAAGAAAAAAGGGAAGAAAACGAAAGAAGTTGAGACAGTAGTGAGAAGGGGGGTTTGAGTTATATAAAATCATTGTGTTATTATTAAATTTAAAATTATTAAGTTAAGAAATACTTAAGTTACATAAAATTATTTGAGTTATTGAGGGAATATTCATGTTTGGAAATTATTTAAGCTATAAGGTTATTAAAGTTTTAAAAATGATTTAAATTATTTAAGGTTAATTATTAAAGTTATATAAAGTTATTAAGTTATTAAAATGTTAATTAAGTTATTTTGAGTTATTACTAAGTTGTAAAAAGTATTAAGTTATAAGTTATTAAGTTATTTAAGTTATGAAATGTTAATAATATTTTTAAGTATAAGTTTATATTTTAAATCATTTCTTAATTATATACACGATTAATAAGTTAGTAAGTTGTTTAATTTCATATACTAACAGTATTATATAATAGGAATTATACTGATATTGGTTAAGTAATGTATTAATCATTAACCATGTTGAACAAAACAGAAAACCGACTACACCATATTATCACATTTGACGAGACGAAAACGACACCAAAATCACCAAACAGGCAAGTGTGCATTTTCTCCATGTTTTAAATACCGTTCATTTAATGTGACACCAACTTCTTAAGTTTACCTATTATGTATTGCAAGATAAAAACCCGTGTGTGTGAGTGTGGACATTTTAGTAAGTTAACTGATGACGCCGTGTAAATTGCAAACAACTCTGGACATGTATAGACAATTTGAACCACCTGAAAAATCATAACTATTGCAGGTCGGTTTGGCTAACCATAGATATCGTAGGCCAATATTTGGCTATCGTGTGGGCCAGTTTGGTTAGTCTGGCTCGTGTTCCAGTATTATAAAACATGCGGGCCAGTTTGCCTGATTCTGGCTCGTGGTCCAGAAAAGTACACGTTGGTGGGGTTGGGTTCGCGGGCACTAGTCGGAGGTAAACATGTCACCTTCGAGAAGGTAGATTCACTTGCTTGCTGCCTAACGACGTGAACCTTAGTCACTAAATTGAACACACTAATGCACTTCTTGAAAATGATATATTGAACATGTTTAGTATATAGAACTGCTACTACTTCCATTTAAAATAGAACTGCCATGCTAATATAAAAATCTGTTCTTACTGCTTAGAAATAGAACGGCTAATGTAATCTCTGTTTGAACTGCTTAGAAATAGTAATTGTTTGTTTATTCATAAATTCTTAACTGCAATGTAACACATTTTGAAAACCTTGCCAAGGGTCCCACTCTCGCTTTTCCTTGCCAAGGACCCTTGCTGACATACATTTACATGTTGTTTGAAATGTATGTCAGGTCACGAGACATGTTACATCGAGGACAAGCTGCTTGAGGAGACCGACCCACAGGACTAGGAGTACACTGATCCAGAATTTCTCCCCACTAAGAACTAGTTGCTGAGCACTATCTGCTGTTGCTTAGAATTTCGTTTATTGCACTTTTGTAGGGTGTGTACCCTCTTTGTAGCACTCTGTTGTTATTGGCCATGCTTGGGGCCTTATTACTTTGTGTACTATTGTCTGGATGTTGGCTTTGAATTCATAGCTATTTCTGTTGTTTCTGAAATGCATGCAAGTTCCTGCGTATGGTTTTATTCACATACGCTTATTGGGTTTGAGCTTCACTGCTTTAGCCCATGCGGACCCACTCGCGTCCTCACATCCAAGTATAATGGGAAGCTGGGTGTGACAGGTTTTTTGTGGTGGCCCATGCAGGTCTGTGCATTCTGCAAAACTTCAGGACAATAGAAATACTATCATTAGCCAAAAACATCTAGATTTATATCGTACACAAAATTTAACCGAGTTTCTTGTCTCAGCATGGCAGGGGGACACAACACCAGGAATGAAAATGGAACTGCAGCTAACGGAGGTGCCGACATGAATGAGCTCCTCGGAGTCATGAGAGGGATATTAGAGATCCAACAACAGCTGATTCAGCAGGGATAACAACCAGCTCAGATTGCACCACCACCCTCTCGAGCTAAACTAGGAGTTAAGCAGTTCCATGAGCTGTAACCCAAGAGCTTCTTTTGAAAAGAAGGACATCTGGATACTGAAGAATGGGCCCAAGGGACAGAGGACAAGCTGAATGCTTCTCGTATCCCTCAGGAAGGATGGGTCAATGTCACGAAGCTCCAACTGACTGACAATGCTAGGAGCTGGTGGCAACTGGAAGAAACGCGTTTGGTCAGACCCATCTCTTGGGGCATGTTTCGGGAAAGGTTCGACGCCAAGTATTTTCCCAAGACAACTAAAAGAGAACTTCAGCCGTGCTTCGCTAATCTGGTCCAAGGAGATAGGACTGTTGACGAGTATGAGGCCGAGTTTGCGATGCTCAACCGCTTCCCCCATTTGGTCGAGGACCCAAAAGACTGTGCATTTTAGTTTTACCAAGGCCTGAATCCCAAAATTCAAGCCTCAATGACCTTGACGAAACCAACGACCCCCCAGGATGTTTTGGATGTTGCACGGAGCCATGAAGTTGTGGCAAGACTCCTAGTGGGATTTCAAGCTGGAGGAAATAAGTGTCACATAGAACCATCTAGGATTGTGCCAAGAGAAAATTTTTGACCTCCCCAGACCACACAGTTCAAGAGGCTAGCTGCTCATGCCGACCGAGCTCAGCTGACCTGTTTCTTTTGTGGCAAGACCGGACATTAAAAGAAGAATTGTAGGAGGATGCTGAACCAATGTCTGATCTACGAAGCATCTGATTATGCTGCGAGAGACTGCCCCCACGACAAGGATCGTCAAGCACCTGCTAGAGTACATGGACCTGTTCAGCGAGGAGTGTATGGACCTGTTCAGCAAGATGTACCTGGACCGGCTCAGTGTGGACCACCTCTAGTTTCGCAAAACCGAGCCTATCAACAGGACAATAAGCCTAAGCGTCGGGCATTCATTATGATAGCCGCAGAAGCTGAGGCTGAGGATGAAGTGATTACAGGTAACATCTAGATCTAGCATTTCATAATGCTTTTATATTCATGCTTGTTAGTTAGACACCCTTGCTAAGATTAGTTATTATCATCTTAGGTGTCATCTTTGTGGCTTCCCACCCAGCTCTGACCTTATTTAACTCCGAAGCTTCATTGTGTATCTTATCTTGGAGATTCGTGATCAAACACTCGAATTCCACCTACCCACTTTCCAAAAGTTGGAATATCACTACTGGGAGTAGCGTGGTGAGTGTTTCCTTGGGATGCAAATCATGTCCTCTGGTGATTTGCGGACATGAGCTCTATGCAGATTTCATGGTCCTGGACACACCCTACTTTGATGCTATTCTCGGCATAGATTGGTTAGGCACATTCTATGCTACCATCGATTGTCATAAGAAGAAAGTAGTATTTGAGATCTCCAACCATCCGGTGTTCGAATTCGTCAGTGGAAGTCGTTCGCTCGTGCCTATCAAATTTCGGGCCCAGCCGAACGAAGTGATCGTCACATTTATGCAAGTCGAACCCGAGAAGCCTGCAGTAGTTCGAGATTTTGAAGATGTATTTTCGGAGGATATTTTTGAATTACTGCCTGACCGAGCTCTAGAATTCAGCATCGATCTTATGCCGAATACTCCACCGATCTCGAAGGCGCCTTATGATTTGGGTTCAATATTGCGTATTTAACCCCCCATTTAGCCCTATTTTGTGCTCATGTGATGCTATATTGGTCTCTAGTACATACGTATTTTCTACACATTTATTTATTAGAGAAAACACACTATTTGATCACAAAACAGCATTTAACGATGCAATTCTGCACTTTTTATATTTTTCCTAGCTTGGTCTCGATCTCACGATTCCAACGACTATTTATTTGTATTTTTCTGAGATCTGTGCTAATTTCTATGAATTTTTGAATGCAGAATACAATTTAAATGGAGAAATACGGAGGAAATACGATAAATACGGTCTCCGGCCAATAAAAGACCGACACGTGGCGCGATCTCCACCCTCCAGCCTTCATCCTACGGCCGCAGCAATGTATAAATGGTATTAAATATCGACAATTCGATCGAGATCGAACGGTCGATACCTCGCCTCATCAGCAGTTGCGGAGAAGCTTAAAAGACGACGTGGCTGCGTGGTGGCCGTCCGATTTTAATCCAACGGCGTGTGAACGAAGCGATATACGGGGCGACGTGGCGCTTCGCCATCCATCCGATTGAAATCCTACGGTCCCCAGCGATCCCGACTTTTCGAATCGAAGCGGCGACGTGGCTACTTTCCGTGCGTTGGATGACGATCGAACGACGCAGTTTCAATGCGAATTCGAATCGAATTCGAATACGCAGCGAGCGACGTGGCGCAACGTGGGTCGACGATCGTCGAACGAGCGGACGAGATTCTCTCAAGCTGGGCGCGTTAGCGGAGCGGGTATGCGCGGTTTTTAAAGCAACACGTGGCAGCGCCACGTTAGATCCCGCTTGGATCAACGGCCAGGAAATGCCCCGGTTTAGATCAACGGCGTGGATTGATCCGGGTGCGATTACTGTGCGGGTTTGAACCCGTTAAGCCCAATAAACCCGCAATGTTATTATTTAAGCGTATTCTAGGGTTTTTGGGCGGATAATTGGCGTATTGGAGCACTTAGAAGCCGTATTTTCTTCTGCAAAAATTCTGTAAAATTCCAGAGCCTAGTTTCTAATATCCAGAGAGTTTTGAAGACTTTTCAGAGAGATTTGGTGATATTCTCTTCAACTTTAGCTTGTATTTGGGTGTTTTAGCTTGTATTTTGCCTCTAAACTTCCGTATTTTGCTATTAAACCTATGAATTCTGATCTGAAAATTGTTTATTTCTGCACCATGAGTAGCTAAATATTTTATGTGCATGGTATGGAGTAATTAGGTGATGTGAATCGTATTCGTTGGTTGTATTATTGCGCGTAATCGCTATATTCGCTAAAGTTTAATCGTCGCTCTTAAATCCACTTTTACAAATTCCAAAAGAATTGTTCTAGTTGATGATCACCCCACAAGGGTGAGATTTGATCTCTCCAAAAGAGAGCTTCATACTTCATATGTACGTTTACAACTTTAGCGATATATTATTAGAATTGATGCGTTAACTCCCAAAAGGATATCTTCCGACGATTCGCTCCCAAAAGGAGGTTTTGTTGTGTTATATTTGATCAACCAAAGCTTACGATTCGCTGATCCTAATGAACCCATGCCATGTACATGCCTTTTATATCTATTTTTCACAAATTAGAGTTCGTTGTTCGCACGTAACAATTCCATCACCACACACTTTTCATACCACCTTCACCATCACTATTAAAGTGTTTAGATTTTATTCGTAGTTACTCTATTTGATTTAGATTTGTGGTTTCAACAGATTCTCCCGAGGATTCGACATCTGGACTCCCAGATTTTACTACTTGAACGGACTCTTGCGCTTGAGAGAAGCACCTTTCGGAGCCCACCACCTTACCGTATGGCTCATGCAGAACTTGAAGAGATACGGAAGCAATTGGACGATCTGTTGCAGAAAGGATTCATCCATCCCAGCATGTCTCCCTTGGGTGCACCTGTTCTGTTGGTCAAGAAGAAGGACAGATCAAGAAGGATGTGCGTGGACTATCGGGAGCTGAACAAAATCACTGTGAAGAATAAGTACACGTTACCTCGCATCGATGACATCTTCGATCAACTCGGTGGATCACGAGTTTTCTCGAAGTTGGACCTCAGGAGTGGATACTATCGGGTGAAGGTCGAGAATGAAGACATCTACAAGACGGCTTTTCAGACCAAGAATAAACTCTTCGAGTCCGTTGTCACGCCTTTCGGTGTGACCAACACCCCTGCAGTATTCATAAATCTCATGAATCTCATATTCTATGAGTTTCTGGATAAATTCGTAGTGATATTCATCGACGATATATTGGTCTATTTGAAGAGCGAGGAGGAGCATGCTGAGCATCTGCAGATTGTTTTGAAGACGCTTCGTCATCATCCGTTGTATGCCAAGTACATCAAGTGCAAATTCTGGCTAGACCGAATTGCATTTCTTGGACATGTGGTGTCGGGCGACGGTATCTCTATCGACCCTGAGAAGGTTGCATCAGTCAGTAATTGGCCTACTCCTTGATCGACATCAAACATCAGGAGTTTCCTAGGATTGGCGGGTTACTACCGTCGATTCATCCAATATTTCTCGAAGATAGCCGAACCCATGACTCGATTGACAAGGAAGGATGTCAAATTTATATGGTCAGACTCTTGTAAGTAGGCATTTGGGATATTGAAGGCAAGGCTGACGCCTGCACCAGTTCTAGCTATACCAGATAGGCCTGGAAATTTGAGATCTTTTGTGATGCATCAGGAAAATGCCTTGGTTGTGTTTTGCACTGGCATGGACATGTGGTCGCATATGTTTCTCGACAGTTCAAGATTCACGAGAAGAATTATCCGACTCACGACTTGGAGCTAGCTGCTGTTATCTTTGCCCTAAAGATTTGGAGACATTTCTTACTGAGTGAGAAAGTGAAAATCTTCACTGATCACAAAAGTTTGAAATAAATTTTCACCCAGAAGGAGTTGAATATGAGGCAGGGCAGATGGTTAGAACTGATGGCTGATTACGACATCGACCTTCAGTATCATCCAGGGAAGGTTAATGCCGTACCCGACGCTTTGAGTAGACTTCCATCAATCATGACTCTTACAGTTCAGTGGAGGCTACAACAAGATCTGTAGGGGATGTGTATAGAAGTTGTTTTACCTGGAGTCACATCATCGTTGATGAATATGCAGATTTAGTCAACGATTGTAGATCGGATCAAAGCTACACAGTCAGGAGATGCAAAACTGCAGAAGATCAGAGAGCAAGTTGAATCTGGACTTCGGATGGATTTTCTCATTCATGAGGATGTTTCCCTGAGATAAGGCAGTAGGATCTGCGTACCTTCAGGTGATATCAGAGAGGACCTGACGAATGAAGCACATAGCTCTCCCTATTCCATTCATCTTGGTGGTACCAAGATGTACCAAGACCTTCGTCTGAATTTTTGGTGGCATGATATGAAGAGGAGTGTAGCTTGAAGTGTCGCCAAGTGCCTTGTGTGTCAGCAAGTGAAGGCTGAACATCATCACATTGCTGGATTACTTCAACCTCTGTCGATTCCACAGTGGAAGGGGCAGCACATCACCATGGACTTCGTAACTGGACTACCTCGGAGCACCAAACCAAATGACGCGATTTGGGTTATCGTTGACCGATTAACCAAGTATGCACATTTTATACCCTTCCGAGTAGGACAATCTATGGAAATACTTGCGAAGAAGTATATGGAGGTAATTATCTTTCTCATGCCTTTATAACTTCTTTCTAGTATATGTCGTGATGTGAACGATAATCGTGCAGGAGATTGTACAATTACATGGAGTTCCCGTGAGTATCGTCTCCGACTGAGACACGAGATTCACGTCTCAATTCTGGAAGAGCCTCCAGACGAATCTAGGTACCAGTCTGAGTTTTAGCTCTTTATATTACCCGCAGACTGATGGACAGTCGGAGCGTACTATCTAGATATATGAGGATATGTTGCGAGCTTGCATTTTGGATCTTAAAGGTTCGTGGGAGGATCACTTGCATTTAGTGGAATTTGCCTACAACAACAGCTACCAAGCCAGCATTGGCATGTTGCCATTTGCTGCACTTTATGGGAGGAAAAGTCAATCTCTGCTGAGTTGGGATGACATTGGTGATAGAGAGCGGTTGAAACCAGAGATGATAGTCGAGGCTGTGGATGTAGTGCGTAGGGATAAGCTTCATATCGCACAGGATCGGTACAAGCATTGGGCTGATGCTAAACGCCATCCTTTGGAGTTCAAGGCAGGAGATCATGTGTTCCTGAAGATATCCTCGAACATAGGAGTGATTCGTTTTGGAAGGCGATGCAAGCTTAGTCCAAGATTCATCGGACCTTTCGACGTGCTAGAGCGAGTTGGAGAGGAGCTTATCGTCTAGCACTACCACCTTCTTTAGAGGGAGTACATGATGTTTTCATGTGTCTCAGCTACGTCGTTACATCAGTAACCCTTCTCATGCTGTCGATTACTCGGAGATTACGGTTCGACTGGATCTGACATATGAGCAACTGCCGGTGCAGATCTTAGACTGACGTCAGAAGACACTCGGGAACAAGGTCGACGAGCTCGTGAGAGTGATGTGGCGTCATGACTCACCAGGAGAATCCACCTGGGAGCGGAAAGATGAAATGTATGAGCGTTATCCATATCTGTTTCATGCTCCTTAGTTGATAGAAATTCCGATGATAGAATTTTTCTTAATGTGGGTAGAATGTAATGGCCTGTATTTTTAGGCGTGTTTGTTTTCCGGTGTGCCTGTATTTTATTTCAGTCGTCCAAGTGTTTTTCGTCTGTATATTTTTCTCCGCGTTAACGCGAGCGCGCCTCTGCTTTTAAAATTTTTACCTTATCGTAATTAATTACTTTTATCTTAAGCAATTACTCTTAACCTAACCGTACCCACTGATCATGATTGAATATTGCATATTTTAGCCCTATAATTATTCCCTCTTGTGCACATAACTCATTAAATCATGCTCTCTTAACTAAATTTGTGTTAATTAATCATCTTTTGAGCATATGATTTTATTTCAGCACAATTTCACTCTCCAAAGCTTTATAAACATGAAGTGTATTTTTACATATTTTTCTGGATTTTTCAGGAGTCCCGAAGGGGACAAAATTAAGTAAATGGAGAAGTAAGCATGGAGCCAAGACTGTTGACTGTCCTTACAACGACAGTCGCCTGTCATCTCGAAGCCACGCTTGAAGCAAGCTAGAGTTCAACACAGGCACCTGCAGGAGGATTGACAGTCGAATATAATATTGTACAGTCGCCTATCATTTTTGCATCAGTCGCCTAATTTCTCGGATGCCTGAGGATCAAAAAGAGCTGACTTACTGTTATTTTAGCACTTCTGCAGTAGGCGCCTGAAGCATAAATGACAGTCGCCTGTGGATCGCACAGGCGACTGTCATATCCAAGACAGTCGCCTGTCTTCATTTGGAAGCCATGCTACCCACCAACCAGGTGACTGTCTGATCAACAACAGTCGCCTATCATCAATTGACTGTCGTTTGTTCAACAGTGGACAGATCGGGGTTTTTTCCTGCCAAATCTGGGTTGCGTGTTTGGGTTTCTCTTAACTCAATTTTCATCTGTTTAATGTGAGCCCTTGGATGCTGTTTTGGGTGGTTGAGATGTGAACCCTAGGGGGTATAAAACCCCATTATTAGCTGTTATTAGGGGATCCTCCACCATTAGCTTCAAATATTTTTCATTTTTAGGGGTTTCCCTTTTAGTTTTAGATTAGGGTTTTGTATAGTTTTTGGGAGATTTCTGGCCCATTTTCTGGGATCTGATAGAGGAGGAGACGAGCTTCTATTTGGTGATATCTTTCTTAACCAGTGTCTTGTATTTCATTTTGTCTCATTCTCTATGTATGAACTTATGAATATGAATGCAATGGTGAATATTTTTGCTCTCATGTGTAGCTAATCTCTTTGTGTGTTGGATTGTGATGTAGTTAGGATTTGTATGATTAGCTTTTAATCATCCATGGCATAGGATTATGTAGCTATTGCATTGATTGATTTCACGCCCTTTTCATCATGCATTACTCGTAGAGGGATCCAATGAGGATGATATGCCGCGAGGCATTATCTACGTGCATATACCCGTAGAGGGGCCTGCAAGGCGTTGAACCGCGATGTAACGACCCGCTCTCAGGGGGCCATTATTTATTTGATTTTAATTGCAGGCCTGTAGTTTACCAGTAAAATCAATATAGTCACAATCCAGAGATGTATCAATACTCAAACCAGCGTACATAAATTATTACAGTCCAAATTTAAAATACAACAGCAAACAACACTCTCTCACCAAATACACGAAAGTAATGTGGAAAGGAAATGCAGAAAGGATATACATAGTATAACACACACACACCAATTCAAGCAACTAGAACTCTGCAGTCTATGGGTCGAACTCTGGCTCCTCAATACTCAGGGGCCACTTCTGCGATTTGTTCGTCGGTTGTCTGTGCCATAAATGGTACCGTAGGTAAGTCACAATAATTCTAAACATAGAAAAGAAGCAGTGCACAAGTATAACAAAAAGCAACTACGTACAAGTAAACCAGAGTGAAAAGTAAAGTACGGAGCAACAACTGTACATAACTGAGTAGTAAAGGTAAACAGAACTGAAAAGGAAAGAACAAACTGTACTGTGGTAGTGCAAGTCTAAAGCATACTAAGCAAGTGAAGTATGCTACCGTTGTAGCTATAAGTACGAAAAGTAAAGTACTGGTGACTGCACAGTTGTGGTAGGTAAAGTACACGTAATGCATAAAGTAAAAGGTGGCCGTGCAAGTACAACGAGTAACGTATAAGAGTAACCATGATGATAACAATAGGGAGACTAGCAGGCATGAACTGTAAGCAATTAAACATGCGTATTAAACAAGACGTACAATCAATGGTTATTTTGGTGTTAGCAGTAATTAACTAAACTATCTGCGTGACTCATGTAGGAAAGTATGATATGCAACTATGGGTCACCTCGTTGCCACATGGAGCAAATCCCGGGTGTCAACCACAACATACTTTTAAGAAAAACGAGACGAGACGAGACGAGAGAGGTGACTCCGGTCATAGCTCCCACACTTTCTCTACAATGAGTTACCCCAAACCCCAGTGTCGTGTGTATCGATTACATGTTTCATATGAGATGTTCCACAAGATATTCTACGAGATATTCCAGTAGACATTTCACGAGATATTTCGTAAGATATTCCACAAGATGTATCACATGATGTTATTAGTTCCTTGTTTACAATGATAGTTAAACCAGGACCACTGGTTGACTTTCTTATTGAAAACCAGAAATTAAAGCAGAGTGGATGCTAAGAAATTTGAGAATAAAGACAAGTCCAACAAACATGGAATACAAAAACTGTTGGTTTAAGTGTGGCAGTTTCGTTAGCACACAATTTACCCAAGTTGATGGTTGTGTGGTACAACCACCAAAGTTGAAAGCTGGCAATGTAACTAGATAGTGATTCTGTAGTTGATTATCCTTTTAGTTACTTAGGTTTCTAGTCCTTCGTTCGATCAATAGTGGTTCGGAGACTATTTATAAAATCCTGAGTTCGTGCTTGTACACTTATCTAATTTTCTACATCTAGAATAGATTGTGACTTACTAGTTTAGAGGTGGTGGTAGTGAGCCGAAACTGGATCTAGAGCTTCCAAGGGAGTTGGTGCACGATTATTGGTACCTGTAAACACAAGAAACAATCGGCTAAAGAATACACTATTTTCTATTTATTTAACTTGATCGTTTGGATTTTATAAACAAATGAAACGGTGTCGAAAAGCGTTCTAAATTTTTATATAGGCTAGATATGAGGAATATAATTTTACTTAAGGAGGAAACATTTTTCTGAAGCTTCTGGTAATTTTTATAATTTTTAGGAGTTCAAAATCAATTTAAAAACTAATTTTAATTAGTTATCATAACTATTCAACAATTTCTTCTGGATGAAATAGATATCAGAATGTTTCAAGTGAGCTGTCAAAATGACCGTCTAGAAGAGTACTACAGTATATATTTTTTCCACATATCAGTTTACGTGAAAATAACAAGTTATGAATTTTTAAATGAAAACAACGAATTTAACTTTTAGGCTTAAAAATTTATTTTGGAAAAACTACTCGTCTGATTGAGATGAAACTAGCACCATTCGGTCCAGAATGTCATTTCTGATTTTCTAGGTCTTGTCTTGTATTTTTCCGACCCTTATATTATTTACTATCAATTTAAAACCAATAAAACCCATTTTTGTAATTATCGAAATACTTTTATACTTGTATATATACGAAAATACATTGTAAAATAGGTATTAAAATACGTTTTATAAAAATTAACCTTACGTCGACCATTGCATGGGCGGGTTTTCTCCGGTGGTGAAGACGGGGAACGGCGAGCAGAGGCGGGGCATCGTCGGGGCGGCGTCGAAGAGCGTAAAGGGGAGCTTGCAACAGCGGCGAGCTCTGGGGGCCTGTAGCAGCGACGAGGGCATCGGAGCTCGAGTGCTCGAAGGGAGCTTCGAAGCGACGGCGGAAGCGGTGACCTCGAGGCGATGTTGTGCGAGCTCCGATGCGATGGAGGGGCGCAGCGAGAGCGGGTGGGGCTGTGGCGACTCGTCGGAGGGAGGCAGTGAGGGCGACATCGAGGGGGTTTTTCGGGGTCGACGGAGTTTTGTGGGCGAGCTTAGGAGGGTCGGGGCTCTCGAGGGTGCTACTGCTGGGGCCTCACGGCGATGCGTCGTGGCGGCATCGTCGGTGGGCTGAGGGCGTCTGGGATCGGAGGTGTCACTGAGGAGGTCAGAGGGGATCTGTTTGACGAGGACGGGGGTGTGGGAGTGGGTTCTCACGACGGCAGAGGGAGGATGGCCTGGGTTTGATAGGAGAAGAGAGAGGGAGGGCGGGGGTCTGTAGCACTTCGGTTTGGGGGGCTCGGAGACGTGGGAGAGTTGGGCTGAGGGTTAGGTGAGGGAGGATATGGGTTCAGGCTGGGAAGAGTGTGAGAGTGGGCCTGTAGGAGAGTTGGGTTCGTGAGCTGAATGAGGGAGAGAGCCTGGTGGAAGTTATTTATAGGGTTAGAAATGATATACATATAGTTATAATAGGTTTAAATACGATATATATAAAAATCATATGGGTAATAAATTGGGTGGTTAGATCTGAATTGATTCAGATCTAACCAACTAATTCGGTGGGTTACATGGGGTGGGGGGTTAGGGTATTGATTAGGGATAAAGTTAAAGCGATTAGTAAGAGTAAAAAAGTCATTAGTGAATGTAATTAGTAAAAACGGAGGAATACAACCCCGTTTTCACATACAACTCTGAAAAATTACGAAAACATAGCCACGTGATTGTATCATCACGAGGATCATGAATACGAGATCCATTTCAGGGTTTGAGCTACGGAGATACAAGTTTTAGGCCAAAACGTTTAAGATGCGGGTTTGCGGGTTCTAGGTCGATTTGATTTCAGAAAATTTCGAAATTAATATGGGGAGCCCTAAATAATCATAGAATGATACTGTAGAAGTTTGAAATCGTTTTGATGAAGTTTATGTAGAAAATTAATTCATTCAGCTAAATCATTAACAATTGAAAATGAATTATTATCAAAATTGTT
Source organism: Scilla litardierei (assembly GCA_030789695.1). Classification (NCBI taxonomy): domain Eukaryota; kingdom Viridiplantae; phylum Streptophyta; class Magnoliopsida; order Asparagales; family Asparagaceae; genus Scilla; species Scilla litardierei. The sequence continues at coordinate 3,605,359 of CM061130.1, read as the reverse complement.
TAGAGGTATTCGATGATACTCAAACTTAGTGAATTACACCATAACTAGTTCGATGCTTCAATATAGTTTTTATAAAGAATTTTGAAATCATTTTTTGATATAAAACTCCTGATCAACCATTATAAAATAGTTTTAAAATGTGAAAATACGTCAAAATACGTAAATGGATGTATTGATGAATACGGGTCGTTATACGCGAGGTTTAACTAATTATGCTTTATACTTGAAATCATCAATCCAATAATTACACTTGATGCTAACATGTTGATTTGAGCTCTAAGATAACACCATCCGATTGTGTGGCATGAAAGCCTCACAATTGAGCTAAACATGTTTGGTTTTATTCTCAATAGGAAAATCTTCCGATTTTACATACCTTGACATGGATGTGGAGTTGCGTCATCAATTAGAGATTGATTAGCTAAGCCATACTTCCTAATGAAACCACAATCCACACACACTCCTCTCGTTTGCATCCCAACCATTTTTTGCTTGTTTATTTCTTGCTCTTTTTGGTAACCATCACACACACCCTTTGATCCAAATCATCGCCTTCGAAAGGTGGTTTTATTTCTCGCCCTCTCATATTTTTTTTGACCTAAAGATGGTATGAATGCAGACGAATTGTCCCTGTGATCTGACCCTGGGCTCACCAGGAATTACTACTTGACGACCTCCTATCCTTGGAAATAGTGCGCATCTTTCTGCGACGCATCAAGTTTTTGGAGCCGTTGCCGGGGACAACGGTTTTGCATTTTATACTAACTTTGGGTTACTTGGGTGGTTGGTGAGATTCTTCCAACTTTCTTGTGAATATTCTTTGTATATCCACTTTTATTTTATCTTTTGCTTTCTCGGCCTTATTAAAAAATGGCCGACAACAACAATAACACTTCACGTGGCACAAACATGACATTGAGAGACACATATATGCCACCTATGAGTATTTCTGATTCTTGCATTATATTGAAACCTGATGCTCACTCATTTGAGATTAAACCGAAAACAATTCAACTCTTACCTATTTACCACGGTTTAGAAAATGAGCACCCTTATGAACACTTGAGAACTTTTATTGAGGTGTGTTCCATAGGCCTAAAAGGAAAAATTAGTCCCGATGCAGTATATCTTAAATTTTTTCCATTTTCTCTAAAAGATAAGGCTAAACATTGGTTGAATGCTCTAAAGCATAGATCTATTTCTACTTGGTCTGAGTTACAATCCGAATTCCTAAAGAAATTTTTTCCATTATGCAAGATTCAAACCTTGAAGAAGCAAATCATGAACTTCAATCAATGGGATAATGAAACTTTTGACCAAGCGTGGGAAAGATTCAAAGATTTACTTTTGGAATGCCCACATCACGGTTTTGATCAATGCCGAACTATTGCCTTTTTTTATGATGGACTTCTTCCATCATCAAAACAACAAATGGAGGCGATGTACAATGGTTCGTTCTTTGATAAATCACCAAGGGATGCTTGGCAATATCTCGAAGAGACGGCGGAGCACATGCGAAGTTGGGGGGTGGTTCCAAACCATGAAACTGAGGTGAAAACGATGCCTGGTGTTGAATCACTTGGCAAATGAAGTAACAAGAAGAATGCAAGAGATCAATTTGATGGCGGTGAACATGGTTGATCAACAAAGCCAAGTGGAACATGACAACCAAACACATTTGCATTCACTCACCACCACACTCCAACAAATGATGAACTTCCAACAATTGCAATAACAACAAATTCAACAACTCATAGAGAATGTTGCGAGCTTGTCGACTACATTAGAAAAGGGTAAATTCATTTCACAATCAATTTTTGACCCTAATGTTAGCCAATCTTCTCTTTCAGGAAATGACTTCAACCATTGCCATGCGGTTACCACGCTACGAAGTGGAAGAGAAATTGCCAAGCCAAATCATCTTTTGGTCACGCCTGAGATTGTGGTGCAGGATGAGGAGCATGTACAACATGAGGTGCCCGAGGAGAATGCAAGCAAAGGCACAAAGTCAAAGACACCGAGAATTGAAGAGTCCAATGATTACACCCCTCAAGCACCATACCCACATAGGCTCTTTCCTCCAAATAAAGATAAGTACCAAGATGAAATTCGAGAAAATTTTCAAAAATGTCATATTAATATACCACTTCTCGATGCTATTAACCAAGTACCTGCTTATACTAAATTTATTAAGGACCGTTGCACTATAAAAAGAAAACTAAGTTATAAGAAAAAGGCCTTCATTACACAACAAGTTAGCTCAATTTTTCATCAACACATCCCACCCAAATTCAGGGATCCCGGCTCACCCACTATTCGTTGTACCATTGGTACTACAAAAATCGAGCAAGCTATCCTTGATCTTGGGTCTAATGTTAATTTATTGTCATTCCCTGTTTACAAGCAATTGGCTCTTGGAGAATTGAAGGCTACACCCATCATTCTCTAACTTGCTGATAAATCTGTGAAAATTCCTAGGGGTTGTGTTGAGGACGTTCTTATCCAAGTGAACAAATTCTATTTCCCCGTGGACTTCATAGTTTTAGACATTCAAGGACCCCAACATGCTACTCCTCTCCCCATCATCTTAGGAAGGCCATTCCTCACCACCTGTGATGCCATCATTAAATGTAGGCATGACAAACTTAAGATATCTTTTGGCAATATGACCATAGACTTGAATATTTTTAACAGATGTCATTTGCCAAAAGACATGGAGGGGAGTGAGGTAAACATGGTACACATTTTTGGTGATGAAAATTTTGAGCTTATTCATGGACATTCAGTGAATAATTTTGACTCTCTTGTTGCAAATGTTGATCATATTCCCTTTTTGCACGAGATTGAAGATACCCATCACCTTGGCAAAAGAAGCTTAATTGATGTGCTCTCCCAGGGAGTTGATCCCATTTGGGATTGGTTCAAGGAGAGAGTTATGGACTGGAACTTTCAAGAAGGCATCCATTTCCGGACGCCAAATGATAAGATGGATGGGTTGGCCACGAAAGAAAAGCAGCATTTAGATGGGCCACTGCTGGAAGACTCCATTAATCTTAACACCAATTTGCTCATGGGTTGTGGAGCATTTCTGAAGATCTTGAAGGAGCTCGAGGATTCGAGTTTTCTATTCGATCCGGGCAAGGATTTAAGTACCATCCAAAGCCTTTGATTGGGGAGGAACACCATGAGGATTATGGACTCACTTCCGAGTGACAACAACAAGGTGTATTCCTTCCATCACTTAGTTAATTAGCTATAAATAAATTTTTGTTTTAGTATCTTTCCTTTCGCATACCCTAATAATTGTCCATATTCCTTATCCCATTTCCATACATTGAGGACAATGTCCATTTTAAGTTGGGGGTGTGATTAGGATATGCGAAGTTTTGAAAAAAGTTTTAGTTTTTCGTGTGTGTGTGTGTGTGTATGTATATATAGAATAAATGAGACAAATTGAAAATTTTTATCTTTGAATATTTTAACCCAAAAAGCATGGTTTTTGTCTCTCTCCATTCCATATTAGCGTTTTGCTTAGTCCTCTAATATCGATGTAGTTAGATTTTCCAAAACACCATGTTTGACATCTACTTTTGAAATGGATTGTGGCATCCTTTTGTGTGTTGTACTCTATGTGTTAGGTCAATTAAACGTCTTTTCGTTGGTTTTTCACTCAACCCCCTAGCTAGAAGCTCAAGATGTCTACTACCCTTATGAGACCCCTTTGGGATGTAAAGGCCTTAGTTTTTGCAACCAAGTGGTTAGGTCTTAGAAGTTTTAAAAATTCAAGCTAGGTTCATACCCATCAATCCCTATAGAGTGAATTGATCGTTGGAGTTGCTCAAATGAATGCTATCAAATCCTATAATAATACGTGTATTTGTGCGCGTTTGAATAAGGCATAAAATTTTGCCATGGTACTTTGAATAAGGCAAAGATTTGCCATGATATTTGAGTAAAAGCATGAAACTGAATCACAACTCATTATCATAAGCTTTAAAAGGATTTAGTGTTTATATGCCACAAGCTTGAGAATTTCAAGATTTTTACCATGAGATTGTCAACTCCTAAGACTTACCAAGCTTAGAGGTGGATTATGGGGATGTGTATGAGAATTGAGTATAAGGCTTTAGGGATGAGTGCATAGGCCTGAAAGTTTTCCCACTCTATATCGGTCTTCAACGCACTGAGACATGCCAACAATCCACGGAAAAGGTTATTTTTGTTTTGAAATTGATCGCTAATTTTGCTAGAGACTAGCAAAAAGCTAGTTGGGGGTGTGATTACGATTGAATATTGCATATTTTAGCCCTATAATCATTCCCTCTTGTGCACATAACTCATTGAATCATGCTCTCTTAACTATATTTGTGTTAATTCATCATCTTTTGAGCATATGATTTTATTTCGGCACAATTTCACTCTCCATAGCTTTATAAACATGAATTTTATTTTTACATATTTTTCTGGATTTTTCAGGTGTCCAGAAGGGGACAAAATCAAGTAAATGGAGAAGTGAGCATGGACCCAAGACAGTCGACTGTCCTTACAACGACAGTCGCCTGTCATCTCGAAGCCCCGCCTGAAACAAGCTAGAGTGCAACACAGGCGCCTGCAGGAGGATTGACAGTCGACTGTAATATTGTACAGTCGCCTGTCATTTTTGCATCAGCTGCCTAATTTCTCGGATGCCTGAGGGCGCAAAAAGAGCCGACTTACTGTTATTTTAGCACTTCTGCAGCAGGCGCCTGAAGCATAAATGACAATCGCCTGTGGATCGCACAGGCGACTGTAATATCCAAGACAGCCACATGTCTTCATTTGGAAGCCAGGCTGCACACTAACTAGGAGACTGTCTGACCGACGACAGTCGCCAGTCATCAGTCGACTGGAGTTTGTTCAACAGTCTATTGATCGGAGTTTTTTCTGACGAATCTGGGTTGCGTGTTTAGGTTTCTCTTAACCCAATTTTCATATGTTTAATGTGAGCCCTTGGATGCTTTTGGGTGGTTGAGATGTGAACCCTAGGGGGTATAAGACCCTATTATCAGCTATAATTAGGGGATCCTCCACCATTAGCTTAAATTACTTTTCATTTTTAAGGGTTTCCCTCTTAGTTTTAGATTAGGGTTTTGTATAGTTTTTGGGAGATTTCTGCCCCATTTTCTGGGATTTGATATAGGAGGAGGAGAGCTTCCATTTGGTGATATCTTTCTTAACCCTTGTTTTGTATTTCATTTTAACTTATTCTCTATGTATGAACTTATGAATATGAATGCAATGGTGAATATTTTTGCTCTCATGTGTAGCTAATCTCTTTCTGTGTTGGAGTGTGATGTAATTAGGATTTGTATGATTAGCTTTTAATCATCCATGGCATAAGATTGTGTATCTATTGCATTGATTGATTTCACACTCTTTTCATCATGCATTACCCATAGAGGGATCCAATAAGGATGATATGCTGTGATGCATTATCTATGTGCATATACCCGTAAAGGGGCCCACAAGGCGTTGAACCACGGGGATTAACTAATTATGCTTTATACTTGAAATCATCAATCCAATAATTGCACTTGATGCTAACACATTGATTTGAGCTTCAAGATAACACCATCCGGTTGTATGGCCTGAAAGCCTCACAATTGAGCAAAACATGTTTGGTTTTATTCTCAATAGGAAAATCTTCCGATTTCACATACCTTGACATGGATGTGGAGTTGAGTCATCAATTGGAGATTGATTAGCTAAGCCATACTTCCTAATGAAACCACAATCCACACACACTCCTCTCGTTTACATCCTAACCTTTATTTTGCTTGTTTAGTTCTTCTTCTTTTTGGCAACCATCACACACACCCTTTGATCCAAATCATCGCCTTCGAAAGGTGGTTTTGTTTCTCGTCCTCGCACATCTTTGTAGATCTGAAGATAGTATGAATGCAGACAAATTGTCCCTGTGATCTGACCCTGGGCTCACCACGAATTACAACCTGACGACCTCCTATCCTTGGGATTAGTGCGCATCTTTTTGTGACGCGTCACCCACCTACCCTAATCAAACCACTAACCCTACCCATTAATCCCACCGAAATAATTCGGTGAGATCCAACATGCAACATTATTCTTCCCCCACAGCCAACTCACTCTCATCAACACTCACCATCATCAACATGCAACCCCCATTTCCATTATTTTAAAAGAAACAACAACAGTACAGGAGGAGAATCATCTTCTTCCTCCCCTCTCTCTGTTCATCCCATTTTCTTCTTTCGTTCTCAATCAACAAACCCCAACAACAAATAACCCCAACTCCAAATTAAATCAGAAATTGAGAAGTCAAGAATCTGAAATCAAATTGAAAGAGGAGGGATCAAAATCAGATCTGAATTCCATATCTGAAGCAACACCAATTCCCCCTCCCCCTTTTCAGTTCTTCCTCCTACCTTCCTCTTCCCGTAGCCCCCGTGCGCGCCACCCTGCTCTGTGGCATAAGCCACCCACCCGCACAGCTTGTGCCACCTATCGCAACTGCTGCTCCGCACGCGCCTGTAGCCCCACCTGCCGCACCGCCGCAGCAGCTTGTTGCGCCGCCCCCAGCCCGTGCGCGTCGCCCGCTGCTCCAACAGCCACCGCACATGAGCAGCTGCCCGCGCCGCCTTGCCAGTCCCTGTGCCCCGGTGCACTGCCCTCCCTCCTCCGGATCAGCCCACCCTCGAGCTCTCTCTTTCCCTACAAGAAAAAGGGAAGAAGAACGAAAGAAGAGGAGACAACAGGTGAGAAGGGGGGGGGGGGGGGGTTTGAGTTATATAAAACCATGGAGTTATTATTAATTTTAAAAATTTTAAGTTAAGAATTAATTAAGTTATATAAGATTATTTGAGTTATTGAGGGATTATTCGTTTGGAAATTATTTAAGTTATAAGGTTATTAAAGTTTTAAAAATGATTTAAAGTTATTTAAGGTTCCTTATTTATGTTATATAAAGTTATTAAGGTATTAAAATATTAATTAAGTTATTTTAAGTTATTTTTAGTTATTATTAAGTTATATAAAGTATTAAGTTATAAGTTATTAAGTTATTTTGTTATTTAAGTTATGAAATGTTCATAATATTTTTAAGTATAAGTTTATATTTTAAGTCATTGCTTAATTATATACACGATTAATAAGTTAGTAAGTTGTTTAATTTCATATACTAACAATATTATATAATAGGAATTATAATGACATTGGTTAAGTAATGTATTAATCATTGACCATGTTGAAAAAAAACAGAAAAACGACTTCACCATAATATCACATTTGACGAGACGAACACAACGACACCAAAATTACCAAACAGGCAAGTGTGCATTTTCTCCATGTTTTAAATACCGTTCATTTAATGTGACACCAACTTCTTAAGTTTACCTGTTATGTCTTGCAAGATAAAAACCCGTGTGTGTGAGTGTGGACATTTTAGTAAGTTAACTGATGACGCCTTGAAAATTTCAAACAATTTTGGACATGTATGGATAACTTGAACCACCTGAAAAATCATGACTATTGCGGGCCGGTTTGGCTAACCATAGATATTGCAGGCCAAGATTTGGCTATCGTGTGGGTCGGTTTGGCTAGTCTGGCTCGTGTTCCACTATAATAAAACATGCGGGCCGGTTTGGCTGATTCTGGCTCGTGGTCCAGAAAAGTACACGTGGGTTGGGTTGGGATCATGGGCACTAGTCGGAGATAAACGGGTCATCTTCGAGGGCACGAGAAGGTAGATTCACTTGCTTGTCGACTAACGACGTGAACCTTAGTCACTAAATTGAACACACTCATGCACTTCTTCAAAATACTATATTTAACATGTTTAGTGTATAGAACTGTTACTGCTTCCATTTAAAATAGAATTGCCATGCAAATATAAAAATCTGTTCTTACTGCTTAGAAATAGAACGGCTAATGTAATCTCTGTTTGAACTGCTTAGAAATAGTAATTGTTCATTTAGTCATAAATGCTTAACTGCCATGTAACACATTTCGAAAACCATGCCAAGGGTCCCACTCTCGCTTTTGCTTGCCAAGGACCCTTGCCAACATACATTTCCATGTTGTTTGAAATGTATGTCAGGTCACGAGACATGTTATATCGAGGACAAGCTGCTTGAGGAGACCGACCCACAGGACTAGGAGTACACTGATCCGGAAGTTCTCCCCACTGAGAACTAGTTGCTGAGCACTATCTGCTGCTGCTTAGAATTTCGTTTTTTGCACTTTTGTAGGGAGTGTACCCTCTTTGTAGAACTCTGTTGTTATTGGCCATGCTTAGGGCCTTATTACTTTGTGTACTCTTGTCTGGATGTTGGCTTTGAATACGTAGTTATTTCTGTTGTTTCTGAAATGCATGCAAGTTCCTGCGTATGGTTTTATTCACATACGCTTATTGGTTTTGAGCTTCACCGCTTCAGCCCATGCGGACCCGCTCGCGTCCCCGCTCCCAATTATAATGGGAAGCAGGGCTTGACAGCATGTTAACATCAGAATTAATTTAAGATGATTCATGCAATAAGATGACAAAATTTGTATTAGTGTTCTTAATGCCATGTACTACCCACAAGATGTTTTTATGCTAATATGTTTGCCATGCTACATGTTACGTTGGTAGGCTTGCCATTTTTCTAGTTAGGTTAGTATGTTGCTATGCCAAGGCAATATGAAAATGCTAATTTCCATGCTAATTTACATTTGCTAATAATTATTGGTAGCTATGTTACAAATTATGTTAACATGTTTATTATTCACATGCTAATAGGAAGATGCTAATGTTCTTGCTAGCTATGTTCATGTTAATATTCATGGGGTAGTAAGATGTTCATACCAATATATTTTAAGGGTATGCCAATATGTTCATACCAATATATTTTAAGGACATGTCAATATGTTCATATCAATATGTTTTAGGACAAACCAATGTGTTCATGCCAATATATTTTAAGGACATGCCAATATGTTCAAGCTAATACTAAGTGTAGAATATGCTCTAGTTTCATGTCCTATGTTTATGCACCACATGCCAGTATGCTTCTATGCTAGTATGTTATGCACATGCCATAGGTTCATAATGTCATGTTCTATATTCATGCTCATATGTTTTTGCCATGCTTAATGTATTCATGCCAGCATGCTTATGTTATACTAACAATGTTCATGCTCTAAGTTTATATTTTCATGTTATGTACCATACACCATGGATGTTTATATTTTCATGTTAAGTACAATACACCATGGATGTTTATATTTTCATGTTATGTACAATACACCATGGATGTTTCTATGATATGTTGCTATGACTCTTGTTTGTTCCATGATGTAAAGTTTATGATACACTGAGAATGACATTTTACCTCAATTTATGAATCTTGATGTACTCTTGATATGGAATTGTAATGTGATAATGGCACACGATGTAGTGTGATGGAATGTGTAATCTTTCACTTTAGGCTTAGATGCAGGGTAACAGGTAAACACGTGGTTTAGTGAGTGTATGAGCGACGTGACCATCTTATTGAACATACATCTCCAAGAGTTGAGACTTGGAGTAGGTGTTCTCCTCCTGTGAGAGGGAATGTGTTCTGGATTACATACCACTTCGGGGCATTCTCCTCCTGTGAGAGGGAGTGTGTTCTGGATTACATACCACTTCAGTATCGTCCTCCCGTGAGAGGAAGGGTGTTCTGGATTACATACCACTTCGACAGCGTTCCCCTATCGTGAGAGGTAGGTTGTTCTACTGGATATGGATCATAGCCAGAAGGGGGGTGAATAGGCAAATAAAAAAATTCTTGCGCAACCCATGAGAAATCACACGCAGTTAAAAGCATAACCAGAGTAAATAAGAGACAATCACAGAGTACGCACAGATTTACCCTGGTTCGGTCGCATCAACGACCTACGTCCAGCCCCAAGCAAATACTAGCATTAATATGTTCCTTCTGTACACCTACAATGTGGTCCTAGCTTCATCTCCCCACCTAGACTGTACGACACCGAACAAAGTGCAGAACTCTATCAACCTAGTAAATGCGTATCTTGACTGTAACAACACGTCAAGACCCTCTTGTCTAGCCTAACTAGACAAGTCCAAAATAGTCACAAAATGTGTAAAGTTTCCCCCACAGAGAACGTTACACTAAGACACGAATATAAAAAGTAAAGGGTTTAGAAATGCTCAGTTCGTGTCCGTGTAATCGTCTCTGTCAATCAGCACGTCGTCAGCTCCAGTTTGACGCAAACGGTGTCTCGATCCGACTCCTGGATGTCAAGTTGTAGCCCTTTGAATTTTGGTACGCAAATAGGTCTGTGCGTAAGAAAATCTCAGTTCATCTCAATATAATTTGGTTGGTGTGCACAGCAGCTCCAAATCAATTTGTTTTCCACGCCAGCATTTCACATCCTTCATTTTTCTCCGATTTCATGCAACCGTCTCCACGTAAGCACGTCGTCATTCAGCTTTGCGTTCGTTTGGGAGATCAACTCCTCCGATAACCCTCCTCGACTTCGACTCGATGTCAGCACCTTCAACGGTGACGGTTAGCTCCTTCGGCGGTGCTCCCGAACAACAGCGGGCGATCTTCGATGGCAACAACGTCTTCATGACAGCGGTGTGAAGATTCAACTTTGCGTGGGCTGATCTGCTTTGAAGGCAATTGTGTGCAGAAGCTCCGATGAGATGAAACGAACGATGGCGAGATCTCCTCGACGGCGAATTCTTTGAGGACGGCGTAGATCTGTGACTCTCTCCGACGATGGCTCCGCAACGAACGACTCAACTTCGCTCCTCTCGACTTCTCCGTCTTTCGCTCCACTTCGATGTATGAGAGCTGCAAGTGTTTTCTGCGGTGCCTTCGACTTCTACGGTGAGAGCTCCGATGAAGGGAACAGCGGCATCCTCTTCTGTAGCGGCGACTGCAAACAGCGGCAAAAACCCAACAACTTCGCCGCCCGACTTTGGCAACACGACGTCGACTTCACGACGGTGTACGACAGCGGAAACTCGTGATCAACTTCAACTGCTCCGCTTTTACAGCGAAGGCGACTGGTGCTTGGAGATCCCAACGGCAGCAAAATGTCGATTTTGCTACACTTCTCTTCCTTTTGATACTGGGTTTTGAATAGGAGCTCTTGGGTTTCTCTTGATACTGGGCTTTTGAGAAGGAGCTCTTGGGAAAAAATTATTTTGGCCGTTTGAGTTTTTTTCTTTAGAGGAAGATGATGATGGCTTGAGGTATATGATGGTAAGCTTGAACTTGCGGCAATGGTTAGATCTCAACATAGCTTGCCAAGAGAAAGATAGGAAGTTTGTTTTTAGGCCTTTGAGTTTACGAACTGTAGGATTGGGCTTGCTCTCTCCTTGCATGGTAGGATTTTGCACCAATAGGTTTTGGCGTAAGGATGGGATTAATGAAGCTTTGGCCTTGGGAATTTTGTAGACTTGTGTGTGATATATTAGGGTTTGGCCGAATTATTTTTGTTCCCCTTTGATGTTCTTGCCGCACAAATCTTAGGGTTCTTTGAAGGGGGTATATATAGATGGATGGAGATCTTTGTGGCGCAAAAGAAATCCCTAGGATTTAGGAATTGATGCACTCTCTAAATTGTAGTTGAGTTTGAATAGGATAAAGATTGCCAAGGGATTTGATTTGCAATTCAAATTGGATATAGAGAAATCTTTGCAAATCTTGCTAATTGATTTGACCAAATCCATCTCATCCCATATAGGACCAAGTCCAACTTGCTTTGTAGACAACACTTACTCTCTCCCAATATGCTATATGAATAGCAATTTTGCCAACGCTTAGAACTACGATTTATTCATTCTTGAAACACACTTAGCACACACGTTAAATATAACACACACGTTTGTCATCATCAAACTAAAGATCCTAGATCGTTGCATCCAACAATATCCCCCTTTTGATGATGACAAACCCATAAAAGATTTGAGCAAATATGTGGGCGTGTGTGAAGTGGGATGAAGGATGTAATACATATGAGTAATACAATGAGATGTAAGCATGCACACAATATAGAAAATATAGAAATGGAATAAGCGTGCTCCCCTTTCATCAAGTAATACCAAACCATCACAAGTAATACCAAGGAATACCAAATCTTTTCCGTTCTCTCCCTTTGTTATCATCAAAAGTGGACTAACGAAGTCATCAAATAACACATGCAAAAATAGAGTATTATTGAGTATAGTTAGCACTTGCATGTATTTTCCATAAAGTAGACAATTCAGATTCATAGAAAATCATAATTTAGACTTCACTACCAATATGTAAGTGTGATAATATAAACATTGAAGTACAAGGGGTGATTCAATTTAGAATATCAACCAAATCAATCCACATTTTCCATTTAACATGAATATCACTAGGATTGATTTTTCCCACCTCATTAAAAATGAGTTTAAAGTACCAAACCCCAAAACATAGCCTCTAAGGACTCTTAGATGTGGGGTGGCATTGCTTGACGAGTAAAATATACCAACGCTAAAGATTACCCATAGAGCATATGTTGGATACTCGTGGGTAGTGTACTTGCCATGAATTGTATCCATTTTACATACGGAGCAATTTTCAAGTATATTTTTTCATTTACAATTTTTTTGTGCTCAATTTTATTCATGTCAATTCACATCATATCCCTTAGATAATTCAATTTTTATTCATCCTACATTCATCTTCCAACATTCATCAAAAGAATCTCCAAAGGTACTAGAGGTTTAGTATTCGTGGAAGTGCGTATGTAGGTGTAGAAATCAAATTAATCATTTCAAGAAGCATGTCATGGCTACCAAATAGATTCTAACATGCGCATATAGCTATAACAATAATACAAGGATTTCTACAAGGATATGAATGATCATAAAATAGTACCACTTATAATGATTCATAAGAGGTAGCCATTAAGCACATTTTTTTTAGTTTTTTCATTTTTTTGGTTTTCTTTTATAAAGATCTAAAACAATAAAAAACAAGCAAACAAGCACACAAACAAAGATTAAATCAAGCACACACACAAAAACTATGAAGGTATGCGATGAATGCAAGTAGGAAAAGGAAATATACATTTGCGTTGCTATTTGACTAAGGAGCTAAAAGAATGGAACTTTCAATTTATTGCTCCTCGCCAAATCTCCATCCCACCTACATGAAAGGTGTTAAGTGTGACCTTGAAATCCAACAAGGTCCACTAGTGTTAGCCATTAAAGTTTTAGGAACCCACACTTGTTTGAACTTTATGTTTGTGTTCCTAAATTTACAATAATAGGATGTGTGACCAACACTATTACATGTAAAACACTTTGCATGCATATTTTTCACAATAGAAGGCACATTGTGGAATTTCTTAAATTTGGGGTTTTCAACGTTTTTCAAACCAAATCCAAGTCCTCTTCTATTGTTGCCATATAATTGATTTTCAAGTATGGTATCCAACGAATGTTTACCAATTGAAAATTTTCTTAATGACAATTCTAGATTAGAAACTTTGGATTTTAAAAGTTTATTTTCATCCACAAGCAAGGTGCATTTACTTATAAAAGCTCTCTTGTTTTCCTCTTCCTTCTTTTCAAACTCAATCATTTTTCTTTTAAGGTCATTATTAAACATGCACAGTTTATCATTAAGCTCTTTAGTCACATTATTTTTTCAACTTTAAGCTTAAATAAATCCTGCTTAAGCATGCTAATTTCATTCAATAAGGAAGGGAAAGAAAGACAAGCAACTTCTTCATTAAAGCATGATTTTTCTTTTTTCATTATAGCAATGGTAGAATCACGTTCATCAAGTTTTTCTTTAAGGATGTCAACTTCTTCAGAAATATCACAGTTTTCATTTTGTAATTTAAAACTGGCATTCCTATTAATCATTTAACGTGAGTTCTAGCTCATTAATCTCATTTTGCATTCCTTTACAAACATCAAACAATTCAGCTTTAGTGAAGGAATTTACCTCATCGCTCTTTGCCATTAAGCAGAGGGAGGTGAAAGCTACAACCTCCTCAGGCTCATCCTCTGCTTCACTGTCCATGTCCCACGTTATCATATTTCCTTTTCCTTTATCTTTAGCAACCTGAGCAGTCTCTTGTCTGCACTGCTTTGCGAAGTGTCCACTTTTCTTGCATTTAAAACATTCAACTCTATCAGCAGAATCTTGTTCAGAAGGATTTCTATTTGAATCAAAAGTGTTAGAGCGAATGAACCTTTTATGCATTTCTGATCTTCCATGAGGAGTTCTGATGTACTTTCTAAAATTTCTAACCATTAGCGCTATCTCCTTATCATCTTCTTCATCTTCGCTAGCTTTCAGAGCAAGTGGCTTTGAAGCTTTTTCCTTTTCCTCAGGTTTCTCTCTTTCTTCAATATTTTGCAATTCAAGCTCGTGGGACATAAGGTTACCTATCAAGTCCTCCACCCTCATTTGCGATAGATCTTTCGCTTCTTGGATGGCGGTGACTTTAGGCTTGAAAGAGCTTGGCAGTGCTCTTGATATCTTCCTCACCTGTTCAAGGCTAGAATATGGCTTACCGAGCGAGCTAGACTTGTAGACGATGTTGGTGAACCTCGTAAACATCTCTGATATGGTTTCTGATGGTAGCATGCGAAATCCCTCGTAATATATGCTCAGAAGTGCAAGTCTAGACTCCTTTATCTGTGACGTTCCCTCGTGCGTCACCTCCAATGTATGCCATATTTCCTGCGCAGTTAGACAATGCGAGATACGATTGAATTCAGATTTATCTAACGAACAGATGAGAACATTCATAGCTTTAGCATTAAGAGAATAAAGTCTCCAATCAATATCATCCCATTTATCATCAGGTTTAAGCATTTTAGTATTTTCAATTTTAAGGACGGGTGGCTTATAACCTTTTTCAACAATCTGCCAAGCTTTATAATCAATAGAAATTAATTAGATTCTCATTCGACTTTTCCAATAAGCATAATCTACTCCATTAAATCTAGGAGGACGTGATGTGGACTGACCCTCAGCAAAAGCACTATCAATGGAATTCACGGACAATCCTAGGCTAGATCCTAAAACCTGCTTTGATACCACTTGTTGGATCTATATCCTAACCTAGAGGGGGGGGGGGGTGAATAGGCTAATAAAAAATTCTCGTGCAACCCACGAGAAATCACACGCTGTTAAAAGCACAACAAGAGTAAATAAGAGACAATCACAGAGTACGCACAGATTTACCCTGGTTCGGTCGCATCAACAACCTACGTCCAGCCCCAAGCAAATACTAGCATTAATATATTCCTTCTGTACACCTACAATGGGGTCCTAGCTTCAACCCTTCACCTAGACTGTACCACACACAACAAAGTGCAGAACCATATCAACCTAGTACATGTGTATCTTGACTGTAACAACACGTCAATACCCTCTTATCTAGCCCAACCAGACAAGTCCAAAATAGTCACAAAATGTGTAAAGTTTCCCCCACAGAGAACGTTACACTAAGACACGAATATAAAAAGTAAAGGGTTTAGAAATGCTCAGTTCGTGTCCGTGTAATCGTCTCTGTCAATCAGCACGTCGTCAGCTCCAGTTTGACGCAAACGGTGTCTCGATCCGACTCCTGGATGTCAAGTTGTAGCCCTTTGAATTTTGGTACGCAAATAGGTCTGTGCGTAAGAAAATCTCAGTTCATCTCAATATAATTTGGTTGGTGTGCACAGCAGCTCCAAATCAATTTGTTTTCCACGCCAGCATTTCACATCCTTCGTTTTTCTCCGATTTCATGCAACCGTCTCCACGTAAGCACGTCGTCGTTCAGCGTTGCGTTCGTCTGGGAGATCAACTCATCCGATAATCCTCCTCGACTTTGACTCGATGTCAGCACCTTCAACGGTGACGGCTAGCTCCTTCAGCGGTGCTCTCGAACAGCATTGGGCGATCTCTAATGGCGAAAACATCTTCATGGCAGCGGTGTGAAGCTTCGACTTTGTATGGGCCGATCTGCTTTGAAGGCGACGGTATGCAGAAGCTCCGATGAGGTGAAACAAATGATGGCGATATCTCCTCGATGGTGACTTCTTCGAGGACGATGTAGATTTGTGACTCTATCCAGTGATGGCTCCGCAACGAACGACTCGACTTCACTCCTCTCGACTTCTCCGTCTTTCGCTCCACTTCGACGTGCGAGAGCTGCAAGTGTTTTCTGCGGCGCCTTCGACTTCTACGGTGAGAGCTCCGATGAAGGGAACGGCGGCATCCTCTTCTGTAGCGGAGACTTCAAACAGCGATGAAAACCCAACAACTTTGCCGCCCGACTTTGGCAACGCGACGTCGACTTCACGACGGTGTACGACAGCGGGATCTCGTGATCAACTCCGACTGCTCCGCTTTTACAGTGAAGGCGACTAGTGCTTGGAGATCCCAACGGCAGCAAGATGTCGATTTTGCTACACTTCTCTTCCTCTTGATACTGGGGTTCTGAATAGGAGCTCTTGGGTTTCTCTTGATACTTCTTGGGAAAAAATTATTTTGGTCGTTTGCGTTTTTTTTCTTTAGAGGAAGATGTTGATGGCTTGAGGAAGATGATGGTAAGCTTGAACTTGCAGTAATGGTTAGATCTCAACAGAGCTTCCCAACAGAAAGATAGGAAGTTTGTTTTTAGGTCTTTGAGTTTACGAACTGTAGGATTGGGCTTGCTCTCTCCTTGCGTGGTAGGATTTTGCACCAATAGGCTTTGGCTTAAGGATGGGATTAATGAAGCTTTGGCCTTGGGAATTTTGTAGACTTGTGCGTGATATATTAGGGTTTGGCCGAATTATTTTTGTTCCCCTTTGCTGTTCTTTTCGCACAAATCTTAGGGTTCTTTGAAGGGGGTATATATATATATATGGATGGAGATCTTTGTGGCTCAAAAGAAATCCCTAGGATTTACGAATTGATGCAATCTCTAAATTGTAGTTGAGTTTGAATAGGATAAAGATTGCCAAGGGATTTGATTTGCAATTCAAATTGGATATAGAGAAATCTTTGCAAATCTTGCTAATTGATTTGATCAAATCCATCTCATCCCATATAGGACCAAGTCCAACTTGCTTTGTAGACAACACTTCCTCTCTCCAAATATGCTATATGGATATCAATTTTGCCAACGCTTAGAACTACGATTTTGCCATTCCTGCAACACACTTAGCACACACGTCAAATATAACACACACGTTTGTCATCATCAAACTAAAGATCATAGGTCGTTGCGTCCAACATGTTCTGGATTACATACCACTTCGGCGGCATTCTCCTCCCGTGAGAGGGAGGGTGTTGATTATCAGGATAGATTGTTCTCGCTACACATTTCAGTCTCTGACCTGGGTTTGTACGATCAACTAGGGTGTGCTTTTCTTTACTAGAATAGGTCACGTGCTACCCCTAGGCACTGTATAGGCGATGTCATGGATTTGACATCGATAGAGTTGCTAGGACAATCTTGCGGTGAGGCTACTAGTATTAATTAGGCTATTGCCATTTTCAAAAATTAGTAAATCCAAATTTCTATAGCATTCCACCTACCACCCTTATGTGTCATTAGCTAAAGTTAGCCTCTTCCTTATTTTTGACACCTACGTTACACATGTCTTGCCATTAGATAAAGGAGGGTGATTAGGATGGAAATGAAATTTATAGGAGAAAAAGAAAAAGAAAAAGAAAAGAAAGAGAGAATAGATTTGTTTTTATCTTACCCTCTCTCTTCCCCACTCTAGGCCGGCCACCACCTTGCACCTCCCCTTGAACCACCACCTCCAACACCATCCTCCTCCTCTTAGCTATAAACACCAACACACTCTTTCATTGGTTTGAAGAAGAAGGATAAAGAAGAAGGCTAGAAGGAGGAGCTTGAAGAAGGGACCTTGGAGAATTAGGTGGCTTCAAGTGAGAGCTAAAATTGGGAGAAGAATATATTCATCAAAGGTAGGATTCTCAATTTTAGTAGAGATGTTATGTTTAGGATTGTCTTAGGGGGAGTCACCCCATTTATGTCAGGAGTATGGAAATGCCATGTTATAATGCCAAAACTATTGCCACACAAATTTGAATATGTTAAGGTCCTTATGTTCACATCCATGCCATATAAATGTTGTGCTAAAAAGGTTGTTAGGTTGGTGTATATTGATGGCATGTCATGAATAGCATGTTAACATCATAATTAATTCAAGATGATTCATGCGATAAGATGTCAAAATTTTTATTTGTGTGCTTCATGCCATGTACTACCCATGAAATGTTTTTATGCTAATATGGTTGTCATGCTACATGTTACGTCAGTAGGCTTGCCATGTTTCAAGTTAGGTTAGTATGTTGCTATGCCAAGGTAATATGAAAATGCTAATGTCCATGCTAATTTACATATGCTAATGATTCTTGCTAGCTATGTTACAAATTATGTTAACATGTTTACTATTCACATGCTAATAGGAAGATGCTAATGTTCTTGCTAGCTATGTTCATGTTAATATTCATAGGGTAATAATATGTTCATACCAATATATTTTAAGGGCTTGCCAATATGTTCTTATCAATATGTTTTAGGACATGCGAATGTGTTCATGCCAATATGTTTTAAGGACATGCCAATATTTTCAAGCTAATACTAAGTGTAGAATAAGCGCTGGGTTCATGTCCTAGGTTTATGCACCCCATGCCACTATGCTTCTATGCTAATGTGTTATGCCCATGGCATATGTTCAAAATGTCATTTTCTATGTTCATGCTCCTATGTTTATGCCATGCTTAATGTATTCATGCTAGCATGCCTATGTTATGCTAACAATGTTCTTGCTCTAAGTTTATACTTCCATGTTATATACCATACACCATGGATGTTTCCATGATATATTGATAGGCCGCTTGTTTGTTCCATGATGTAAAGTTTGTGATACACTGAGAATGACATTTTACCTCAATTTATGAGTCTTGATGTTCTCTGGATGTGGAATTGTAATATGATAATGGCACATGATGTAGTGTGATGGAATGTGTAATATTTCACTTTAGGCGTAGACGCGGGGTAATGGGGTAAACTCAGGGTTTAGTGAGTGTATGAGCGACGAGACCATTTTGTTGTACATAAATCTCCAAGAGTTGAGACTTGGAGTAGGCGTTCTCCTTATGTGAGAGGGAGGGTGTTCTGGATTACATACCACTTCGGGGGCGTTCTCCTTCCATGAGAGGGAGTGTGTTCTGGATTACATACCACTTTGGGGGCGTTCTCCTCCCGTGAGAGTGAGGGTGTTCTGGATTACATACCACTTCGACGGTGTTCTCCTCCCGTGAAAGGGATGATGGGTTTTCTGGGTCCTTAGGGCTATAAAATCGACGTACAGCCTAAGTCGGACGGATGTTGAAAACATGAAAGCAGCGAAAAAACAACTTAAAACTATTTTAAGTCTAGCCTTAAAGAGTTAAACCCTAGCCAGAATCTCTACTATACCAGAGTTGGGTCTGACCAACCCTTAAGGATAGATCTGTATAACAATTTGCAATTATAAACGCATGTTAATAAACTACATACCTTTCACTTCATTCTGCAGAATACGAAGCGTCGTTTTCACCAAAATTTCTTTGACTCCGAAGCGTTACCCCATGCCGCTTCTCCCAAGCCGAATCTCATCTCGAGCCGCACCTCGTCCCAAGCCGAACCGCTTGCCAAACCGTACCGCGTCCCGAGGCAAGCAACACCCATGTCGCTGAGCCAACCACGTGCCGAAGAAAGTTTCACCTTGAGTGGATCCTGCATCAAGACTTCGGATCCGATCCAAACTCCTTCGTAGATTTGTTAGATCCCGATCAGGAGCAACGAAGAATTTAGGGAGAAGTGGGAATATTAAATTTAAGCTTAGATCCGAGCTTGCTCACATTTAATGGAGCTACTCAGATCTGGAGCTTGGGACGAATTTTAAGGAGGGAAGTAGGCACCTATTTATATATGCGACTGACCCATCCTCTTTCTCAATTACCGATGTGGGACTGAACTATTTGGAGAAGAAAAATCAATTTACTTTGCCTTACATGAAGGCCAAACTTTGACGAATTTTCTCTCCCTCACCGTTGAGCTCCAAGAATGATGTCATACATTGTTGTAAAGAGGGTTGAACGATGAACGCGTAGGAAAAAATGGTGCTCCAATCCGAGTTCATTTGATCCCTCAAACGAAGCTCAAAAGATGGCCCAGAACATTTTTTTCGCAAAAAACTAGCCGCAAAAAAACTGCCACATAGGATTTGAAACCCTATGTGGTGGCGCCCACCACCGCCCATTTTGTGCATGCTTGGGGTGCCTGCCCGTAGCAAGCGGGCGGGTCCCACTCGCCCGGTGTGCCGGGGCATCCGCGGGTGCGGGGTCCTGCCCACCTGGCGTGTCGGGGCGTCCGCGGGTGTGGGCGCTTGCCTGCTCGAGTGGGCACGTGCGCATCACGTGCCCGCTTGAGCAGGAGTGGGTAGCGCCTGCAAGTCGGGCGCGCACCAGACCCGCAATGCCCCTTTTTGGCCTTTTTCATTGATTTGGCTCTATTTAGCTAATTTGGAGTCTGTTTTGGACGCCGTTCGAACCTGGGTTTAGATCGGTACGATCCCGTCATCTAGGTAACCTTTTTTCACGTTTATCATATTAAATATGCTAGTAAATATTTTACGACATATTTAATTCTCTTTTGCATCATATGCAAAATTCTCACTTCCTTAAAGTTCTAAAACTTATATTACAACCCTTTTATTATAAAAATCCATTTGCATGAAATACTAATGAACTGAGGGCATACATCCCTCAACAAGGGAGGGTGTTCTGGATTACATATCACTTTGGCAGCGTTCTCTTCCTGTGAGAGGGAGGGTGTTGATTATCTGGATGGATGGTTCTCTCCGCACATCGCAGCCTCTGATCTGGGGTTTGTACGATCAACTAAGGTGTACTTTTCTTTACTAGTATAAGTTCACGTGCTAACCATAAGCAACATCTATGCGATGTCATGGATTTGACATCGATAGAGTTGCTATGATGGTATTTTTCTACTTACATGGTTTTTTACTTACATGAAATATACCAACCTGTTAGTGCACGGGTACGACCCACGAAATGGTGTCAAGATATACGGCCCATTTAGAGCCTACAACCCGCAATCCATTATTAATGCGGAGTAATACTCAGTCAAGAGAACAGCTCCCTCGACTGTTAGACTCTCGCTGATACTCATGGAGGAGTTAATGAGACCGAGTAAATAGGCGGCCGTTATCACCAATCCCAGAGAAGATCCCACCCAAATCAACGAGGGACGATTATTTTCCATCGTCGGACCAACGTCTATAAATACCTGAGAGGACAATGCTAAAAGGGTTCCAACTCCCAAGGTATGAGATCTGATACTCTGGGATTAAATATTTCAACTTATATTTCTTCCACGAAAGAGAAAGGACGCTAGACTCGAGACAAGCCTCCGTGGATCGATCTTAGTGGCTCCAAGCACCCTCTGTCACGCCCCGCTTCCCATAATACTTAGGAGCGAGGATACAAAGGTTTGCTTGGGCTGAAGCGGTGAAGCTCAAGCCCAATAAGTGTCTGTGAATAAAAACCATAGGCAGGAACTTGCATGCGTTCAGAAACAACAGAAATAATTACGAATTTAAAGCCAACATCCAGAAAAGTAAACAAATGTAATAAGGCCCCTGCATGGCCAAACAAATTACAGAGTTCTACAAAGATGGGTACACACCCTACAAAAGTGCAGTAAAAAAAATCCTAAGCAGTAGCAAGTAATGCCCAGTAACTAGTCCTCAATGGAGAGAACTCCTGGATCAGTGTAATCCTGGTCCAGTGAGTCGGTCTCCTCAAGCAGCGCAGCCTCAAAGTAATCTGTCTCGTGACCTGACATACATTTCAAACAACATAGAAATGTATGTCAGCAAGGGTCCTTGGCAAGCATTAATTATGAATTGGACCCTCGGTAAGGTTTTTTTAAAAATAGTTTTCATTACAGTCACAGAATTATGAATAATAGAACAATTATAATTTCTAAGCAGTATGAACAGAAATTACATTAGCATGTCAGTTCTATTATAAGTGAAAGGAGTAACAATTCTATATGTCGTACATATTCAAGATAGTAGTTTTCAAGAGTTCATGAGTGTATCTAGTTTCTAAGGTTCACGTCGTTAGGCAAACAACGAGTGAATCTACCTTCCTGTGCCCTTGAAGGTGACCTGTTCAGTTTCGACTAGTGCCCGCGAACCCAACCACACCCACGTATACTTTACTTGATGTTGATGCCAAAATTGAAGTCAACGGTTGATGGGCTGAAGTATGCCCCCTGTCGGGATGGAGCCTCGTCAGCTATTGGAGTAGGACCCATGAACGAGTGTCTCCGGGTCAAAAGAGCTGTGATCGGACTCTACAGATGGATGTCGATCTAACTTTGCGATATCTCCATAATCCTGCAACAGGAGAAGATCGTTAGGGGATCAGGATTAGGGCCCGACCGATCCCCCTCCGATGTTCAAGTTACTCTTCATTAGATGAAAACGTATAGAGGAAGATGAAGAGGAAAATTGTTAGAGAGGGAAATGATAATGTGCATGATACTTAGCCATAGCTTTAGATTGAGATCTGGCCTCCTTTTCTCCCTGGTCTTTTGGGATATTTATCCTCCTCCTTTTCTTTGTAACCTTCCTCCTCTAAATGTGGCCACTAATTCCTCCATTAGTGGGCTTTGAATTAGTCATCATGGGGTGTAACTCCCCCCATTATTCTGGCCATTTACTCCCCCAATTATGGCATGGAAGTGGGCCATCATGAGCTTTGACTGGTTCAACCCAAGAGTAATGGGTTATGAGGGGGGCGGGGTTGACTCATTCAACCCAAACGCTAAGGGCCGCGTGTCGTCTTCGTCCACCCGGTAGAAATTATCTACTTGTTTAATGGGCTGGGCCCATGTATTTAACACTTGAACACAAGTCAGTCTAGCCAAACCGGCCCACAAGATTTATGATTAGCCAAACCGGCCCACAAGATTTATGATTTTCAAGTGTTTCAAGAGATTCATATATGTCAAGCAGTGGTTTGCAATTTATTTTGTTACAAGGCATTATCAATTAATTTATTAAAATGACCACATACACTGGTTTTTAACTTGCAATTCACAAAACGCAAACATAAGAAGTTTGGTGTCATTGTGTCGCATATAAAGTGTAATTTGACATGGTAATTTTTGTATGCGTCATTTCACGGGTAAATTGTCCAGAAATTACTATTTGTGAAAAAACAATTAAATGAAACAATATTTAAAAATGTGTAGAAAATGCACACTTACCAGATTGGAGCGATCTTAGTGTCCACGTGATCGTATGAAAGGCGCGAATATTTCTGCGTCATCTGATTTTTCATATTTGGCTAAAAGATTTTAACTAATTAACTAATATTAAAATTTAATAATGTAGCTATATAAACATATATATATAACATTATATTTACATATTCTGTTTATATATACTTTATATATATACAGTAAACTTAACCTATCTAATGTACTGTATATATATTTACTAGTCATAACACGTGCCCCAAGGGCACGGTTCATTTAAAATATCCCCCCTCAAAATCTTGGACCCTAATTTTAAACAAACATCAATTTAAAGCGCAATAATTATTAGGCACTCCCTTAAAATCTTAGTTCCCTTAAAATTTAGTTCCATGCAAAAAATTTTGTTCCCCCAAAATTTAATTCCCTCAAAAAATTTAGTTCTGTTATGAATAGGACCCATTGGGCCTATTGGGTATCCACCCACATGAGTAACCAATATGAATACTATATAAAGGAGGCTAGGGGTTTCCTAGCCTCAACCTTCTCCAAACCTGTTTCTACTTCACAACACGTTATCAGCACGATCACACTCGATGGAAGAAGCGACGGCTCGTGAGAGGAAGGTGCCCGGCAGAAGCTCCATCAATTTACTTCGCAACGCAAAGCTTCGCGAGACGATGCAGAGTTTCTTTTCGGGCATCCCTCATCAAACTTCGCTAGATTTGGCGGACAGATTTAGTGAGTAAGCCTAAACATTTTTCTAGGTCTGATAACATATTAAAAGTTCAATGTTTTTCTATGATCTAGAATAAAATAAATGATTTTTTATGCATGGATCTAATTTATTAGATCAAAAACTTAATTGTTTATATGCAAAACTAATTAAAAACTTAATTTTTAAGCAATCTATCTGTTATTTGGTAGATTTTATTAGATCATTTTGTGCAAAATCTTGTTCATGATGTCCCATAAATTTAAAAATCAAAATCTGATAAACCCATGAACGGCCTGAAGCCGATAGCCCCTCCCCGCCAAAGATCTGGTGTAAAATTCTGCCAAAATTCCAGCAGAAAAGATGAAAATTCCGGCAGAAAAAAGCATGCCACGCCTCCGGGCGCGGTGGTGGAAACTGCCGCACCCAGAAGGCGCGGCCCCCAACCGCGCCTGTCGGCGCGGCGGCCGCGCCCAGCAGGCGCGGCGGCCGCGCCCAACAGGCGCGGTCCGACCCCCGATCGCGTTGGCCGCTAGGGAGGGCCAGCCGCCAGTGGCGGTTGCCCCTCCCCAAACCCTAACCCAAAATTAGGGTTAGGGTTAGGGGAAGCCCATTTTGGGCTGTTGGGCTAAAAGCCCAACTAAAATAAAAATAAAAATAAACAAAATAAAATAAAATTGAAATGAAATTGTTTTGGGCCTAAAGCCCAAACAAAAATAATTATCAGATTTTTACACTCATGGGCCTTTTCTTGGGCCAGGAGCCCAATAAGAAAAAAATCAAATTAGTTGATTAATATTATGTTAGAACCCCCTAATGGGCCTGAAGCCCACCAAATTAATACAAATGTATTAAAATTAAAATTGTTTTCCCACTGTTCTTGATGGGCCTAAAGCACACACTGAAATATAATTAAAATTTAAATTAGTTTTAACTTGTTGAGTGGGCTTAGCCCAAAAATTTTCTTGAAAATCAATAAACAAGTATCCTAACGGGCCTGAAGTCCACGGATACAAATTAATTTATTTTTAATAAATAATATCAGTATTCCTCTTATTTTGTTGGGCCTGCAGCCCACAAAAAGTATAAAAATATACATAAATAAAGAGGAAACATGCTTAATGGGCCCGAACCCCGCTGGCCTAATATTATTTTAACTAATTTCTGAAATCTCTATAAAATATATATTTTAATATATATTAAATTCAGAAATTACCGAATAAATCCCAGAAAATTTCAGAAAAATCCTAAAAATTTGGGAAAAATTCTGGAAAATTCCTGAAACATCAGGAAAGTAATTGGGAGTGGGTTACAATAAAAATTAATATTTTGGGGGATAAAAAGTTATTTTTCGTTAACGATGAATGACATGTTGTTCAGTTTAAATTTTTCTGAACATAATCTAACTGACACAGTGCATACCGCGGATGGCCAGAAGCCTCCGCCGCCAACATTACCCATAAAATTTTCCTTTTTGGGGTTAAATTCCCATGAAATTTTTGGGTATGCGTTATAAAAATCCAAGACATCTTATGAACAACTAGATTATTGCACAATTGTTTTAATATTTTGTTTGCATGTTAAAACTTAGTCTATTTCCTTATATAACTGTTTTTCATGTTAACACTCATGCTAAGATTAAATATTATGGCACAAACAGATTAAATATTATTTCAACAAGTTTAAAAATCATATCTTTGTTGACAATTGAACCTGAAGTTCAAATCATATTAAATGTCAAAACAAAACAAATACGATGGATTATGCGAAAATTATAACTGCTATCTTTATAAAAGATGCACACGTCGCGGTAAATTTATCTATAAGATCTATGATCTATATAATCCAATATGGACACCCGAAGTTTTCCATAATACCGCTAAACTCTTTAAAAGAGTACTCTCCTTTATTTTTACAAGGAACGATTTTTTTTAATTTAGCCTTGAATATAAGCATACGCCTGAAGTCGTGGCTTAACAAATAAGTGAGAAATTACGCACCCACGTACTTGTTCCCTTTGAGCATGATTAACTATCCACATAAAATTTAAACGCCTCAAGAAAATGGCCTGAAGCCATACTCGAGCATTCAAATAGACTTTTAAAAGTCTCTAATTAATTAGAAAAGTGGAAGTATAAAATAATTTGCTTAAACCCCTGCTTATGCCTCCTTAGAAAGACTAATTTTCATTATCCTTTATAAATAAGAAAAATTGAAATCAGGGGAAGTTCAGGATCAAACATGACCTGAAATAAAAAATAAGGGAAAATATTACTCGATATGGAGTAGGAAATGGCAAACTAAGATCAGAACCAGAAGCTCTGATAAGTACTCATAATGCTTTTCCAATATGAAAAGTAATTAGTTTATGCCATTGAAATATATATACATTGCTAGTCTAAACCGACGAAAGTCGACCTACTTATTGTATAATTAGCCACTCCTAGAGGACAAATAAATTTTATAAACACAATTTTTAATCTGTTGCCATAACATATTTCTTAGTGAGTTTAAGTGTTTATATATACTTTTAAAAAGTATTTTACAGTATAAGTCATTTAGAAAATCTTTTCTATGATTTCTTTTTTTAAATTCAGGATGTTTTAAGCCTGAATACTCTAAAAAGAGGATGTCTATTACTCTTAAAAATAAATAAAGCCTGAAGCTTTGTCCCAAAAATAGATTCAAAAAGAGGAAAAATTGGAACACCTGAAGTGTCCAAAATCATCCAAGTCTTAACTTAGGAACGATAAATATGCTGCCCAGTATTGATGTTTGTTTAAACAAATCCTATATATCTGAAGAAAACAATGTTTATTCATATTGGTGCATTTTCTTTATCCCATATAAATGGGCAAAAAGATTATGAAATCATTTCCACTTCATGTGGACATTGACCCTCATAACATCCTCAAAAATAAATTAGATGATATACTTACTATCATCATTAATGATAATGAAGACCTTAAGGTCTCTTGAGAGTATTTAAAGGATATAAATAGGCTTTGTCCACTCCCTTAATAGGACTAATGATGTACCTTTAAGTACTAATCAATATATCCTCTAAAATGGTCATTATCTAGCCACATTTTTAAAAAAAATGGTGGTAACATTGGATAAAAATGGGAAATCATAAATAGTTAGAACAGTGGTTGCGTACACTCAGCTAAACACACAATTAGAACCTTTTTATATGAGTCTGATCAACTCCATATAAACATTCTCTAAGAATGGGTTTAGAGCACATCTTAAAGATGGTATGTCCACAACGCTGTGTATGTGTTCCTGAAGCAACACTACATCAACCGTCATGATGCTATAAAGAGAACACATTCATCAGGACTAACCAACTTTGATGAATATATTCCAAAATCTCGTATGAGTAAGGCATTAGTACACATCTTATAGATTGTGTGTTAATGGTAATAAGGATCTTGAAGATCCTTCAATTCCCTATTTGGTTCAAATTATCTATGAGCCTGAAGCTCAAATTTACCATTTAAAAAGTAAATACATATGATCTGATTATAATCTGACTGACAATTTAAATATTTTCAAAACTTTCATATCCCTGTTGCTAAAAATCCAGCTAGGATTGACATACCAAATATAATGGATTCAATCCACCAGTAGCAGAAGTGGATGCCTTTAAGAGATGAGAGGACATACCACTAGGCTCCAAAGAGAGAAATCTACTCCTGGAGACCGAAAAAGCAATACCACCACAAGAAAGTAAGCTCAAATCCAGAACCTTATTGCAACTTGGTTGCTAAGGACCCATTCTGGATCTGTCCATATTTTTTACCCGTCCCAGAACCTTCACTTCTTTAACACGTCGTGAAGGGGACACCTTTGGGAGAAATCAAATGATTATAGTACGTACGGGGTGAGTTTTGGGCAAAAAAAGAACACATTTTGTCGACAAATTCTCTCATATTTCACTTTGGCAATTAACTATAAAATATCGTTTCCACAACTCTGCTTTGCCTGAAGCAAACATAGAGATTTGGCCAAATTATAATATTGTGGAATGAGGAAATAATAAAATGAGCTGGACTCACTTATGAAATATGGGGTGTATGGTCTTGAAGTCCTGATATCAAAAATGATATCAAATCATGTGGGATAACTGAGTATTGTAGGAGAATTATAATAAAATCGTTAGCTATAAGTATTATAATTTGCTATAGCTTTAGAGGTATAAATCGCTCAAACCAGGAAATAATCAAGTAAGATAAGATGAACTCACTTACAAGATGAATCTGATGCATCGACTGGTTTATGTCAAGGCGTAACCCAACGAATGGCAAAAAGAGGGAATTTTTGGTTGATGTTGCTATTGGATGTGACAACATTACCTATATAAAATTTCTTCAACTGCATGTATAAATTTTTTCTTTACGTTCCCTTTTTTGGGACATATATTAATAATATGATTAAAGGAAAGACAACCTAGACAGAGATCCTTAATGGACTCATACTAAAAGGTTGGTGTTTGCACGAGCAAATTAAAATAATTGAGATTATTTTAATAACTCAAAATATTATCGGATCTCCTGAAGAGAAAATACCGAAATATCTGTTAAAGCCTATCTATCAAATATGATATGATATGATATGAAAGTCCCAGCTAGGCATAAATTCTTAGCTTACAGAATACAACATCCTGAAGATGCACTATCATTATAAAGATGAACTATCATCCTGAAGATGGCATTAATCATCCTGAAGATGAACTATCATCCTGGAGATCAACTATCATCCTAAAGATGACATTAATCATCCTGAAGATGAACTATTATTAATCATCCCGAAGATGAACTATTATTAATCATCCCGAAGATTAAAACTTCATACAATGACGATTGATGAAGAAACATGAAAATCATTATCCACTAAATACACCAATTTGGTTGTATGGATACACATTAAAAAACCACTTTTCGTTAGCTGGGAGAGGGGAAGAATATATATGGTCCAGAAGTACCTTAAGTGT
The DNA here is from genome assembly GCA_030789695.1 of Scilla litardierei. Taxonomy (NCBI): domain Eukaryota; kingdom Viridiplantae; phylum Streptophyta; class Magnoliopsida; order Asparagales; family Asparagaceae; genus Scilla; species Scilla litardierei. The sequence goes on along the minus strand of CM061130.1, from coordinate 3,576,296 downwards.
CTTTAAAACACTCTTGTACTTGACCATCTGCATGCGTCTCTTTTGAGCGTTAGCAGTAAAGCTATTAGCTTCTGCGCTATCTCCAAGGGTCGAGGATAAATCCTCCATGTTAAATGTATTTGCATATGCAGGTAACAGATTATCGCGATGAATAGCATAAAAGGGACGTCCACCTCCTGAAGATCTACACAAAATCCTCCCAAGTCTACATCCTCCTACTTCCCGTGAAGCTCATCATCCATGAAGCAGTTAAAGAATATACAAAGCCAGGTCCTAAAGTACCTCGCAGACAATGATGATTGAGACGTGGAGCTGTCTACCAAGTTTGTTGCGCTCCTTTAGTTTCAGCTATTGCCTTATATGAGTGAAATTTGTATAGATGAGTGATGTTTATACCTTTCATTTGCTTGTTGTAGATGAGATGGATGTATAGACGCATAGGAGATTAATGTATAGATATATAGGATATCTGCAAGCCTGAAGCTTGATCATATAAGGGGGAGTCAACTGTAGAGTTATACTCTTTTTCCTTGGCTAGTAGTTTTTCCCACATGGTTTTCCATAGTCAAGGTTTTAATAAGGCAACCACATTGACTCTGGATCCAGAAGTATCCACCCCTCGACACATCCCCAAATCAGGGAAAGTTATGGAGTGATGTACTCTTTTCCATTCGCTATTAGCTTTTTTCCACAGGGGTTTTCATAGCTAAAGGTTTTTAACGAGTCAGTCATCTCTAACTTGGATCTAGAAGTATCCACTCTTTAAGATACTCATTAGTACTAATGAATCATTCAGTATTCATAAGTCGAGTATACCACGTTAGTTGGATAAGGGGAAGTGTTATGAATAGGACCTATTGGGCCTATTGGGTATCCACACATATGAGTAACCAATATGAATACTATATAAAGGAGGCTAGGGGTTTCCTAGCCTCAACCTTCTCAAAACTATATAAAGTAACCAATAGATATATATATATATATATATATATATATATATATATATATATATATATATATATATAGCAAAAAATGTACCTAAGAACGTGCGCAGGTAGAATTATCTGCGCACGCCCCCTCTGTTCGGTGTTTTAAGTATTTGTTTAAGAATTTTTTTGCAGTAGCTAGATATACTTGTTATGAAGCTCCCCACAAAATTTCAGGTCAATCCAACACCGTTTGAGCCTCCGTTCATCGATTTCAAAAACGTTGCGCAAAACTGTCCAGAATTCTGGACAGTTTTGCGCAACGTTTTTGAAATCGATGAACGGAGGCTCAAACGGTGTTGGATTGACCTGAAATTTTGTGGGGAGCTTCATAACAAGTATGTCTACCTACTTCAAAAAAATTCAAAAAAAATACTTGGAAACCCCGTACAGAGGGGGTGACGCGAGTATCTCTGCCTGCGCACGTGCACATGCACATTTGCCACACACACACACACATTTTTTCACACTCAAAAATAACAAACATTAATTTCCTAACTACTAATTAAAAATTAAACATTCTTAAAGCCAAGAAATAGATTTTTATCTTGATTAAAACGTTGCAGGCCACCACCCACCCTGCTCTGATGTGTAGCTGTTCTTGCTTTGGCTGATATTGAGCCTTTTTATTATATGATATCGTCAACATTTTGTAATTGACTTGGACCATCTGGGGACTGATCATTTTTTTCAAGAGAAAATTGAACTCAGATGAACAATATGCGACTAATAAATATTAATATACACTAATAGCACAGAAACCATTTGAAACCCATTTGTTCCCCCCTAAAGGGTTCCCCCAAAATACAAAGTCCCCCCAATACAAAGTTCTCCCTGAAATTTCTTCACAAACTCTTATAAGAGAATACAGATCCAATGCACTTGCTTTCCTATCAGCAGTCATCATTGTAATAGAGAAATATGGATGGTTTGAAAGGAGTCAGACTATCTGCACTGTCAAAAAAGATCAAAAGAATTCAATTTTAGGTAGCCAACGTGCCATAAAACTGAACCAAGAGATAAATACATATATAAAACTTTATAAGGGGGAGTAAATGAATATACCTCAGCTCATGTATATCCGATTACCCCCTAAAACCCCAATTAGCTTGACCTTAAAACCCCAATTTGAACTGTTTCTTTGACATTCTGTACCTTCACCTTCGCAAACTGTAAGCTAGATGAAGAAGAAGATTGCATTACCTTCCATCTCCTTGAAAATTCGTTACAATTATCAAAACCAATCGAGCAAGAACAAACCAAGAAAAGATAAAGGGCACATTGATGAACTCATAAAATTATCAATACCAATAAAAAATTAGTCATTACTAATCGATACCCATCAACAAAATATAAACTTAGTTACAAAAATTCAGCAAAAACCCATTAAATTCCATGAACAAAGACTATAGAGGTTATTCCAAAATGTAAGATTGCATTACCAAGGAATCTACTAGAGCATGTACAAAGTGCACCGATTGAGCAAGAATAGTTCTTATCTCTGCCATCCGCGTCATTTTAGGGAGATTGATACGACCCCCCGAATGGGCCGAAGAAAGACAGGCCAGCCCCACGACCAAGAAGCTGAAAAGGCCCCATAAGCGGGCCTGGGGCATCGCAGCCCAGCACCACCGCCTGGTACACCGGTGGCCTCCCGCCCTTCGAGGAAACCACACTCCAGATCACGCCCACCTTGATCACTATTGAAGGGACCATCAAAGCGGACGGGCTTGAAGGTCGAGATGGCAAGACGCCATAAAGGCATTGGCATGCAGACTCCTACGAGAGGCGGAAAGGATGAAACGCCAAAGGATCGAATCCTGAATACTTAGATCTCATGTACTCCACCTCTCGAGACCTTTTCTTCCACCTTACCTTTCTCCTCCATAGCTCGGCCTGAGGATTCGTGTATTGGTCTCTTCGCGAACCGTACTCGATCCCACCGAGTATCCTTCAAGCAAGCGCTGACTTAGGCATCAGAGGGGACTTGGTCAGAACCAAGGTCCGACCCCCCGACGAGCTCTCTCGTCTATGCAGATCCAAGGAGCTGCCAACCAACCGAAGCCGCCCTTCGGTGCTCCATCGCTCAGGACCGAACGTCCTCAAGCCCCATGCCTGATCGACTGATCGCCCTAGAAATCCACCGTTCCACTGAAGCTACCCTTCGGCAAACCGACGCATGGACCCGTGCATTTCTGCCCTAGCAAACGCTCGAAAAATCGACCCAGGTGGCCGCACGCGTCCCACGTGACCGCGACGACCCCCGGACCTCCAACCTATCAATCAGCGGTGAGAAAACACCCCGAAACAGAGATAAATCAAAAACCATAACATAATTTTTACATATGTGAGTATAAAGGCATCTCATGCATATATAATGGAAATTGCCTTTAAAAAATCGGGTATATGAGACTCATGACTATTTCTTACCTTCTCTCATTTACTGTGTATAACACTAATTGTATAATTTTCTGATTGAAACATCTCATCGTATAACACCAATATCAATTCTTATCTCCAAAGAAAAAACTCATCGCATAGCAACCAAAGACTTCCGGAATTTCTTGGATCTAGATCCTCTTGAGTCAAACACAAATTTTCCTACAAAAAAATTGAGCGAAAAGATCAATAATTGAGCTGGAAATTCATGAAATTGAGCAGGAACACCAAAATCAACAACAAAAATGTTAATAACTTTAAACCTAACTATCTTTTATTGGTGCATGAATTCTTTTTCTCCATTAACTCAATTGCGGGCTTTATCATATAAGTGACTGACTTAATAACATTCAAAGCGATAAGGTAAATCTAGGCAGAAATCCTTGTTTCTTAAGAAATTAAGGATACACCACCCTGCACTGGCATAAGAAGACACGGGAACTAATCTATTCCATCCAGACCATCATGTACATTGCCCAACATGATGTTGCTGCATTCCCCCAAAATCCACGTGTTCCGATAAGTTTGTTTGAAACAGAAATCCTCAATGTGGATTTACAATCTCCATGCTCATGTCCATTCTCTAACCTTGTTATTATTATCATGCACTCCTTGTTTTAGAAGCGGCTCTCTTGCGAGATGCATTTTAGCACAAAAATCCCGAGCTGTTTCCTTCTTTTTTGGAGAAAACCTTTATGAATCATGTTGAACAATTGCCTTAGTATTCCAACAGTCAGTTTAAAATGAAATTATCTTTAAACATCCCACACATTTAGAATCAAAAAGGGGACTTAAAAGTCATTAAGCCCATTTCCTTATATCCCATTTCCATATCCCAAGAGAAGAAATCTCATCACATTTGTAATTTCCCCATAATAAACACACATGCTACCTAAAATAATTCCATAATGATCAAGAAAGGAATAACTAATATTCCAAGTTTTTATTTTCAACTTTGTCTTGCTTCAACTCAATGTCGATTTTGATGATTTACATTTTTAGCTATAAATCCTAGAAAACTAAATATTATCGAAAATTCTTTTCCCACTGAGTACACTATTCCTTCACACATCACATTCATTCACACATCACATTCATCCATAACTTAACCTCAAAATCAACATAAATCCAATACATTACTATTTTAGTTACTTTAAAGAAAAAGTTAAACAAATTTTCAGATACTTTTAAAGAGAAAAAATAACATTTAAACACATATAATTTTTGTTTATTAATCCACTTCATAAATACAACCATAACTTAAAACAAAACATACATTTTCATATTTCTTTAATATTTTTTCCATGCACTATACAACAAAATACAAATAACAAATGCAAAACGTGTCTTCATTCGATCTTCTATGATGCCTATCCACATGGAATTTGTGACACAACATATCCCCAATGGAAGGGCGAAAGAATCAGACCCTTTCTTGAATTGTCAACACCTGTTTCAGGGTGTTTTCTCACCACGGATTGGTTGACTGGGGGGGGCGGAGGTCAATACGATCACGCGGGACACACGTCGCCTCCGGGAGACGGGCGTAGCTCGTTCGGCTTCGGCGAAGAGCGTGCGGGTCCAAGCGTTGGCATGTTGAAGGGGATCCTTGACAGGGCGATGTCCTCTGTAGGGGTGGAGATGAACGAGCTCGGGGAGAGCGCGTTCGGCTCCAGACTGTTTGGGCATCGAAGGATAGCCCCGGCATGACTAGATCTTGCTTGACCTGAACAAACGAGAAAGTTTGTCGGGGGGTCAGACCTTGGTTCCGACCAAGTCCCCTTCGATGCCTAATTAGAACGGATCTGAAGGATGCTCAGTGGGATCGGTATGGCTCATGTGGAGGCCGATATGCGAGTCCTCAAGCCGAGCTATGGAGGAGAGTTATAAGGTGGAAGACAAGGTCGTGTAAGAGGAATACCTTCGTGTCTTTGGGTATCCAGGAAGTGATCATTTTGCATGTTGTTCTTCGAGTCTCTTTATAGAAGTCTTCCCCGGCCACGCCTCCTCGACATCTCCCATCTCGCCCTGATCATCTGCCTTTTAACGACACCTTCATGGGTCATGAAGGTAGACGTAATGGGGCTCCTTAATGGTGATTAAGGGAGGCGCGCTTTAAGGGGAGTTTAACTCCTGCTGGCGTGGGTCAGTGGTTGCGTCTTGTAACGGTACGTTTTCGTTGTACTTTGTTCGTGCACGTGCTTTTGGCCGTGCACGTGTTTATTCTAGACTTTATTTGATTATGAACACTTTTGTGTGATATGCCGTTGTGAACGTCTCTGAGAGTATTAAACAGTGGCACTATCTTGGAACGACACTTCTCGAGTCGTTTTCCCACAATTTAATCTCACTCGATGAGACGTGACGATTTTCACTTTTGACGGGAGACATTTCTATTTTTAGTTTCGTCGTCCGACATCGAATTTGAGATCCGTCTTCTTAGTTAGCTCACTCTCATCATCACGATCACCACGATATTTATTTTATAATTTTTGGAGTTTATTTGACCACTTTTATATTTTAAGCAAGTTTTATAATATTTTTAATAATTAATTTTTAAATTATTTTCGGCCAAATAAAATTTATTTGAGTTTTAAACGTATTAAAGAATTTTTGAGCCAATTTCCAGCTCATTTGGACCAAGTCAAACCCTTGGGTGAGTTGGAGTAGTTGAATTTCAAATTTTAAATTATTTTAAACTTCTAATCCTTTTAGATTTAGCCCTAGACCAAGTCAACCCATCTACACTATATAAGCAACCCCTAGGAAGACCTATTTTCGCAAGAAATTAACCCTAGCCTCTTCCAAAACCCAAATTTGACGTTGCGACGATTCGTCGCAACGTTGCGACGAACAGCTGCCGCACCGACCGAGAAAACCAAGCAAAATTCCCCGCTCCGACCGCTAGCCGCCCCCGCATCCATCGCCGCTCGCATCGCAGCATAGCCATCCCCGCATCCATCGCCGCTCGCATCGCAGCATAGCCATCCCCGCTCCGTTCCCTCGGTCTGACCGAGGGCTTGGCCCGCACCCCGCCCCGCATCGACTCCGCACCGTCGCCTGCAGCTGTCGCCCGCATCGCCCCACGCCTGACCGAAGCGCCCGCTCGCATCGACCGCTCACCGCTCGTTGCAACGTTGTAACATTACAACGGTCCACTCCAAGCGCCTGACCGAGCCGCCCTACCGCTCCGATCGAGAGACAGCCCCGCACCGCTGCTGCGACCGACCCCCGCTGCTGCACAGCCCCGTTCCCCGCGTCTGACCGAGCAAATCCCCCGCATTGGCTGGGTACGACCGAGAGCCACTCGTCGCAACCCCGCATCCGTCGCATCACTTGCCTCCGTGGGCCCCCCAATTTCTCCAGAGGTATTGTGGGTCCCCCAAAGGTCCCTAGGACTACTGTGGGCCCCACCTAGGTGCTTTCTCTTCGAGGATTCGTCGCGTACGATGTTGCGACACGTCGTAGGCCTTCGTCGCACGTGCTAACTTTGGAATCTGGAATCGTCGCCCCGGTTGATCGCTCTGAAACTTCCAGCGAGGAATCTAATTGGAATCTGGACTTGGAGCGTGATATTATTATTCCAACCCCCGGCGTCGCTACCCGACGCCGGTGTAGCTTTCGCGTCGTGTTGAGGTAACGCTTTGCACCCCTAGGACCCCCAACCCAATTGCATGCTAATCAAGACTAAAATCAGTATTTTAAAGTATTTTTAAATGTTTTAGAACTCACTAATCAAGATTAATAAAACGGATGTAGGCCGGTGGATTTGTGCACGTAGGAACTGTGACTTTGGACTCGTTGGACGGTGTTCCCTTGACGTGATAGTTGCAGGCAAGTGAAACTTGCCAAATCTTGCTTAGGGCCATGTTTTTAGGCCACTTCCTTGTTTTTAGCGTAAAAGAGACTAGTCAGTGAAATGATAGCTGGCTAGACGCCTACTTGATCTAGTTTGACAACGAAACTAGATCCGTCACCTAATTGATCTAGCTTGACAACGAAGCTAGATCCAACACCTTAATTGGTTCATGCATTTGTATCTGCCATGTTTAAATTCCTTAACTGTACGCACTTTAACTGCCATGCATTGCATTTTACATGTCATCCAATTGATTGTTGCATTCGTAGCACACGCTACAATACTTGTCCTTGAACTTCCTTGTCCGGCTAGGTGCACCCATACGCCATACTTGTTTAAAACACTTCCTGGCTCATGTTCCAGAAGCGGGCCTCATGTGTTGGCTGAAAACCAATGCCCGATACACGTGGAGGGGTAGGGATAAACGGTCACTTGAGCTTAGGAGTTGGCCCGCGCAGCCACTCTAGCCAAAAGACGGAATCTCTGTGCACGAGGTGCTTACTTTACTTGTCTTGTACTTGTCTTGTGAATGATTCATGCCATGTCATGCTCGTACTTTACTTTACTTTACCTATTGCACTCATTACTTTAACTGCCATGTCATCGCATCATGCTAGAACTGCTAGGTTGCTTTACTTGTACTTACTTTCAGTTTCCTTGCACAAGTCTTCTAGACTTGCTGACATGTGCCCCTTGCTCTTTTGGGTGTCACATGTTAGACCCTGAGCCAGAGACAGTTACTGAGGACGAGGTGTTTGCTGACGCTGAGCCTGAGCCTACGTTCGTCGAGGAGTTCGAGGACACCAGAGACCAGTCTTAGAGACTTATTTTACTTGCTTTTGCTTTAGGTTGCTGTTAGTTGTCGGTGCTTGCACCATTTCTTTGTTTTCGTACTTTGTACTTTTGTTGGCCATGCTGGGCCTCTTTTAGACTCTTTTATTTTTAGCCTGGTGGCTTTTCTGCGATGTTGAGATTTATTATTATGGATATTCTGAGATGTTTCTTTTGTCTCTTTTCGTTATTATTATCTTTGTTTCGTTTCGCGTTGCAAGGACCTGCAGTTTCAAGTGATTGACGCTTATCGGACTTGCGGCTTTGTAGCTTCAAGTCTGAGCGGACCTTCTCACGCTTCGCCTCCACGTTTTTGGGAAGCGGGGCGTGACAGGGTTTGTTGGTGGCCCATGCAGGTCCTCCTATCTTGCGATTGCGAACTAACGGAACAACGATAATAAACGGAATATCCATTAAATAAATTGCAACATCCAAGTCATTAAGCTTTGAGTCTAATTTGTTTGCTCGTTTTCTATGTCCTTAGATGGCTGGACGACGACAGACCCGATCTGGCAGTGGGCCCAATCGTGCTCAGGAGCCGGATAGAGAGCCCACCAATGCAGAGATCATGAGGATCATGCATCAGATGATGCAGGTGCAACATGGCATGCTCCAGAACACTCAGAGTGCTCCTCTCCACGAGCCAGGAGCGAAGCAGTTTCGGGAGCTGGGCCCGACTTACTTTGATGGATCTGAGGGACCCTTGGCTGCAGAGGAGTGGATCAGAAACACCGAGGATAATCTGAAGATGTCGAAGGTCAACCCGGCTGGATGGGTTGATCTGGCAAAGAGGCAGCTTAAGGATAATGCCCGAAATTGGTGGGATGCAGAGGAGGAGTTGCTGGTGAGCCCTATACCTTGGGCTACTTTCAAGTCTAGATTCGATGAGGAGTACTTTCCGAAGGCCGCTAGGAGGGAGATGTTGCAGCGCTTCATTGAGCTGAAGCAGGGGAGTCTGACGGTGGACCAGTACCACCAGGAGTTTACTAGATTGAGCCAAAGATGGTAGAGGATGCTGAGGAGAAGGCCCAGAAGTTTCTGCAGGGTCTTTCTCTAGACTTGCAGAGTCTGGTGTCTACGTCGGACATGGAGTCTTATCAGAAGTTGCTGGTAGCTGCTCGGAGACAGGAGAGGATTGCAAAGCAGAAGAGAGGACTGATTTCTGGAGCTGGGAAGAGGCCTATGGAGCAGGTCAGAGGAGTGGTTAGGCCTGGGACTAGGCCTAATCAGACGGTGCAGTTCAAGAAGCCAGGTGTGCCTCCTGAGAAGACTTGCTATTTCTGTGGCAAGACCAGGCATGTCAAGGATTAGTGTGGGAAGATGTTGGGACAGTGCCTGATTTGTGGAGACCCTACTCATGCTATGAAGGAGTGCCTGAGGTCTAAGCTACCTTGGAAGGATCCCGTTGCCGCACAGCCGTTGCAGCAGAGAGCACCTGTACCTGCAGGTCGTGGAGCACCTCTCGCTCCTCAGAGGAAGGCTTTTCAGCAGGCCTTGCAGCCGAGGAGGCAGGCTTACCTGATGACGGCAGTGGAGAGCGAGGCTGTGGATGAGGTTATCGCAGGTAACTCTCAAACTAGTTGTTTCCTTCCTTAGATAGTTTGATTGTTAGCTTATGTTTGTTTGATTGTATATGATTGTTTGTTAGAATAGGGTTTGATTGTTAGATTGTTGTTAGGTGTGATTTTGGTGTGCACATTTCCTGCACGAGTCCTCTTTGACTCAGGTGCATCGATGTGCATTATTTCTCGGAGCTTCGTGGAGAAGCATTCCTTGACGACTTCCCCTCTTCCCAAGAGTTGGGATATCGTTACGGGAAATGGCGTGATCTCGGTGCATCGTGGGTGCACTTCTTGCCCTTTGGTGGTCTGTGGATATGAGCTTTACGCTGACTTTATTATCCACGACATCATCAACTACGATGCCGTGCTCGGGATGGATTGGCTTGCGAGCTTCTATGCTACGATCGATTTTCGGAGGAAGAAGGTGGTGTTCGAGATCCCCGGACATCCAGTGTTCGAGTTCAGTCGAGGTAGCAGTTCGCTTGGCCCTGTCAGGTTTCGGGCCAGACCGATGGAGCTTGTTGCTATGCAGATGGAGCAGGATAGACCAGCTGTGGTACGTGTCGACGACGTCTTCCCTGAGGAGATGTCTGGGCTGCCACCCGATCGAGCTCTCGAGTTTTCGATCGATCTTATGCCGGGAGCGCAGCCTATTTCGAAGGCGCCGTATCGGATGGCACCAGCAGAGTTGGAGGAGTTGCGTAGGCAGCTGGACGAGCTTTTGCAGAAGGGATACATCAATCCCAGTGTGTCTCCGTGGGGAGCACCGGTGTTGCTGGTAAAGAAGAAGGATGGTTCGCGTCGCATGTGTGTGGATTACCGGGAGCTGAATGCTGTGACTATCAAGAATAAATATCCCTTGCCTCGGATAGATGACATCTTTGATCAGCTCGGAGGATCGAGGGTGTTCTCTAAATTGGACTTAAGAAGTGGCTACCATCAGCTTAAGGTGAAGAAGGACGACATTCCGAAGACAGCTTTCAGGACGAAGTATGGTCACTACGAGTTCGTGGTTATGCCATTTGATGTAACCAATGCGCCCGCAGTTTTTATGAACCTGATGAATTTGATCTTCAACGACTTTCTAGACAAGTTTGTCGTTATCTTTATTGACGACATCCTGATCTATTCAAAGTCGGAGGAAGAGCATGCCTCGCACTTGAGGACAGTGTTGGAGATCTTGAGGAAGCATCGTTTGTATGCTAAGTATTCCAAGTGCCAGTTCTGGCTGGATAGAGTTTCCTTCCTCGGGCATGTGGTGTCTGGTGATGGAATTTCTGTGGATCCCGAGAAGATTGTGGCTATCAGAGAGTGGCCGGTTCCGCAGTCGGCGTCAGAGATTCGGAGTTTCCTTGGACTTCCAGGCTATTACCGACGTTTCATTAAGGACTTTTCTCGGATTGCTGAGCCGATGACCAGACTTACGCGGAAGGATGTACCTTATGTTTGGTCTGCTGATTGCGAGAAGGCTTTTGGTATTCTGAAGGAGAGTTTGACGACTGCCCCTGTACTTGCTGTGCCTGATCGGAGTGGAGGATTCGAGATATTTTGCGATGCTTCTGGCAAGGGTCTTGGATGTGTGTTGCATCAGCATGGGCATGTGGTTGCGTATGCTTCTCGTCAGCTTAAGGCTCATAAGAAGAATTACCCGACACATGATTTGGAGTTGGCTACTGTTGTGTTTGCGCTGAAGATTTGGAGGCACTTCCTGCTGAGTGAGAAGGTGAAGATCTTCACCGATCACAAAAGCTTGAAGTATATCTTTACGCAGAAGGAGCTCAACATGCGACAGCGTCGATGGTTGGAGCTCATGGCAGACTATGAGATTGACTTGCAGTATCACCCTGGTAAGGTGAATGTAGTCCCGGATGCGCTGAGCAGACTTCCAACGGTGATGATGTTGACCTCGCAGTGGAGATTGCAGCAGGATTTTTGCGAGTCTGGTATCGAGATTATTCTTCCTGGAGAGACTTCTTCGATGATGAGCATGCAGATACAATCGACGATCATGGATAGGATCAAGGCTGGACAGGCTGGAGATGCTAAGCTGGTGAAGATTCGGGAGCAGGTGGAAGCCGGTCTGCGGACTGACTTCTTGATTCACGAGGATGGTTCGTTGAGATTTGGAGCCAGGTTGTGTGTGCCAGCTGGAGATATCAGAGAGGAATTATTGGTCGAGGCACACAGTTCGCCGTATTCTGTGCATCCTGGTGGGACCAAGATGTACAAGGATCTTCGTCTGAACTTTTGGTGGCATGGTATGAAGAGGAGTGTGGCTCGGAGTGTAGCCAAGTGTTTGGTTTGCCAACAAGTAAAGGCGGAGCATCAGCATACGGTAGGGTTGCTACAACCGCTTCCGATTCTGGAGTGGAAGTGGCAACACATCACTATGGATTTCGTGACTGGACTACCTCGGAGTCCGAAGCAAAACGACGCAATTTGGGTGATCGTAGACCGATTGACCAAATCTGCGCACTTTATTCCCTTCCGAGTAGGACAGTCTACCGAGACGCTAGCAAGGAGATACATGGAGGTAAATGCGTTTACTCTCCGTTTCTATTTCCTTTTCCTAGTTTAGATAGTGATGTAACGTGAATCGTGCAGGAGATCGTACGACTTCACGGAGTCCCCGTGAGTATCGTGTCAGACAGAGACACGAGATTCACATCTCAGTTTTGGCAGAGTCTGCAGAAGAGCTTGGGTACGAGTCTGAGTTTCAGCACGGCGTACCACCCGCAGACGGATGGCCAGTCCGAGAGGACGATTCAGATTTTGGAGGATATGTTGCGAGCGTGCATGCTGGACTTTAAGGGATCTTGGGAGGATCATCTCCATCACGTTGAGTTTGCCTACAATAACAGCTACCAGGCGAGTATTGGAATGGCGCCTTTTGCCGCGCTATATGGAAAGAAATGTCGATCACCACTGAGCTGGGATGACATTGGAGATCGGGAGCTGTTAGGACCGGAGATGATCGTGGAGGCCGTGGATGTTGTGAGGAATATCCAGGAGAAGCTGAGGATTGCGCAGGACCGTTTCAAGCATTGGGCTGATGCTAAACGGAGGCCTTTGGAGTTTCAGCCTGGCGATCATGTCTTCCTGAAGATTTCTCCGAACCGCGGAGTTATTCGATTCGGGAAGAGAGGCAAGATGAGTCCGAGGTTCATTGGACCGTTCGATGTTCTGGAGAGAGTTGGAGTTGTGGCTTATCGCTTGGCGTTGCCACCGTCGCTTGTGGGAGTTCACGACGTATTTCACGTATCTCAGTTACGTCGATACGTTAGTGATCCATCCCACGCTGTGGATTTCTCGGAGATTACGGTTCATCCGGATCTGTCTTATGATCAGCAGCCAATTGAGATTCTGGATCGTCGACAGAAGCAGCTGAGGAATAAGACCGTCGACTTGGTTCGAGTGCAGTGGCGTCACGGTTCCCCCGGTGAGTCCACCTGGGAGCGTGAAGGTGAGATGAGAGAGCGTTTCCCGCACCTTTTCCCGAGCAGTGCTTGATGTTGATTCCGAGGAAGGAATCATTTCTAAGGTGGGGAGGATGTAACGGTACGTTTTCGTTGTACTTTGTTCGTGCACGTGCTTTTGGCCGTGCACGTGTTTATTCTAGACTTTATTTGATTGTGAACACTTTTGTGTGATATGCCGTTGTGAACGTCTCTGAGAGTATTAAACAGTGGCACTATCTTGGAACGACACTTCTCGAGTCGTTTTCCCACAATTTAATCTCACTCGATGAGACATGACGATTTTCACTTTTGACGGGAGACGTTTCTATTTTTAGTTTCGTCGTCCGACGTCGAATTTGAGATCCGTCTTTTAGTTAGCTCACTCTCGTCATCACGATCACCACGATATTTATTTTATAATTTTTGGAGTTTATTTGACCACTTATATATTTTTAGCAAGTTTTATAATATTTTTAATAATTAATTTTTAAATTATTTTCGGCCAAATAAAATTTATTTGAGTTTTAAACGTATTAAAGAATTTTTGAGCCAATTTCCAGCTCATTTGGACCAAGTCAAACCCTTGGGTGAGTTGGAGTAGTTGAATTTCAAATTTTAAATTATTTTAAACTTCTAATCCTATTAGATTTAGCCCTAGACCAAGTCGACCCATCTACACTATATAAGCAACCCCTAGGAAGACCTATTTTCGCAAGAAATTAACCCTAGCCTCTTCCAAAACCCAAATTTGACGTTGCGACGATTCGTCGCAACGTTGCGACGAACAGCTGCCGCACCGACCGAGAAAACCAAGCAAAATTCCCCTCTCCGACCGCTAGCCGCCCCCGCATCCATCACTGCTCGCATCGCAGCACAGCCATCCCCGCTCTGTTCCCTCGTTCTGACCGGGGGCTTGGCCCGCACCCCGCTCCGCATCGACTCCGCACCGTCGCCCGCAGCTGTCGCCCGCATCGCCCCACGCCTGACCGAAGCGCCCGCTCGCATCGACCGCTCGCCGCTCGTTGCAACGTTGCAACGTTACAACGGCCCGCTCCAAGCGCCTGACCGAGCCGCCCTACCGCTCCGATCGAGAGACAGCCCTGCACCGCTGCTGCGACCGACCCCCGCTGCTGCACAGCCCCGTTCCCCGCGTCTGACCGAGCAAATCCCCCGCATTGGCTGGGTACGACCGAGAGCCACTCGTCGCAACCCCGTATCCGTCGCACCACTTGCCTCCGTGGGCCCCCCAATTTCTCCAGAGGTATTGTGGGTCCCCCAAAGGTCCCTAGGACTACTGTGGGCCCCACCTAGGTGCTTTCTCTTCGAGGATTCGTCGCGTACGACGTTGCGACACGTCGTAGGCCGTCGTCGCACGTGCTAACTTTGGAATCTGGAATCGTCGCCCCGGTTGATCGCTCTGAAACTTCCAGCGAGGAATCTAATTGGAATCTGGACTTGGAGCGCGATATTATTATTCCAACCCCCGGCGTCGCTACCCGACGCCGGTGTAGCTTTCGCGTCGTGTTGAGGTAACGCTTTGCACCCCTAGGACCCCCAACCCAATTGCATGCTAATCAAGACTAAAATCAGTATTTTAAAGTATTTTTAAATGTTTTAGAACTCACTAATCAAGATTAATAAAATGGATGTAGGCCGGTGGACTTGTGCACGTAGGAACTGTGACTTTGGACTCGTTGGACGGTGTTCCCTTGACGTGATAGTTGCAGGCAAGTGAAACTTGCCAAATCTTGCTTAGGGCCATGTTTTTAGGCCACTTCCTTGTTTTTAGCGTAAAAGAGACTGGTCAGTGAAATGATAGCTGGCTAGACGCCTACTTGATCTAGTTTGACAACGAAACTAGATCCGTCACCTAATTGATCTAGCTTGACAACGAAGCTAGATCCAACCCCTTAATTCAATTTGTCCAATGGTGGCGTTGAAGATAGGAAATTCCGCTCCTGGGTTTGGTGATCCTCCCGCTCCTGGGTCTGGTAATCCTCCCGCTCCTCGATCGGACCTTAACAAAAGGAATTGTCTGCTGTTTGAGGATCCGACCCGTCGGGCGATGCCCACGCGGCAGAGGAGTTCGATATTCCTCCGGCGATCCTTGGATCGTCGTCCACCGTTCCTTATTCCATGGCCGAGGAGATCAGGGTAAAGTACCTTTGCCACCCGTATGACGTTTAGATTCCCTTCATCAACGAAAGGATCTGTTTCTTGGGGAGCCGCGAAGTTGGTGTGTACGTCGAGATGTTTTGTATGGGGCTCTGCTTCCCTCTCCACCCTTCTGTTATCTGGGTGCTGGAGTTTCTGGTGGTGCCCTTGTGTCAGCTGACCCCCTACTCGATCGCAGCATTGGTCAGATTCATCATGATCTGCCATGCGCACGGGTTGGAGCCGACCCTGCCCCTCTTGTTCTATTACTTCCAGGTCCAGTTGGTTGGCGAGGGGTCTTGACAACACATCCGCTCCCAGGCGGAGAGGGAGTGTCTGTTGGGTCTGCCCTGCTGGGTTGGTGACTGGAGCAGAGACTTTGTTTGTGACCTTTTTGGGAGACCCTGTGATTCTGACCGGTTGAGAGAGCCTGTGTCGGTATGACTTGACACTGTCCCTCTCCGAGGCCGAGCAGGCTGCAGTCAGGCTTTTGTCGTCATTACCGCTGGTGGAGAGGTCGGTATGGCCCTTACTGGACGACATCCTCCTCAAGAATGTCATGTGGTCCATGGGTAGGCAAATTTTTCTTCTGTCCTCCTTCTTTGCTTACCATGATCTTCCTTTCTTCTGCAGAGATGGCGGGTCGAGAGTTTAGCTGCGACGTGGGCGAGCTTATTCGCCAGGAGCCAACAGTAGGCACGGAAATCCTTCTGGCTATGCCACCACCCCAGGTTGTCGTCGATTCCCCGCGGCGGGAAACTTTGCTGGCGATAACCCCGGTTCTGCCCGTGTCGAGGGGGCCGCCGAGGGCGCCAGGCAAGGCTCCCGAATCCTAGCTGGAAGCCGCGAGGGAGAAATGAAGTGCCCTCCTTCTGAGTCTGGAGGGCCTGAAGAGAAGAAGAAGAAGAAGAAGGCAGGGGAGAGCAGGCCCTCGGTGGTGCCTGACTCGCCAATCAACTCGGGGGCTACCCTCCCGCTGGTGGAGGTGGCCGCCTCTGCCAGCCACGCTGAGCAGTCTTCGATTGGCATGGGGGTGCCATGTCCATGTCTGAGGCAGGCCCGAAGGTCCCATCCAGAGGATCGGTCTTCATCGATCGAGAAGTGGCCGTCCAGCTAGCGCAGGGCTCCGTCCTCCTAATGGACCGCTCTTTTTTGGAGAGGGTCCGCTCCGATCGCTTAGCGAACTCCCTGGTGTGGCAGCCCCAGCAGGTTGGTCTTTTTCTTGCTTCCAACTCCATTTTTACGACGGTCTTTGCTTATCCCTTCTATCCTTCAGGCTTCACGATGGCCGTAGAGATGCAGCGCCGCTCAGAGCGGGTGGACGGTCTCGAGGTGGCCTTGGCGCAAAAGCGCCTGAGGGCTGAGGCTGCTGAGAAGGCAGCTGAAGAGGCCTGTTTGGAGGCTCGTCGTTCGCAGCGTCGGGTCGACGAGCTCACCTCCGAGGTGAGGATCTTCAGGGAGGCCCTGGCGACGGTCAAGAGGTCCGCTCAGGAGGCAGAGTAGACGTTTCACCGTGAGAGGAACGAGCTCTAGTCCGAGCTGGGCGCCCTGCAGCAAGCAAACCCCGTCCGACTCGTCGAGGAGGTAGAGAGGGGTTACGAGGAGGTCCTGGCACCGAGGATCACAGAATCCCTTCGGGGGGGCGTTCCGGGCCTAGGAAGACATCATGGCCCCAAGGATCGTGGGGCCCTTTCCGGACGGGTTTCTGAGGTTCGAGGAGCGGGTCTGACAGACACTTCCCATCCCCTGGCTGGCCCCGAGGTGCCCGCTCGATCGGGGCAAGGTGAGGCCCTTGGGGATGCCTCTTCCTAGACCCCAACGTCGTAGGCGACGTACCCTCTGTAGGAGAATGATGCCCTCCAGGCTATTTATCTCTGTGTGAATAGCACAAACGTCTTGTTTGAAATAACAATAAGCTGTTTGGTAATTATTTATCTAAGTTATAATGTAGAAAACATTAGATATTAACTTAGATAAAGTCCTGAGACTTTATGCAAGGTCAAACAGGTATCGAGATGAGTATCTCGATCATGGAGAAATGTTTGACCATCTGTAGCATAAGTCTTAAAGGGTTCGTGATCGTAGATGTTTCGAGACAAGGATATCGAAACATCGGATAGACCATTGTGTCTTAGTCTTCACCGTTAAGCGGTGACGATGATCTCATGATCGTTCGACTTGGCGAAGTCGGAGATGAGACACATGTGCTCATTAGAGAATGAGTTCACTGAACGATCCACAAGAGTTATCATATGGTTATATTGACCAATTTGTCAATGATGACTCTTAGTGATGATAGGCTAGTTGGTCTTTTTGACTTGAGGTCATTTTGACAAACCTGTGCGTGAACGGTGCCACTTAGATCATTGACCTGACTTCGAGGATAGGCCTGTTGAAAGGTCTTTGATTGGGTGTCACTTGAAACATACGAGGCGAGTAATGGCCAAGAGAGGACTCGTCTCTCCCGGTCAATGGGAGTTAGTGTCGTAGAGTTAGTTCAGTCTTTAGTAAAAACTCTGCGCACAGTATGTTGGAAGAAGTCCAACATTAGTTGACTAAAGATCGATAGAAACTAACCGGAGTCAAGTTATTGGGGTTGACAGTTTGCCCGTACCCTAGACTTGATCTACACGACATAGTTAAGATGAAAACACTATAACTACGGAATTCATCACGGACACAGTCAGAGTGGTCCCGACAAGACTCATGTCAATGAGTCAACCACATGATGATGATTCCTGAAGCAGGGACAGTAACCACTGCTCGTGGTCACTGCCGTATAGGGCTTCGAGCCCAACCTGTTGTAAGGGTCAGGCTGTAGGGTCTCACACAGAGTGTGACCTTCGTCTAGTAATAGGTAGAAATTAGTTAGGGAGAATATTTTGCATTTTTGATGCAAGGGATGGAATAATTGCATTTGATGCAATATGATAATTTAAGCCTAGATAGGGACTATTTTGCATTTGATGCAAAAGAGATTAAATGTGTTTTAAATTGTTTAAAACAATATTTAATAATATAAACGCAAGGAAAAGTTTACAGGTAAGACGGGAATGTCCCGGTCTAGACCCAGGTTCGAACGGTGTCCAAATCAGACACCAGATGCCCAAGTTACGCCCAAAACAGCCCAACGGGTCAGACCAGGCAGACCCAGACCAGACCAGGTCTGGTCTGGTCTGCTGGTCAAGACCAAGAAAGACCAGGGGCTGGGCAAAAGCCCAGGCGCGGGCCTGGGCTCTGCCCAGGCACGGCCTGGACTAATCTGCGCGTGCTGGACGGTGGGGCCCACCTGTGGGCCCCAGTTTTAGGGGTTTGAACCCTTGATAGGTGCAGAATTTTGACGGCTCAGTTTTTGCGAAAAACTAGCCGTGGGCTGATCTTTGGACACTCAATTGGAGGGTCAAACGAACTCCGATTGACGAACGGTTTTTTTCCTATGCGTTCACCGTTGAACACCCTTCGAATTGATAGGCTGTATCAATCATGAAGCTCAACGGTGAGTGAGTTAAAATTCACGGAAGTTTGCACTTTGTGAAGTGCGAACTAACTTGATTTTAATTAACCCAATTAATAGTCCCACATCGGATTTTGAGTGAAGGGGAGCAGTCAGCCGCCTATATAAATAAGGGTCTGCTCTCTTCCTCAAAACTCGTCCCAAGCTCTAGATCTGAGCGGCTCTCGTAAATGTTGGAGCACGCTCGGATCTAAGCTTAAATTAATATTTCTTCTATCTCCCTAAATTTCTGCCTTACTCTTGAGGGCTCTAGCAAAGTCGCAAAGGAGTTCGGATTTAGATCCGAAATCTAGGTGGAGGTTTCACTCGCGTGAAACTTTCTTCGGCGCGTGGTTGGCTCGGCGACAAGGGGATTGATCGCCTCGGGATGCGGAGCGGTTCGAGGAGCGGTTCGGGGAGCGGTTCGAGGAGCGGCTCGACGTGGGACGAGGAGCGGCTCGGAAGACGGTGCGGAACATCTCGCCTGCCCTAGGGCTGAGATTCCGGGTATGTGTTTAATTAAGCATTAGTTTAATTTAATCGCAGTAGGTTAGATCCTTCTTGAGATGGTCAGATCCATCCCAAGTTGGCATAGATCTTGGCTAAGGGTCTTGGACCTTAGGGCTAAGTTAAAATTGTTTTAACTGCATGTTAATTAGATTAACAAGTTTTTTCTTCCGCTGCAATTGTTTTTCTGTCTATATTCCGTCCGACTTAGGACGGGACTAGAGTTTTTGTGCCCTAAGGGTACCGAAAAACCCTTCACCCCCGTTTTGTCCCCTTCCTTGTAAAAGTAAGAACCTTTTTGAATGCAAAAGATAACTCCTTTTCTTTGAAATTTTTACCTTTTTGTGCGCTGTCGTACTTTTGTCAGGTGTTTTCTGGGATTGTGCCTCTGACTCTTTGTTGCCCCCTCCCGATGTTCATGCCGAGGTGGCTCACTGGTTTGAGTAGCGGGATGCTTTCTTTTTGTCGACAGAGTCATCGTCCTATCGAGGTGATTGGCCCGCTGGGGGAATGGCCCCCAGCGTGGTCGATCGTAGTTATCGGCCAGTTGGAGGGTTTCCCCCAGCGTTAAAGGTTATCGGAGCGATCGGCCTGCTGGGGGGTTGCCCCAGCCTTACGGATGATCGGAGTGATCGGCCCGCTGGGGGAGTTGCCCCAGCCTTACAGGTGATCGGTGCGATCAGTCTGCTAGGGGAGTTGCCCCCATATTTACGGGCGATCGGAGGGATCGGCCTACTGGGGGAGTTTCCCCAGCCTTGTGGTCGAACGGAGCGATCAGCCTGCTAGGGGGTTGCCCCCAGTGTTATGGTCGATCATTGTGATTGGCCTGTCGGGAGAGTTGCCCCCAGCCTTATGGTCGATCGCTGTGATCGGCCCGTTGGAGGAGTTGCCCTTAGCCTTATGGTCGATCATTGTGATCAGCCTGCTTGGGGAGTTACCCCAGCCTTATGGTCGATCGTTGTGATCGGCCTGCTGGGGGAGTTGCCCCCAGCCTTATGGTCTATCATTGTGATCGGACTACTGGGGGAGTTGCCCCCGGCCTTATGGTCGGTCGTTGTGTTCGGCCTGCGGGGGGACTTGGCTCCAGCCTTATGGTCGATCGGAGCGATCGGCCCATTGGGGTACTTGCCCCAGCCTTATCGTTGGTCGCTGTGATCGGCCTGCTAGGGGAGTTGCCCCCAGCCTTATGGGCGATTGGAGTGATCGGCCTGCCGGGGGATTTGCCCCCAGTCTTATGGTCGATCGTTGTGATTGGCGTGCTGAGGGAGTTGCCCCCAGCCTTATGGTCGATTGTTGTGATCGGCATGTTGGGGGAGTTGCTCCAGCCTTATGGTCGGTCATTGTGATCGGCCTGCTGGGGAAGTTGCCCCCAGCCTTATGGTCGGTCGCTACAATCGGCCCGCTGGGGGAGTTGCCCACAGCCTTATGGTCGGTCGCTGCGATCAGCTTGCTGGGGGAGTTGCCCAACCATATGGGCGGTCGCTGCGATCGGCCTGCTGGGGGAGTTGCCCCCAGCCTTAGAGGCGATCGGTGTGATCGGTCTGCTGGGGGAGTTTTCCCCAGCCTTATGGTCGATCGTTGTGATAGGCCTGCTGGTGGAGTTGCCCCCAGCCTTATGGTCGATCGTTGTGATCGGCCTGTTGGGGAAGTTGCCTCTAGCCTTATGTCGATCATTGTGATCGGCCTGCTGGGGAGTTGCCCCAGCCTTATGGTCGATTGGAGTGATCGGCCTGTTGGGGGAGTTGCCCCCAGCCTTATGGTCGATCATTGTGATCGGCCTGCTAGGGGAGTTGCCCCGGCCTTATGGTCAATCGTTGTGATCGGCCTGCTGGGGGAGTCACCCCCAGCCTTAAGGTCGATCATTGTGATCGGCCTGCTCGTGGAGTTGCCCCAACCTTACGGACGATCGGAGTGATCGGTCTGCTGGGGGAGTTGCCCCCAGCCTTATGGTCGATCGTTATAATCGGGGGAGTTGCCCCCCTGCCTTATGGTCAATCATTGTGATCGGCCTACTGGGGCAGTTGCCCCAAGCCTTATGGTCGATTGGAGCAATCGGCCTACTGGGGCAGTTTCCCCCAGCCTTATGGTTGATCATTATGATCGGCCTGCTGGGGGAGTCACCCCAGCTTGAAGGTCGACCGTTGTGATCGGCTTGCCGGGAGAGTTGCTCCTAACCTTACCAACGATCGGAGCGATCGGCCCGTTGGGGGAGTTGTCCCCAGCCTTATGGGCTATCGGAGCGGTCGGCCTGCTGGGGGAGTTGCCCCAGCCTTATGGTCAATAGGAGCGATCGGCCTGCTGGGGGAGTTACCCCAACATTACAGACGATCGGAGCGATCAGCCCACTGGGGGAGATACCCCCAGCCTTACGGGCGATCGGAGTGATCGGCCTGTTGGAAAAGTTTCCCACAGCCTTATGGTCAATCATGAGGCTCGTGCGGCAGAGCGGGAAGAAACATGATTGTTTAAGTGCGAACTTGCATTTCATTCTCTAAACCAGGAATACTTTTGAAAGGAAAAAGCAGGGAAGATAATGGCAAGCTAGTCTCACCTGGGGGGAGGAGTTGCTGCTGATTGTCCCGCCTTCTCACTTGATAATGCGCAAAGCGGTCTGGACAACGTTCACCTTTTTTCCTTTGTCCATATGTTTGGACGTCTCCTCTTCGGGGGCTGTCTTTGGGTCGTCAAAAAAGTTCTTTAGGTGCCTGCGACTGATCATCTTGTCTATGTCTTTCTTTAGGTTCCAGCAATCATCGGTGTCGTGGCCATTGTCTTTGTGGTACGTGCAGTATTTTTCCTCGACCCTTTTGCTACCCTTCATCTTCGGGGGCAGCTTGCCGATGTGGCCCTCTTTATGGGCCTGCGTTAGGACGTGTCCTGATTAGCGTTCAGCCTGGAGGGTCGGGCTTCCTCCTTGCATTGCTTTCCCATCGCCTTCTTCTCCCGCTTGTGGTCTTCCGGCTCGTGGGGCTCGCTTTCGTCCCGTTTGGAGCCCCGTGACTGTCCCCTAGATTTGTGGCATAAGAGTGCAATATCGGATTGGGGGCGTAAGATTTAAATATTTATAACCGCAAGTGCACAGTGTTGTAGTGTGGCTTGGGGGTCGAACTCAGGGAGGCGTGGTTGTGCTTGTGTCAGAAAGGACCAAATTCATCCCGTGGGTGAGCTAGCCCGAATCGGTAGATGGGTTGTCACGAAAATAGAATGCGAGGGATAAACAATATAAAGGGAAACCCGGGATCTCGGTTTCCATCGTATCGTGTGATTCTCGCTAATACGACCGGCGTATAAGATAACAATCGGAATTAGGGTCTAATGGTGAGACGTTGCCTCTAAGAGTGATACCAGCGTCCCATGGGCCCGATATTCTGGTCGGTGCCCAGGATGATACGCCGGACTACCCAGGTTCAGTCAGTGGGCATTCCCATGTCCATTAACACTGACCGACTCCGGGAGCACTAAGCTCGCAACGATAACTCCCAACATCTCATCATGATGCTCCCGCGCGCTAGGATTCGATGTCTACGCTAAGGGCGTGAGCTATGGCTAGGGAGTCAACCGCCAAGTTTATTCCCCCTTGGCCCAACGGTCAAAGGCGGTATTTTTCCCGCCGATGACAATAAAACACCCCGTGTAACCAATAGATTCCTATTCCCTATCGATATCCTAGTCCTATGGACGCATTGGGGAGAACCTACGAAGGGGTTTCCACCAAAATCCCAGATTTGGGAACTACTCACACATTTTAGGTAAAAAGCAATCTAAATGAAAGTCGACCGTTAAAAACATAATCCGACGATTGAAAAGTAGTAAAAGTAATGCAAATAACACTATATTAAAGTTTGGTAAAGATCAGACAACTTACAAATATCAAATAAATTCCAGCAATCACAAAATGGAGAGAAAACAGAAAAATACAACAGCCCCGTTTCTGGAAACCTAGGGCTAATATATATAGAAAACGACGTCACCCGATCGGGTGAAGAATCAACCGATCGGGTGACCTGCTTCGTTCTTCAACAGCGCTCTTCAAGACTTCACCCGGTCAGGCGACACGATTGGTTGGCGGAAGCTTCTAGCCGTTTGGATCTTGAGCTCATCAGGTGAACCGATCGGTTGGTGAATCAACCGATCGGTTGGAATTATCGCCCAAAAAAACAGAAATTTCAGATGTTTTGGCACGGTCTGCTGGCAGTGGGGTGAGCTCGCCGGGTCATCTCTTTGGGGGGAATCAGCTACAGATGAACCGATCGGGTGAAGGTCACCCGATCGGTTGGAGTTCAGCTCCAATTTCCCGAGAAGATAGTCGGGCTAAACCGGTCGTCAACCCGGTCGGTTGATGCCCACGTTGCTTCAACGGCTGTCCGGGTCGTGCACGTGTGCATCACCGGATCGGTTGGCTGTATCCAACCGATCGAGTGGTGGCTGAAAGATAGCTATCTTGGTCGTTTGACCCCCTGGAACACGCGTGACTCCTCCCATTGCTCCGGGGACTTATGATATCTTCGTTATGGGTCCACTATGCTGACAAACTCCTGCAATCACACAAAAACATGAAAAAGTGAAAGAAAATGAGAAAATACGACAAAACGGATACGAGACGGCGGAAAATAACGGAAAAAACACAAAAGAAGACGTGCGTGAATATATGAAATATAAACGCACGTCAAAATCCCCCAAGCTGAACCCTTCCTCGTCCTCGAGGAAGACGAGTGAGAGTAGGAGCTCGGAGGGAGAAAATAGAGAGGAAGAGAGAAAAAGAGAACCCTAAATCCTAGATCACCCGTCAGGGCCAACAAAATCAAAAACGACACACCAAGCCAGCAAACGCCACATCACAACACTAAACCAAGGAATACGAGTCCAGACAGGTGTCGTGGGCCCACGCGGTGAAGCGCGAGTGAGTGTGGTCGTGTGCTAGCAGACGGCGTCGCTATCTACATTGTGCTATAAGCCCCATATACACAAATCCAAGGAAAGACCCAAGTATCGATTCGATTTGAAATATGCGGTTAATATAAAGCTCAAGCATGCATGAGAGGAAAGTGAGAATCGAAACGTATCATGTGTCAGGGACTCCACAGCTAGGGACTTGGACGTCACCACACTATCGCCTAGATAATAACTAGAAATTCCCTATTCCAAGTGTTTTCGAAAGCGATGGGGGGTTGAGATGATGTGGAGTAAAACACTCGGTGCAAATTCTCGCCTTCCCTTTATTCTCGGTAGATATGAAAAATATTCACACGGGAATTTTTTTGGGTTTTGGGTATTTGTATTTTTTTTATTTTGATTTTTGGCTATACATATTTTTTTTCTTTTTCTCTTTTCTTTTCCCTTTTTTTGGATTTTTTTGGGTTTTTCTTTTCTCTCTTTTTTTTGGATTTTTGGACTTTTGGGTATATACATGTGTGTACTCTCCCAAGTGGGAGAACGGTACACGACGAGGGGATTTGCACCAAGTAAAATAAAAAAGAAAATCGGATTCTATACACTTGGGCAAATGAGATTTTTCTCTAATCAGAGCATAGGCCAAAATGGGTTATCCTAGTCCTAATTGTGGAATCCCGACACATGTGAAATGAAGCATACGATATATATATATATATATATATATTCATGCATACAGAAGCAGATAAGAGAGACAAATACCGCATATTCAAATCAAAGCATGATAATCTAGGGGTCATTCCTGGACATGTATATAAAACACAGTCACAAAGTAGAAGCACACTGTAAGCTAGACACGACACACGATTCACAAAAAGCTAAGTGGACCCACGATGCATGAAATGCAAGAGGACTCGGCTTCTTAGGGTTAGTGAATGTGATTATCGAAGCCATGCTAGGTGTGAATGTGTGAGATTTTTGTGGCAATTCATCATAGGATTCATCTCTAAGAGAAATATATAAAAAGAAGAAAAGAAGAAAATAAAAACACGATGAAAACGACTCAAAAACGAAGAAAAAGATGCAAATGACGCACGAAGTGCGACTCCCCCAAGCTGAAAATTGCATTGCCCTCAATGCAATAAAAGTGAATACGGGAGGGCAATGAAAATGGGGGGGAGTACGCACCGACGCAAAAAGAAATGAAAAACAAGAAGAACACACATACAAAAGAGGGAAATAAAGAAAATCACACCACACGACATACAAACAGAAAAATAAAAAAAATAAAAATAGAAAATCACACCACATGACATAAATAAACAAACACACATAGAAAACATCACACGACAGCACACAGAAAAATTGACTTCTCCTAAGCTAGATGTGACAAAGCTAGCGATATGATATGATCATGAAAATGCAGAGATATGCAATGGGGAGGTCAATCGGAGTCGCTTTCGGTAGAATGGTAAGGAGATGGCGAGGAGGGTGGTGAATAATGGTAGAAGGAATCCTCCGAGGACGAAGGAGAGGGTGTGCGAATATGAGAGGGAGGGGCAACAGGCTGGACCACTGGAGGATCGAGATTTATCGGTGGATCGTGGTGGATAATGGTGGCACAGGGTGAACCGACACACGGGTGCCAATCGAGAGGATCAAAGGGTGGAAAGTGAACGAGTGTGGCGTACCAAGGATCTGGGTAGAACTCCCAGGGTAGATGTGTAAGGCGTAAGGGGAAGCGCTCCGGAGATGAGGGTGGGAGGATGGCAAAAGAAGTGTAGGCAGGACTATAGAGGTACGCTGCATGATCCTCACCAAAAGGAGTAAGCATACCGATAGCGATCAAGTAGTCGCGATCGATACGGCTACGTCCCGGTACAATAGGGAGGTCGGGCGGCATCCTCAAGACACAACTGACAATAAGAGTAACTATCCCCCCACAGCAGATAGAGCCAGAAGCTGCGCGGCTAACGGATAAGATCTCGTGGATGATCCAATGAGCGGTGTTTATGGGTAAAGGGATATTGCCATGAATCCGGTCATGGGACATGGCGTAAAGAAAGAGGAGCTCATCCCTAGACACTGTGGATACATCAACACGAGCGAAAATGGTGTTGGCAAGGAAGCAATGGGCGAAACGATAGCAAGGGTGTATGATGTAGGAGGCGAGGGCTACCGCTGGAAAGGTGGTATATCGGGTGAACCGTTGCCAAACGCCATCAGCCCGAAAGTAAGAAAAGATGCCAGATCGATCATGGGTAGAGCATTCAACATGACGATCAGGGTTAGGGAAGTTCAGAATATTGTTAAGCTCGTTGAAACTCATGGTAAAATCACCATTGAAGGTGCAGAAGGTGAAACCAAATTCTGACACCTCGAGAGAGCTGAGGAACTCAAGTGTGAGATTCCTGTGTGTATGTGCATGGGTACGTAGAAGGTAATCGCAACCTATGAAGCGAAAAAGTGCACAGACGCCCCTAAAGAGACCAAGAGATTGTAGGGTGGGGGAGTCGATGAAAAGAGTAGGTCGCATAGGGCGATGAAGAAGGGCTTGAAAGCGATCGGATTGCTCTTCAGAAGAATGGTTGATGCCAAGGAAGGAAGGGGAAAAAGGGCCGTATAGGGGATGTCTGTGTGACGATGAGGCTATCTCCTTTGCCTTCCCGGACATAGTGACGGTGAGGGAAAGAATGATAAAGTGGGATATGGTGTCTATGAAGATGATGAAGCAGATGAAGTGTGCAAACACAAATTCAAGACATTGCAATAATGAAAGAAATGTGAAGAGTGGAAAGAGGTTACCCATCAACATTGTAAGATCAAGCACCCGAAATACCCCACACAGTATAAGGAAGCAATTTGGGAAGCCGCCGCTCGCTGATCCGACAAGAATTGAAATTTTCGAAAATTTGGGGGCTAGGGTTAGGGTTTGGACGTTTGGTGAGTGAAGGTTGTTGATGGGAAGGGTGTTGATGGTGGGGGAGTATGGGAATGAGTGAGGATGATGACTTAGGGGTAGTGGGGTAGATGGAGTAGATCGATTCGGCAGATGGAGGAGGAGAGAATGCGTGAACGGGGGTTTGGGGGTCGGGTGGACGAAGTCGTGCGAACGGGAATTTATATAGGGGCGAAAACGAACCGATCGGGTGAGGGTTCACCCGATCAGTTGGGTAAGTTTAGAAAAATTTTCGTTGGCCAACAGCTACAGGTGAACCGATCGGGTGAGTTTTCACCCAATCGGTTGACCGCTTTCCAAATCTTCCCGAAGTACTGTGACTTTTCACCCGGTCAATCACACGACCGCAGCTTAGCTCAACCGATCGGTTGATGTAATTCCCAAATTTCCCGAGAATTCAGCCCTTCTCACATGGTCAGCCAGTCTCAGCTTGCTTCACACGACCGGTTCGCTGGAGAACAGATACTGGCCATTGTCTGATACGTCTCACCCGATCGGTTGAATGGTCACCCGATCGGGTGAGGGCTTGTTTCCTGCAAAAATCCACAAATGGCCTAAGTCTCACGACGGAAGTTCCCGCGGCCGGATTTATTTATTAAAATAAGGGAAATAAAGCTAAAAATAATCCTAAAAACAAAGGTGAGAGTTTAGAAGATGGGTTGCCTCCCATGAAGCGCTTTTGCTTAACGTCGTTTGCTCGACGCCTCTTTTGGTGGTCAATTAGGATCCGGAGGGTTTGAAGACGAGTCTTCGGTCGTTGAGACCCCGGCCAGAGAGAATGCTGGTTCTCCTACCGCATAGTGCTTTAGGCGCTGCCCGTTGACCTTGAATGGCTCATCTCTTCCCATTATCTCGATAGCCCCGTGCGGGAAGACCTTGGTGACGCAGAAGGGTCCCGACCATCTCGACTTGAGCTTTCTAGGAAAAAGCTTCAGCCTCGAGTTGAATAGGAGAACTAAGTCTCCTTCCTTGAACTCCCTCTTTAGGATGCGCTTATCGTGCCACTGCTTCAGCTTCTCCTTGTAGATCCGGGCATTTTCATAAGCATTGAGCCGGATCTCGTCGAGCTCGTTAAGTTGTAGCTGTCGGTGGCCTCCAACCTCCTTGGCGTCAAAGTTTAGGTTCTTGATTGTCCAAAACGCCTTGTGTTCCAATTCCACGGGTAAATGGCACGCCTTCCCGTAAACAAGCTGGTATGGGGTCGTGCCGTCCGTAGTTTTAAATGCCGTCATGTAAGCCCAGAGCGCGTCAGAAAGTTTCGATGACCAATCCTTCCTAGAGTTGGCCACCGTCTTTTCCAGTATGCTCTTGATCTCCCGGTTAGAAACTTCCACTTGGCTGCTAGTCTGCGGGTGGTAGGCACACCCTATTCGGTGTTGCACCCCGTACTTCTTCAAGAGAGCTTCGAATTTCTTCTCTATGAAGTGGCTCCCTCCGTCACTAATCAAAACTCGGGGCACACCGAACCGCGGGATGATGTTGTTTTTAAAGAACTTGGCAACCACTCAGGAATCATTAGTAGGACTGGCTATCGCTTCAACCCATTTCGATACGTAGTCCACAGCTACTAAGATATACTAGTTCCCAGAGGACGAGGGGAACGGCCCCATGAAGTCGACTCCCCACACATCGAAGATCTCTACCTCTAAGATGTAGTGCTGAGGCATCTCGTTCCTCTTGGATATGTTTCCCGTCCTTTGGCATTTGTCGCAAGCCTGGACATAAGCGTGGGTGTCCTTAAAGAGGGTCGGCCAGTAGAATCCACTCTGGAGGATTTTCGCCGTCGTCTTATAGGCGCTCGCATGTCCTCCACACTGCTGATCATGGCAATGGGAGATTATGGAGGTCGCCTCAGTTTCAGGAATGCACCTTCGTATTACCCCATCATTGCAGGTCTCGTACAAATGGGGGTCGTCCCAATAAAATTTATGGACCTCATGAAAGAATTTCTTCTTCTGTTGATATCTCACATTGTGGGGGACAATGGCACAAGTCAGATAATTTGTGATGTCGGCGTACCAAGGAGTCCAAGCGGAAGAGATTGAGAAGAGATGCTCATCAGGGAGCGAGTCGTCAACCGGAGTGGCATTCAAATCGAGAGTAGGCATTCTGGACAAGTGATCGGCAACGACATTCTCCGCCCCCTTCTTGTCTTTAATCTCTAGGTCAAATTCCTGGAGGAGGAGAATCCACCTAATAAGCCGCGGCTTAGCCTCCTTCTTGTTCAATAGGTAATTGAGAGCCGCGTGATCTGTGTGCACGATCACCTTCGCACCAACGAGATATTGCTGGAACTTGTCCATGGCATAGATGACTGCTAGCAATTTTTTTTCCGTGGTCGTATAATTTCTTTGTGCAACGTCAAGGGTCTTGCTCGTATAATAAATAACATGCTGATTTTTATCCTTCCTTTGTCCCAAGACGGCACCGATGGCGTAATCGCTAGCATCGCACATTAACTCGAAGGGCAGGTTCCAGTCCGGCGGCTGAATCACGGGTGCGGAAATCAAGGCTTGCTTCAGAAGGTGGAAGGCTTCCATACACTCGTCGTTGAATCAAGGCTTGCTTCAGAAGGCGGAAGGCTTCCATACACTCGTCGTTGAAGACGAAAGGTGCATCCTTCACAAGGAGTTGAGTCAACGACCGGGAAATCTTGGAGAAGTCTTTTATGAAGCGACGGTAGAATCCCGCATGACCTAAAAATCACCGACCCCTCGAAGATTGAGCGGAGGCGGAAGCTTTTCAATCACCTCTACTTTTGCCTTATCTACCTCGATTCCCCTTGAAGAAATGACGTGTCCCAGCACAACTCCTTCTTGGACCATGAAATGGCATTTCTCCCAGTTCAGGACTAGACCCTTGTCTTGACATCTCTCCAGAACTTTTGTTAGATTGCTGAGGCATGAGTCAAGCTCTGTTCCATAGACGGAAAAATCGTCCATGAAAACCTCCATAATATTCTGGGAGTAGTCGGAGAAGATTGCTGACATTAGTCTTTGGAATGTAGCCGGGGCGTTACAAAGCCCAAATGGAATTCTCCTATATGCATATGTCTCAAATGGACAAGTAAAAGTCGTCTTCTCCTGGTCGTCATTATGGATGGGGATTTGAAGAAAACCGGAGTACCCATCCATGAAGCAGAAGTAGTTGTGCTTTGCCAGCCTCTCGAGCATCTGATCAATGAAAGGGAGAGGGTAGTGATCCTTACTCGTGGCCTTGTTCAGCTTCCTGTAGTCAATGCACGTCCGGTACCCTGTGACGGTCCTCGTAGGTATGAGCTCGTTTTTCTCGTTGCGAATCACCGTCATTCCACCTTTCTTGGGTACAACGTGCACCGGGCTAACTCAGCGACTGTCGGAGATAGGGTATATGATACCGGTGTGTAGAAGTCTAACAATCTCCTTTTTGACCACCTCCATCATGATGGGATTTAGTCTCCGTTGCGGCTCAATTGAGGAGGCTTGCTCATCCTCAAGCAGTATCCTATATGAGCAGAGCCCCAAGCTAACTCCTTTTAAGTCTTCAATTGCATATCCGAAAACGCTCTTAAACCTCTTTAAAACACCAAGAAGTTTGGTCATCTGGTCTTCAGGCAGCGAGGAGTTCACTATGACCGACAGGGTCGAATCCTTCCCCAAATATTCATACTTTAGTCCCGGGGGAAACTCTTTCATCTCAACTTCATGGGGACCCGACGCATATTTCTCAAGCCGAGCTTCCTCTAATGAAAGGACTTCTTCGTGGATCTCTTGAAAGCTAGCATCCGGAACTTCACTCCCAAGCGTGGTTTCTCATGGCAAAGCCTCGCAAGGTAATGAGGGGACAATGGAAGATGGCTCTGGGTCTCTCTCAAGCTCATAATAATTATCCGGGAAGAAGGCTTCAACGTGGAAGCAGGTTTCAATAGTCGATGGTTCCCCACCACTGCTTCCGGCTTCCTCAGTTTCCCAAGATCCGGGATGCTCCATAAAAGTCTGCAAGGAATTGATCGATTCTTGTCCAACTACTCGATAGACTCTGCCTGATAGCTCTCCTGACAAAACTCCTCATAGGTGAAACAATTCTTCCACACTGAATTCGGAACTGTGCACATCAATATACGCAACTTCATCTGGAGGAAGGAGATTCGTCGTGACTGGGTGCTGCTGCGTACCATGATACCTCCTCTGATTTTCCACGGCAGCAGACAAAAGGGATAGAATGTTCGAGGCATTTAGGGATTCTGTCAAACTCTGGGCCAAGCAGCGGATGTGGTGTGAATGATCCCAGATATCGCCCGAAACGGCACACAACATCCTTGTCGGGGAGCAGAAAACCTATGAGATAAGGAGGGGGAGAGAGCTGCATAGATAGAAAAATACGTCAAAGGCACCGGTGGCATGGATGGGAGGTGAGGAGTAGCGATGGCAGTATGGTGACTCAGTCAGCTAGTTCTGTACAACTAATATTTACAATATGTCCAAGTAAAATCAAAAAGTGTAGAATGCGAAAATTATCGCGAGATAGAGATGTGAGCTAGACTCAAGGGTTCAAAAGATCCAAAAATGACAAGCATGTTGCCTCTCCGGCAACGGCGCCATAAAGCTTGACCATCCCCTAGATTTGTGGCATAAGAGTGCAATATCGGATTGAGGGCGTGAGATTTAAATATTTCTAACCGCAAGCACACAGTGTTGTAGTGTGGCTTGGGGGTGGAACTCAGGGAGGCGTGGTTGTGCTTGTGTCAGAAAGGACCAAATTCACCCCGTGGGTGAGCTAGCCCGAATCGGTAGATGGGTTGTCACGAAAATAGAATGCGAGGGATAAACAATATAAAGGGAAACCTGGGACTTCTGTTTCCACCCTATCATGTGATTCTAGCTAATACAACCGGCAGATAGGATAACGATCGGAATTAGGGTCTAATGGTGAGATGTTGCCTCTAAGAGTGATACCAGCATCCCATGGGCCCGATATTCCGGTCGGTGCCCAGGATGATACGCCCGACTACCTGGGTTCAGTCAGTGGGCATTCCCATGTCCATTAATACTGACCGACTCCGGGAGCACTAAGCTTGCAACGATAACTCCAAACATCTCATCCTGCCGCTCCCGCACGCTAGGATTCGATGTCTACGCTAAGGGCATGAGCTATGGCTAGGGAGTCAACCGCCAAGTTTATCCCCCCTTGGCCCAACGGTCAAAGACGGTCTTTTTCCCACCGATGACAATAAAACACCCAGCGTAACCAATAGATTCCTATTCCCTATCGATATCCTAGTCCTATGGATGCATTGGGGAGAACCCACGAAGGGGTTTCCACCAAAATCCCAGATTTGGGAACTACTCACACATTTTAGGTAAAAAGCAATCTAAATGAAAATCGACCGTTAAAAACATAATCCGACGATTGAAAAGTAGTAAAAGCAATGCAAATAATACTATATTAAAGTTTGGTAAAGATCAGGCAACTTACAAATATCAAATAAATTCCAGCCGTCACAAAATGGAGAGAAAACAGAAAAAATACAACAGCCCCATTTCTGGAAACCTAGGGCTAATATATATAGAAAATGACGTCACCTGATCGGGTGAAGAATCAACCGATCGGGTGACCTGCTTCGTTCTTCGGCAGCGCTCTTCAGGACTTCACCCGGTCAGGCGACACGATCGGTTGGTGGAAGCTTCTTGCTGTTTGGATCTTGAGCTCATTAGGTGAACCGATCGGTTGATAAATCAACCGATCGGTTGGAATTGTCGCCCAAAAAGACAGAAACTTCAGACGTTTTGGCACGGTCTGCTGGCGGTCGGATGAGCTCTCCGGGTCATCTCTTTGGGGGAATCGGCTACAGATGAACCGATCGGGTGAAGGTCACCCAATCGGTTGGAGTTCAGCTCCAATTTCCCGAGAAGAAGTCGGGCTGAACCGGTCGTCGACCCGGTCGATTGATGCCCACGTTGCTTCAACGGCTGTTCGGGTCGTGCACGCGTGCATCACCGGATCGGTTGGCTGTATCCAACCGATCGGGTGGGGGCTGAAAGATAGCTATCTTGGTCGTTTGACCCCCGGATCACGCTTGACTCCTTCCATTGCTCTGGGGACTTATGATATCTTCGTTATGTGTCACATATGCTGACAAACTCCTGCAATCACATAAAAACATAGAAAAGTGAAAGAAAACGAGAAAATATGAGAAAACGGATACGAGACGGCGAAAAATAACGGAAAAAACACAAAAGAAGACGTGCGTGAATATATGAAATATAAACGCACGTCACCCCGCTTGGCTCTTGTGGGGAGACCTCCTTCCTCTGTTGCTAACACCTCTTCCGTCAGCATGTAATGCTCCGCACGGGCTATTACATCAGCGAGGTCCTTCGCAGGTTTGTTGTGCGGTGACTTCTTTAGGCTCCTATGTAGGAGCCCTTCCTTTAGTGCCGTTTTCACGACCATCTCGGGGCAGCTCTCCACGTTCAGTCTCTCGGTGTTGAAGCATTGCATGTAGCTCCTTAGGGATTCGCCCAGCCTCTGTATCACAATGAACAAAAGCTCCGAGTCCGGCTTTATTTGTCGGCCAGCCATAAATTGCTTGCAGAATTTCTGGGCGAGGTCCTGGAAGTCGATGATGGAGCGGTTGGAGAGGCTATGGTACCAACTCCTGGTAGACTTTCGGAGGGTGGAGTAGAAGCCACGACAGAGCATGGCATCGTCAGCCCCCTGGAACGCCATGACTCCTTCGTAGTCTATCACATGGTCTTCCGGGTCCCCCGTGTCATCGTATTTCTCCAAGGTAGGCACCTTGAACCTATATGGTACATGTGCGTCGGTAATGCTCCTTACTAATGGGCCACGGTCGTCCCTGGGGCCTCCCAGGTCTCTGTGACCTGATGGCGCTTCGATGTGAGGGCCGAGTTGCCCCGGTAGGTTGACGGGGGTTCGGGGAGAATCTGCTCGATGCCCATCTCGACTGGGGATAGGCGTTGGTCGTCGAGCACTTCTCCTCTCGTGGAAATCTCCCCGACCTCTAAGCCTCCTTTGACGAGGGATCTCGCTTCAACCCTGTCGATCCTCGGCAGCCCGATGGCTAGGTGACTGTCGACACGTTGAGCGTGGTCGTCTGGACGAAGCCGTGGTCGACTCGCCTCTGGTCCACTCGGCCCTTCCACTCGCCTCATCCTGGAGTGAGGTGGGGGTGAGAGATCGCACCGGGAAGAATTTCGGCATGGTGAACCGTCGCTCCGAGTTGGCGCCCTTACCGCCGTGGTCAATGACCATGGCCGAGCGCAGCGGGGGGGTGCTCCGGTCGGTCAGGGATAGCCGCTGAGGCCCCCTCCCGGAGGCGTGGGTTACCCACGAGTTGTTGGATGGCTGCTGCCAGTGTTTGGAGGTGGGTGTTCGTCTCTTGGGCGAAGAGACAGAGTTGTTCTTGGGTCACCGAGCGTAAGTCCCTGGTGCCCTCGGTGGTGTGGATATGCCCATTTTCGGGCGGGACGTAGTCGCCCTCCTCATGGATGGGGGCATGCGTCCTACTCCATTAGAAGCTAATTCCATTTTGGTGATGCGATTGTTTGACGTGGGTGCTTCTTTGGTTCCCACAGACAGCACCAAATGTTTCAAGGTGTTTTCTCACCACGGATTGGTTGACTGGGGGGGCGGAGATCAACGCGATCACGCGGGGTGCACGTGGCCTCCGGGAGACGGGCGTAGCTCGTTCGGCTTCGGTGAAGAGCATGTGGGTCCGAGCGTCGGTGTGCCGAAGGGGATCCTCGACAGGGCGACAGCCTCCGTAGGGGGTGGAGATGAACGAGAACAGGGCGAGCGCATTTGGCTCTGGACTGGTTGGGTGCCGAAGGGTAGCCCCAGCATGGCTGGATCTTGCTTGACCTGAACAGATGAGAAATCTCGTCGGGGGGTTGGACCTTGGTTCCGAACAAGTCTCCTCCGATGCCTAAGCCAGAACGGATCTGAAGGATGCTCGGTGGGACCGGTATGGCTTACGGGGAGGCCGATACACGAGTCCTCGGGCCGAGCTGTGGAGGAGAATTATAAGGTGGAAGACAAGGTCGTATAAGAGGAATACCATCGTGTCTCTGGGTATCCAAGAAGTGATCCTTTTGCATGTTGTTCTTCGAGTCGCTTTATAGGAGTCTTCCCCATTCATGCCTCCTCGACGTTCCCCCATCTCGCCCCGATCATCCGCATTTTAACGACGCCTTCATGGGTCATGAAGGTGGACGTAATGGGGCCCCTTAATGGTGATTAAGAGGGCATGCTTTAAGGGGAGTGGTTAACTCCTGCTGGCATGGGTCAACGGCGTCCGCTTTGGTCCAAGGTCGGCCCAACTCTGGTTCTTCGTGGGGGCCTCGTTCTCCCCAAGCCCACGGGTTTGCGATGCGGGCTTGGGCCGTTCGGTCCTGGCCCATCCTGGGAGGGCCGTATCAACACCAATGTCATCTATAGCGGTAGGGCAAGCAATTGAAAAGCCAATAAGCTCAATGTAGTAAACATTAGTACAGAAGAACAATCACATAACGCTTTGGAAATTCAATTCTTGCCATGTTAACACTAATCTAAATTCAATGATATCATGTAGAAGTATTCATCCTTGCACGTAATCATAAGAAGTAATATTTCTTTTACCAACAACATAAATACGAATAGCATATATTCTCATTACTTGATATTTTCAGAATAAAAAGCTCTGATGTTGGCACTCTTCATTCAATCCCAAAACTACAGCTACTCCTAGACAACCCGCAATATGTGCGAACATAGTGTGAGGGTAATTCCAGCACCAACACAAAAGCTTCCACAAAGAACTCTAATATGTAATAGAAACAACAAATGCGCAGAAAAAATTACTCTAAAGTTTTTGAAGAACACCTCATGATGCCAAAATTCCACAAAAAGAGATCGTGATTATTTTAAGCATGTTATAAGGCAAGCTAAATATTTTGATGGAAAGCACTAAAAACCCAACCAAATTTATATTAGTCCTGTAACAACCACTAATTTCTTTCCCTACTCACCTGTTGGGCAATTTTTTAAACTTGTAATTACAATAGCAAACAAAGATTTCATACAAAATACTCCTCGAATAAAATGAGTTTTCATTAAGTTAAGTCCAGTTTACAATTCATATAAGTAGGGCCAACTATGAATATTCGCCATTAGGATATCAAACCAGTACTATTATGCCTTAGCCTTTTTCATCTCCTCGGCATTTCATTCTTGTACAAAGGATGAAAGTCCAAGCCCGCCGATTAGGCGTGAGTGTGAGGCAGCTTAAGCCAATAAACAAAGATTCATTTATTTTCATCACTATAATCAAGCATACAAATCAAACCAATATCGAAACTCAACACAATCAACACAATGAAGTAAATCAGAATCAACCAAGCATACATACTCTCCTCCCAAATTCGTAATCAATCCCTCAATTTTCTACAGTTCGCACCAAATGCAAACTAAAAATCAACAAATTTCTCCAAGTTTTAGTCATTTATTTTAAAACAATATTGTTAGAGGATCTTTAAAGTATTTCTAAAGAAAAATTAATGTAAATTGAATGAAGTACATAAATAATTTGACAATAACCAGAACAAAGTAACAAAAAGGCAAAATCAACATAATTCCATATAAAATAAACACTTAATACCCAAAATTTATCTTCTATAAAAATAAATCAAGAAACCAATAAAGCTACAACCATAACAACAAAGCCTTTATTTAAAAGCATTATAAAAGCAAGCTAAACCTCAAAAATCTCAAGTAATTCTTAGTATTATGATGATCATTGTGTCTTCATTTTCACGCCTTCAATTCAAACAAACAACTGATGACAATATCTAAAACAAACACTTTTTGCCAGCCAAAAAAGATATGCAAACTTCAATGGAAACTGATTGATAATCACATCATATACCCAAATATAGCTATTTAGACCCATAACACTAACACTAACAATATATCTGAACAAAGGGAGGGGGTTCATATAAAATTCGTTTGCAACACATTTCAAAAACAAACGCCATAAACAATTTTTGGCAAGGAAGCCCAAAGATATTGTGAGTGCCAGATATATGCATGACATAGAAGAACTGATACGGCTAATTTGGAGAAGCCCAAGAGCAAGAAGCCCAAGCCAATGCCAAGGGTGGGAGGCCCACGAATAGGGTTTGGCCCATCCGACAAGACCCACGAAAGGGCTCGGAATCGGACCAGCCGCACCCGGAGTATGACCGATTAGCTCACGTCCGCAGGAGATAACCGTTCCCCTAAAAGCGTGGCACCTTAATGACGATTAAGGAGCCCATTAATCACCCACCCCCACGACGCAGGTGCCTCTATGGGGGTGGATCGCGGGGGCGTGGTGGGGAGCAATCAGAGGACGTGGATTGGGGGCAATCATGGACCAAGCCTTATAAAGGGATTACAGAGGCAACCGAGAAGGAGATCGAATCCTAGACACCTACAACGGAGGTATTCCATTAACCGACCTTGTTTTCCCATTTTCCCCTCTCCCATAGCTCAGATTGAGGACACAGGTATTGGCCTCCTTTCGAGCCAAACTGATCTCGCCGAGCGTTGCTCAGATCCGTTCTGACTTAAGCATCGGAGGGGACTTGGTCGAAACCAAGGTCCGGCCCCCCCCTGACGAGTTTCTTCATCTATCCAGGAAGGAGAAAATCGAGGCGTCGAGGCTGACCCTCAGCGCAGAAGGAGCTTGCCCGCCGTTAGCTGGCACCGCCATCGACCGAAGACCGAGCCATAATCAAGGCACCGAGGCTACCCCTCGGCACCTGATTGACCGAGGCCGAACGTCCACCCGAATGCCGAGGCTACCCCTCCACACCTTGCTAACAGAGGCCCTCAACCCTTCAAGCGACCCGTTTCACGAGCCGGGGAGGGGAACCACGCGTCTAACATCAAGGACACAACTGCTCGGAAGAACTAAGGGATCCCAACCGACCCCTTGACCACGTTGACTGTCAAGTCTATGGTCAACGATCTTGTGGAGAGAAAACACCTGTAAACATCTGGCGCCGTCTGTGGGAACGAAACAAAGCCCACGTTAAACCACCAGGATGGAACCAGTTTGCAATGGCTGGGGGCGCATGCCCCCATCCAAGAGGAGGGTGATTATATCCCTCTCAAGAACCAGTACAGCCACACCACCTAGGGGACAGGCGACTCCCGATCGATAACCCAAGAGCATCTCCGTCTCTTCGCCTAGGAGACCAATGCCAACCTTCAGACGTTGGTTGCCACGATTCAACAGCTCGTCGGCAACCCGTCCATCCGACGAGATGGGACGGTATGGGCCCGCCAACAGGGAGAGGAACGCCAGCCCATACGATCCACTGTGGTTACCGACCACGGGGATGGAGCAGCCAACCTGGAATGATGATTTACCATGCCGGGCTTCGTCCCGGAGCGATCCCTCAACCCCACCTTGCCCCGTAAGGGGGACGGGATGGGACTCGAGCAAGCTGGAGGGGAATCAGTTACTGCCTCATCTCGACGACCAAACTTGACAAAGCGGCGACCGGACGATCGCCGAGCTTCGCAGGGTCGATCCCGCCGGAGCGAAAGCACCCGTCGGGTAAAGCTGGATAAGCGAGAATACCAGAGGGAGAAGAGGAATGCCCTCCGATCGACTCCTGCCCCTAGCTCGACGGTGACTCGAGCGAGCCCCCGACAGGAACCCGCTCGCTCATCACGACCGGACAATCACGGCGTGAGCACAAGGGGACGACCGGGTGGTGCAAATGGCGATCGTTGCCCTCTGTCCCGAAGGATAACTGAGGCATGGGTGCCCTCAAGGTTCAAGGTACCAACGTTGGAGAAGTACGACGGCACAGGCGATCCAGCAGACCACGTAATGGACTATGAGGGGGTCATGGCATTCCAGTGGGCCGACGACACTCTGCTCTACAGGGGTTTTTATTCCACCCTCCGGAAAGCGGCCAGGAGTTGGTACCATAGCCTCCCCAACCGTTCCATTGACAACTTCGATGACCGCTCCCAGCAGTTTTGTAAACAATTCATGGCCGGGCGTCAGGTAAAACCAGACTTAGAACTCCTGTTTAATGTGGTGCAGGGTCCTAGAGAAAGCCTGATGCACTACATGTGTCGATTCAACACGGAGCGACTAAACATGAAAAGTTGTCCTGAGCTGGTCGTCAAGACAACCCTGAAGAAAGGGCTCCGACATAGGGGCCTAAAGAAATCATTACACAATGATCCTCCGAAGGACCTCGCCGGGGTCATAGCCTGGGCAGAACGCTACATGCTGACAGAAGAGGCGCTGGCCGTAGATGACGGGAGCCACCCAGGCGGGACCAGGCGGGGATCCAAGCGCGACGAGAGCGAGCACCGTAGACCTGAAGAGCATCACCATGAGAAGAGGGCCAAAGGGAAGTAGCATAGGGAAGAGCCACGACACCCCTATGAACTCACCCCCGGACGTCGTCCTCGCGCACGCCCAAAAGGAGGGGCGCATTAGTAGGCCACCTCCGAGGATGAAGAGAGGTGGAAGAGAGAGGAGAAATATTGCAAATATCATAAGGACAACGGCCACGACACTGACGATTGATGGCATCTCAAGAAAGATATAGAGAAGCTTGTCAGCCGGGGACACTTGAAGAACTTAGCCGACGACTCGGCCCCGCCACCCGAGGAAGGGACATCCAAGCAATCGGACAAGGGGAAGAAGGTGAATGTGGTTCAGACAGCCATGCGTGTCATCGAATGAGCGGATGGGACGACCAACCACCGCCTTGCCAGGACAAGGCTAGCTTGCCCTTGCCGTCTTCGTTTTTTTGTTTTCCTCCAAATGTACACCTGGGTTCGAGGAATGGAAAGAGAACCGTGTTAGTATAACTATTTGTCTCTCACATTACTTGGCTGGGCACTCGATTACGGAACAGGTGGGAAGTCATCTTCTGGGAGAAAATAACGTAACGAT
Organism: Scilla litardierei; assembly: GCA_030789695.1. NCBI lineage: Eukaryota > Viridiplantae > Streptophyta > Magnoliopsida > Asparagales > Asparagaceae > Scilla > Scilla litardierei. The sequence goes on along the minus strand of CM061130.1, from coordinate 3,536,209 downwards.
TGACAGTAAGGCTGGGGGCAACTCCCCCAGTAGGCCGATCACCAAAGCCCGTTCCAAGGCTGGGGGCAACTCCCCCATCAGGTGGGACCGACGATTGGTCATAAGCCGAGGGGTAGCTCCTCCCGTAGGCCAGTCGACCCGACCGACCGTAAGGCTGGGGTCAAGTCTCCCAGCAGGTCGGTCACCGAGCCCGTCTGTAAGGTTGGAGGCAACTCCCCCAGCAGGCAGGACCATCGATTGGCCATAAGCCTAAGGATAGCTCCCCCCCACAGGCCAGTCGACCCGATCGACCGTAAGGCTGGGGCAACTCCCCAGCAGGCCCGTCACCGAGCCCGTCCGTAAGGCTGGAGGCAACTCCTCCAGTAGGCGGGACCATCGGTTGGCCATAAGCCGAGAGATAGCTCCCCCTGCAGACCAGCCAACTCAATTAGCCGTAAGGCTGGGGGAAACTCCCCCAGCGGGTCTGAACATCAATTGGGTATAAGCCTGGGGACAGCACCCCTTGCAGCTCGGTCGATCTCGTCGGCCGAGGGACTAGGGGCGATTCCCCCAGCAGGCTGAGCCCTCAACTGGCTGTAAGAAAGATGGCAAGCACATAGTTTGCAAAGTGGTCACCCGACTGGCCTGAGGATCGTGAATGAGGGGAACGCCACAGCAGGTCGGCCGAGAACACCTCCAAGGCCCCACTCTATCAGGTCGGCAGACACAAAATCATGAGGACCATTCAAACTCACAACGAATGATAAAGGGATATCAGTGGATCGCCTTCTCAACCAGGTCAAACGCAACCGAGGATCGAAGAGACTAAGGGCCTCCTTCCTCTACGAAGCAGCTCTGCCAAAAGAATGCCCAGACAACAAGGAAAGAGGCGAAAAGTACATGGACCAACGAAAAAGCTTTATGCGATACAAAAATTGTTCGGAATTACAAGGCGGGGGGAACAAAAATAGATATGTTCCACTTAAGGTCCCGGGGCACGGGAGGAAGCGTCCTCTGGAACCTCGCCTTGCTCGGAGCATTGGGGTCTGCGGGCCCTACCGAGGGTAGGGGAGCGACCGCCGGGCACGTTCCGCGAACCACTGGAAGGAGTCTCGGAAGACTCCCACAATCCGGGGGGCCAGGAGTCCTCATAGGAACCAAAGGCTTTCCTGAGAACCTCCACAATCCGCGGCCTCAGGACCCCATTAAAGCCCCTCTCCACCTCCTCGACGAACCGAGCCACTTGACGCTGGGCCCCCCAGCTCGTTCCAGAGATCGCCCCTCTCCCGACGGAACGCCTCTTTCGCCTCTTGGGCCGACCTCTGAGCATCGGCCAGTGCCCCCTGGAGGTCCCGCACCTCGGAGGCAAGCTCGTCCACCTGACGTTGAAGTTGCCGGGCCTCCATACGGGCCTCTTCGGTGGCCACCTCGGCCGCCCCGGCCCTCAAACCATCCCAAGACGAAGACTCCTCGAGGCTTTTCATCTGAGCCGCCCAACTCTGCGCCTCAACGGCCATCACAGTGGCCTGCAAATAAGAAAATGTTATGCTAAGAGGAATCGAGGGGCAGGCTTGAAAGCAGCAGAGCGACCAACCTGTTGAAGTTGCCAGACTAAGGAGTCCGACAGTCGGTCAGAGGGGGCTCTCTCTAGGAGAGCACGGGCCCTCGGGAGGATGGAACTTTGAGCCAGCTGGGTGGCCATGACTTGGTCGACAAATACCGAGTCCCCGGGCATAACCTCAGGACCCGCCAGGAGATTTGCCAGCGTGCCACCGGCTGCCACCAAGGACGGCTCGGCCGAGTCAACAGGAGAGGCCACCAGTGCCAGCGGGAGGGTTTTGCCCGAGGCGACCGACGCATCAGGACCCATAGAAGGGTGGACTTCCCCACTTTCCCTCCTCCTCTTTCTCTCGCTTGGTCCCGCCGATTTCGGTTGGGAACGCTTACGCCCCCTATGCGACCGCCTATGAGCACGCGAGAGGCCGACCCGATGACCTCGTTGCCTTGCTCAGCGAGGACTGAATGGGGAGGTTCGACACCCATAGCCTCCGCTACAGGGAGAGCCATCACAGCCTGGGCGAGCGGCGCAACTGTGACCACATGCTCCAGCATCCCCACCACAGGCTCGGCCTGGTGCACCTCCTCCTCAACCGTGTGGTAGGGCACTTGGCCCGAACGGTTCCTTCGGCTCCTGCTAGCTCCCCGTCGGATGAGCTCGTCTACATTGCGGGTAAATTCATGACCAGCCATCTCTGCAGAAGGAAAGAAGATCAGGGTAAGTGAGAGGGAAAGCGGAAAGAAAAAGGAGCACCTACCGGGGGACCACAGGACGTTCTTAAGGAGCAGGTCGTCTAGTAGAGGCTAGACCGATCTCTCCTCTAGGGGAAGAGACGACAGAAGTTGGACAGCGGCCTAGTCGGCCTCGGAGAGGGTCAATGTCAAGTCATATTGACATAACCCTCCCCAACCTGTCAAGATCTCAGCATCCCCAGGGAAAACAACGAAAACATAGCTCGAGCTCCAGTCCCTCACCTAGAGGGGCAGACCGAGCAAACATTCCCTCCCCGCGCGGGCCCAGAGATGCTGCCACGACCCTTGGCCGACCGTCTGGACCCGGAAGTAGTGAAAGAGAAGGGGAAGAGATGGCTCCAAGCCATGGATGCGGCAGATCATGATGAACCCAGTCTGCACCGCAATGGAGTACGGGGTCAACTGGCACAAGACCACCATTAAGAATTCCATGACTTGGATGATGAAAGGATGAAGGGGGAAGCGAAGTCCCAGGCGGAACATCTCGACGTAGACGTCGACCTCCCTGCTTCGAGGAAAGGAAATCCGCTCGTCGCTAAAAGGGATCCGGACATCGTATGGATGGCACAAATACTTTTCCCGGATCTCTGTAACCTTTGAGAAGGGGACCAGGGACGACAACCCAAGGATCACCGGGGGAACGTCAAACCTCTCAGCAGCTCGAGCCACATCACCACCGACAGGGCCTGCGAAAAGCAAACCCTTCCCCTTGTCCTGTATAGGGCGTGTCCCCGAGGGTGCACCGGGCCCTGAAGATGGGAGGACACCGGACTCGAGCGACGGAGGATCCCCTGACCCCGGCGCAGAATCACATATCCTAAGTGTAGCCATGGGGAAAACGAAGGAGGAAGAAAGTTGCCTTGAGAAAGAATCCGAATCAAAATAAACGACGGAGAAGGAGCTCGCAAGACCAGAATCAGGAAGAAAGGCGCAAAAGAATCGAAACTTGGAAGGCCGACGCCCTTATATGGAAGGCAATCTCAGAATCAAGACTGTCCGAAGAAGAGCACGTGGCAGCATCTGAAGACCGACGACGCTTCGAATCCCGCACCAAGAGAAGTTCAAACGGGCCGCATCATGATGGCCTCCATTTAATGGGTTGGCCTCGACTGACGCGCCTATCAAAATCCTCAAAAGTCACATCACCCGAACCGAACCAGCAGAATCCAAACGGCTCGGACGATGGGGCAGTTGATACGACTAATTTGGAGAAGCCCAAGAGCAATACGCCCAAGCCCAAGCCAAGGGCGGGAGGCCCATGAATAGGGTTTGGCCCATCCGATGAGACCCACGAAAGGGCTCGGAGTCGGACCAGCCGCAACCCGGAGTATGCCCGTAATCGTTCCCCTAAAAGCATGGCACATTAATAACCATTAAGGAGCACATTAATCACCCCCCATGACGTAGGTGCTTTTATGGGGGCGGATCGCGGGGGCATGAGTGGGGAGCAGTCAGAGGACGTGGATTGGGGGCAATCGTGGACCAAGCCCTATAAAGGGATTACGGAGGCAACCAAGAAGGAGATCAAATCCTAGACACCTACAACGGAGGTATTCCATTAACCGACCTTGTTTTCCCATTTTCCCCTCTCCCATAGCTCGGATTGAGGACACGGGTATTGGCTTCCTTTCAAGCCAAACCGATCCCGCCAAGCATTGCTTAGATCTGTTCTGACTTAAGCATCAGAGGGGACTTGGCCGGAACCAAGGTCCGGCCCCCCTGACGAGTTTCTTTATCTGTCCAGGAAGGAGCAAACCGAGGCGTCGAGGCTGACCCTCAGCGCAGAAGGAGCTTGCCCACCGTTATCGGGCACCGCTATCGACCAAAGACTGAGCCATAATCAAGGCGCCGAGGCTACCCCTCGGCACCTGATCGACCGAGGCCGAACGTCCACCCGAGTGCCAAGGCTACCCCTCTGCACCTTGCTGACCGAGGCCCTCAACCCTTCAATCGACCCGTTTCACGAGCCAAGGAGGGGAACCGCACGTCCAACATCAAGGACACGATTGCTCGGAAGAACCAAGGGATCCCAACCGACCCCTTGACCACGTTGACTGTCAAGTCTATGGTCAACGATCTTGCGGTGAGAAAACACCCGTAAACAAGAACAAAAACCAAAATTTCTGTCAGCTTGGTCACACGTATACAACCATACAGCAATCGTAATAAGCTATATATTTATCAGCTGATACATGGAAAGACAGCAGTCCATTTTCTAAATTGTCAATCTTTATACCCAATCGAAAAAGCAAACGTCTACCGGTAGAAAACAAAATAATTCCAAACAAAACCAACATCTACATGGACATATAAAACCCTAAGTCGTTAGGAGTTATTATTTTTCTCAATCTCTGGGATCCCGAACTCTGCTTGAGGGGAGCAGATACGCATCTAGAAATCATAGCCCTTCAACAAAGAAGTCGAATGGTACATCCGATGATCTGATTAAAGAGAATTATGAATTTAGGGGTTTTAGGATAGTGGCTAAAACAAAGAGCCAAAGTCACACATCTGCATAAACAACTAAGCATTATATTAGTAACACTTGCATCTGCACTACACTAACAACTAAGCATTATTTTGCCTAATGGATTGAAGATTTACTTAAGATTTACTACACATTTTAATTGGAAAAGTAATTGGAAAAGTATATCTTCAATCCATTAGACAAAATAATGCACAGTTGGAAGGGGACTTGAAGATTTACTACACATTTTAATTATTTTTTACCCTTCATTTTTGTGTCCTAGGTTGCATACAAAAGGAGACATCCCTTTGCCCTATTTTCATCTGTAAGTTCCTACAGACTTTACAGATTTGTTGACTTTGCTATTGGATAATATGAAAATGTACCCAAACAACTTTTTGGAGTGCATGATCTCTGTTTTCAGCGACTGTTTTAACACTATTATTATGTTCATACTTCGCATCACATTTAGTGATAACTTCTTGATTGTCTTTATTCTTCTTTTATATTTTTTTTCTTTCTGAGAGCTAACATCCAAGTAAAACAAACTGATGTTTTTAATAAATTCATTGGTGTGTATATTGTTGTATGTTCTTGTTAATGCTTATGCTACAGATAATAGATGGAAAATAAGCAAACACTGAGAACTAAGAGTCACAGTTGTTGGTGTCTTTATGGTGGACATTCTTTGTATTTAAGGATTACCGAGTTGAAGGTTATATGAGGATCTACATTCTGGAATTCAACACATTTTCCTACTTTTATCTTATTTTATATTTCTCTGAGTTGATGCATTGATATCAAAAGTCATTTGTGTTTGTCCATGTAATAACGAACAGTTTTGTACCTACGTGTTAGTTCATTGAACTTTAATTAATTGTATGTATGAGTCAAATATGATATGAATATGTGAATTCACTAATATTTTTTTCTTCTCCATAAGAATGAATATATAGAGATACAATGGTACAATGTATTTAATCCTCATTACTCCTCATTACTCCTAATTACATACTTTACCATATTCTCACCTATAGAATAGGTAACTAATAATACACATAATTGTTAATGCTTATGCTACAGATAATTGATGTAAAAAATAAGCAAACACCTGAGAACTAAGAGTCACAGTTGTTGGTGTCTTTATGGTGGACATTCTTTGTATTTAAGGATTACCGAGTTGAAGGTTATATGAGGATCTACATTCTGGAGTTCAACACATTTTCCTACTTTTATCTTATTTTATATTTCTTCGGGTTGATGCAGTGATATCAAAAGAAAATAAGTGTCATTTGTATTGGTCCATGTAATAACAAACAGTTTTCTGTACCTTTGTGTTAGTTCATTGAACTTTAATTAATTGTATGTATGAGTCAAATATGATATGAATATGTGAATTCACTAATATTTTTTCTTCTCTATAAGAATGAACACATAGAGATACAATGGTACAATGTATTTACTCCTCATTACTCATCATTACTCCTAATTACATACTTTACCATATTCTCACCTATAAAATAGGTAACTAATAATACTCATAATTTCACAATATATGATTACCATATATTGTGCCATTGACTCCTCATTACTCCTAATTACATACTTTACCATATTCTCACCTATAGAATAGGTAACTAATAATCCCCATAATTTCACAATATATGATTACCATATATTGTGTCGTTGACTCACGCTAACACTCCTCCTCAAGTTGGTGCATACACATCAGTCATGCCTAACTTGTTCAGTGAGTCATAAAACGCCTTCTCGGAGACTCCCTTGGTAAGTATGTCTGCAAGTTGTTCTTTTGTTGGAACAAAAGGAAAGCTAATAATATTGGCATCTAGATTTTCCTTTATAAAGTTACGATCAACCTCCACATGCTTTGTTCGATCATGTTGCACTGGATTTCATGATATATCAATGGCTGCCTTATTGTCACAATACAACTCCATAGAACTTGTGAGTCCAAAACCAAGATCGTGTAATAATCTTTTCAGCCATAGTAATTCGCACACTCCTTGATCCATACCTCTATATTCTGCCTCCGCACTAGATCGTACCACAACTTTCTGCTTCTTACTCTTCCATGTAACCAGATTACCTCCCACAAAAGTAAAGTAGCCTGAAGTGGATCTTCTATCTGTAATATTTCCTGCCCAATCTGCATTCGTGAAGCCACAAACCTTAGTAACATTGTTTTGTTTTGAAAACAAGACACCTCTTCTTGGGGCTGACTTCAAATACTTTAAAATACGCATAACAGCCTCCATGTGACTCTCACTTGGATTATGCATGAACTGACTTACCACGCTTACTGCGTAGGCAACATCTAGTCTTGTGTGAGCCAAATAAATCAAGCGCCCAACCAACCTCTAATAACAAGCTCGATCAGTAGGAATCTAATTTGGATATTCATCCAAACAATGGTTTTGTTCAATAGGAGTATCCATAGGTCTGCAATCTAACAATCATGTCTCTGTCAGCAAGTCAAGTACGTATTTTCTCTGGCACAGATAGATTCCTTCTCTCCCCCCTGGCCACATCAATTCCAAAGAAATACTTGAGTTCACCCAGGTCCTTTATTTCAAATTCAGATGCTATTTGTTTCTGTAATCTATCCATCTCAACTGTGTCATCACCAGTGATCACCATATCATCCACATAAATAATTAGAGCAGTTACCTTCCCCTGTGATGCTTGAGGAACAGAGTATGGTCTGAAGTGCTCTGCTTGTAGCCAATCTTCTGCATGAAGTTTGAGAACTTCCCAAACCAGGCACGAGGTGATTGTTTGAGGCCATACAATGACTTTCTCAATTTGCATACAAAATCAGCTGAAGAAGAAACAACATATACAGGTGGAAGATTCATGTACACTTCCTCAACTAACTCTCCATGAAGAAAAGTATTCTTGACATCGAATTGTCGGAGTGGCCAGTTCAAGTTAGCAGTAAACGAGAGTAGAACCTGAATGGTATTTATCTTGGCAACTGGAGCAAACGTCTCATCGTAGTCTATCCCATACGTTTGAGTAAACCCATTTGCCACAAGGGCGTGCTTTGTTCCTGTTCACCGACCCATCTGCATTGTGCTTAACAGTAAACACCCAGCGACAACCTACAGCCTTCTTACCTTGTAGTGGAGTCACCAGTTTCCAAGTATCATTCCTCTGCAATGCCTCCATCTCTTCCTCCATTGCTTTCCTTCACTTTGGATCCCCCAATGCATCCTGCACTTTGTTAGGTACTGATACAGCAGATATTTGATTCACAAATGATTCATATGACTTAGATAACCTCCTAGTGGACATATAGTTGGCTACATGATATTTTGCTTTGGCAGTGAGAGTAGGTTCATACCTTTTGATTGATTGACCCCGAGCGGACCTATTGGGAACACATATTGCTCAACCTTAGATTCACTAGTATCAGTGGATGGACGTACCTCAGATAAGTGATCTTCTGCACTAGGAAGTTCAAAGTCGGGGGTAGAAGTGTTGATAGGAGAGGCGGTTGTATCTTCCTCATTCTTAGTTATAGAAGGTTGTGTATCTTCTTCAAAATATGAATCCTCCCCCTGAAGGGTTGTATCTTCCTCATTCTTAGTTATAGAAGCTTGTGTATCTTCTTCAAAATATGAATCATCCCCCTGAAGAGTTGTATCTTCCTCTTTTTCAGTGATAGAAGCTGGTGCCTGGTTGTTTGGAAGTAACATCCTAGAGGCAACTGGACTATCCGAAAACCCCCTTCTTGTGTGACTTCCGATTCCTCTCCCTCTCCATAATACAACTCTTCAAAATATGAATTCTCCCCCTGAAGAGTTGTATCTGAAGAGGAAAAATAACTCATGTCCTCAAAGGAAGTAACATCCATAGTGACATAGTACTTTCTGGTAGGTGGATGATAACACTTGTACCCTTTCTGAGAGCCTCCATATCCCACAAATACACACTTTATTGCTCGGGCATCCAACTTTGAACGGAGAGCTTTTGGAATATGAACAAAGACAACACAACCAAATACATGAGCCAGAAGATTATGAAATGAAGGTAAAGAGACATGGGATGCAAGAACCTCAAAAGGATTTTTGCCCTAAGCACACTAGATGGAAGACGATTGACAAGATGGGAGGAGGTACTTACAGCATCGCCCCAAAGATACTTAGGCATATGAGCGCTAAATAGAAGGACACGAGCCATGTCTAGTAAATGTCGATTTTTTATTTTGGACACTCCATTTTGCTCTGGTGTTTGTGGACATGTGGTTTGGTGAACAATCCGATGAGTTCTAAAAAACTCTTGAAAAGCATGATTAACATATTCTCCTCCATTATCAGAACGGAGAACTTTAATGGTAATTTGGTATTGTGCTTGAACAAGCGTACAAAATCCTTGGAAGGCTAGAAAGACTTCTTATTTACTTTTAAGAAGAGCAACCCATGACAATCTGGTACAATCATCGATGAACAATACAAAGTACCTTTCACCCGATACGGTGGGGGTCTCTAGATGGTCCCCAAACATCAGAATGAATTAAGTCGAAAGGAGTAGCACTTTTATTAGAAGTACTAGGAGAATAAGTAGCACGATGACTCTTGGATAAAACACAAGTTTCATAATGAAAAGGAGACGCATCCATGCCAACAAAAAGAGTAGGCATGGTTTTTCTCATAAGACTAAAAGATGGATGCCCCAAATGGCGATGCCACAACCAAATTTCACTTAGCCGATCAGAACTCGAGGTCAAAGCAACTTAGGATTGTGCTCCTGGTTTCTCCCCTGCATATGTCTGATCCAGCTGGAATAACCTGCCACTCAAATACCCCCGACCGATTACCTCCCGGTGAGAAGATCCTGAAAAATCACATACATAGGATAAAAGGTCATGGAGAATTTAGACTCAGTATTCTGGGGAACAGATATCAAATGATGAGATAAGTCATGCACATATAACACATTATGAAGTTCTAAAATAGGAGTAATACGAACTGACCCTGACCCTAACACAGGAAACGCCTCACCATTGGCAATGGTTACATAAGACACTAGTGGGGAGGACAATTCAGTAAAGTATGATTTATCATAAGTCATATGATCAAAGGCACCAGAATCAATAATCCATGTATCAGACCAGGCAAAGTTAGAAACTTTTAAAGCCATACCAATTTTACCTCAACCAGTTATGGAAGCTGTAGATCTGGGCTATTTGAAGGTGGGCCGAGCAGATATGGACGATAGGAGAAGTCGACGATGAGGATGCCGATGTCAGGAGAAGCCGATGGCAGGAGAGGCTATTTGAAACAAGATTAAAGGAGATCGACAACAGATCTGATTTTTTGGGCGACGACAGACGGTGGTTGAGCAACGACTGAACTGCGTCTGAGCGAGAAGGAGATCGGCAAGAAGGGCAGTTTGGCCGGCGGTCTTGGATCTTGGAGTCGAAGTCGACAGTGACGAAGCCGAGGCAAGGAACCAACTGGGAAGCAAGGCGAGGAACCGGTGGGAAGGAGATCGATGAAGTTAGAGTCACAACAATGATCTAATGAGCGGAAGACGACTAGACGAGGCCGTTCTGGTGAGCGGCAGTCACGTCCAAGAAGAAGATCATGTGATCGTTCTTGATCGGAAAATACCAGAGAGCAAGAGACAAAGCCCTTTCGGATCTTAGCTCTGATACCAAGTCAAATATGATATGAATATATGAATTCACTAATATTTTTTCTTCTCCATAAGGAGGAATATATAGAAATACAATGGTACAATGTATTTACTCCTCATTACTCCTAATTACTCCTAATTACATACTTTACCATATTCTCACCTATTGAATAGGTAACTAATAATACACGTAATTTCACAATATATGATTACCATATATTGTGCCATCGACTCCTCATTACTCCTAATTACATACTTTACCATATTCTCGCCTATAGAATAGGTAACTAATAATCCCCATAATTTCACAATATATGATTACCATATATTGTGTCATTGACTCACGCTAACAATATGTATGTAGAAGATTTTATTGTTACCTTTTTCCCGAATGTATTAGCATATCTGGATGAATTTTTTCTTTGTGAGATTCCATTGATGTTTCCTTCCTTTCATTTGTTCTTTATTTTAAACCCTTTGTTTGTCTTGCCAATTGTATTTCTGAAGGTCTAAACCTGTGTACAATGTTAGAATCAGCTGAAGGTTTGTGATATCAAATATCATTTGACAATACCGGTCCTTCCTTAAAATTTGCATTCATGGGAATATCTGGTCTTGTGATTGTCCATTATAATTACCTTGCTAACAGTCTTGGGATTGTTCTCATCCTGTCATGTGATTTTCTCTGCCTAAGTTTCTGTTTGATGCGACATTAACTTCTATTTGTAAAACAAAACACTTTTATTTGTCATTTGTTTGGGATCCTTTTGGTATGCATTAAGCATCTCGTTTTTTGGCTAATTATGAACTCATCAGTGTCTATCTGTCATTACATCATATTATATTATAAAAAAGACTAAATCAAATTATATTTATGGAAGTGTGGAAGATAAGATGTAGCTTCTTTTGTTAGGATTTTAATATGTACCTGAAGAGGTGATAAATATAGCATGTATAGAAGATATGTAAAGTGCACATGTGGTGAATATGATCCTATATGTATAGCTATATGTACTCTAGACTAATAATTGTGGTGATCATAGCGATATATACTCTAGACTAATAATTGTTGTCATCGATGATCAAGGAATCGGGCTTATTAAGTTCAGATTTCATCTTGTGTACTTTTTTGAATCCAGTTTACTTGAGCATTCCTATGATTTGTCATTTTAACTCAAACTGTTCTTCTAATATTTTATCTCATTCATAAGGGTAAAATTGTATTTATCCATTTAATTACTACATGTTTATTTTTTTTTCATAGTTACAAATTATTGAATCTGAGATTCATCGAGGCATTACATCAAACATCTCGTGTGCAAATACAATGGGAATAAAAAACCACCACCAATACACCATCATCTACATCCACTACATCAACCACAGAATCATGATCTTGTCATTCTCCATCCATAATTGCTGAAAATATATACCACTTCAATTTTGATTACACAAATTCATCAAGAAAAATAAATCCAAACAAATACATCAAGATAAAATTTCGCTACCACAAAAAAAGATTCAAAAATCAAAACCAACCTAAAGCAAACACATAAATCAAAGCCCACAAACTCAGATTCATATATAAGCAAACTCATAAATCAAAACCCACAAAAGCAATTTAACAGAGTTGGTGCATACGCTTGATCATGCTCCTCTTTATGAACTCAAGAGGACCTCTTAAAAAGACAACGACCTTTCTTTTGACGGGAATGAGGGAGCAAGCCTCAACTCAAGATCTTCAGATTTCTCAGCAGTACATCTTTGTAACGACCTGTTTTCGTGGTGTACGATTGTTGTGTTCAAAACGATTTTAAAATGATTTCAGAGTAAATGATTTTTCATATTTTTTATCAACGCTCAAATCTTAAAATGGACATTGTATCTATGATCCTCACGACGAAACGAACCTGTGGTATCTTTTTCGTAATTTTCCAGACATGTATAGTTCAGGAGCGAAATCGTAATTTCCGTATATTATTACAATATCTATTTTCTCTAATTACCGTTTTAACTTACCTTAATTACCCCAACTAATTACCCTAGTGTCGGCAGCTTCCCCATCCAACCACCCTTTCAATTCGTGCATGCATCATTTCAACACCCACCGTTTTGGTGAGATCCAACATCATCTTGAACTCAAACCCCACCCGCTCACATTGGTTTCCTTTCATTATAACCACCACCTCCTCCAGATGAAGGAGGCAGCACAAATCCCCCACTCTGTTCTTCTTTCCTCAACCCAAAAAAATCCAACTCATATTCCCCCTCCTCCAACCAAACAACAACAACCAAATTCCACAACCAAAAACTGAAATTGATCAAACCATTCACCAAATCGATTTCAGCCAAAATCAAGCCTAAATTGCAATTCCAACCAAATTGGAATCCAATTCTCATCCAAACCAAAACCAAAATCAAACCCAAATCTGAAATCTGAAATTGTGAGAGGAAGAAATCCAAATTGAAATCCAATTCCACTCTTCTTCAACCTAACCCTAAAATCTCTCAATTGAAATCTGAGCATTGAAATTGAAGAGGAAATTGGAGAGAAATCGAAGCTGGAATCCACAAAATCCACACTCCATTCAACCCAAACTTCATCATCTTCCTCCTCTGCTACTTCAGATCGCAGCCCGTCGCCGCCTGCGCGCGCGCTAGCCGCCAGCCGCCTGCGCGCGCGCCAGCCGCCTGCGCGCGCGCCAGCCGCCTGCCGCCGCCTCCTGCGCCGCCTGCTGCTTGTCGCCGCCCGCCGTGTGCCCCCAGCCGCCGTGCCCCTTGGGTCCTCCTCTTGAGCCCCTGCAGCAAAGAAAAAAGAAAGGAAATGAGAAAGAAAGAACAGAAACAGAAGAAGATAGAAGAGGAAGGAGAAGAAAAGAATTTAGATAAGATTATTGGGTATGAAATCCTATTGGGCTTTAGTTATTGCATATTGGGTTTAAGGTATGTTTTTGGGTATGGCTTCCTATTGGGCTTAAATTGCTTATTGGTTTTCATTTGAACCATTAGCTAATTGGGTTTTAAGTTGTGCTTATTGGGTTTATTGAGGTATTTGAACTATAGCTATTGGGGATTGGGTTTTAATTGGGTAAGTTATTAAGTTATTGGGTTATCTTTTTAAGTAAATTGAATGATTTGAGTGATTATAAATTAGTAAGTTAGTATAAGTTATTAAATTTTTTAAGTTTTTAAGTTATTAAAATTATATTAAGTTTAAAGTTATTAGAGTTATTTTAAGTATTAAGGTTTAAGTTATAAAGTTAAGTTTTAAAATTATTAAGCTATTAAAGTTTTGGGTTATTCAGTTAATTAAGTTATCTAAATTAAATTTCAAGTTACATGTTGTAAATAGAATTTTAAACTATATGTTTTAAAGAGTTAGCTTTATATTATGTTAGTTTTATTGAATAATTATAACTTATTTTCAATTATATAAGTTAGTTATCATTAGTTTATCACACACACACACATATATAGCGTATATATTTAGCGTATATATGTTAGTATAAAGTAAGTTTATATTAAAATGGCATACGGTTATAGCAAATCATAATATACAAACGGTATTAATAAGTTAGGGTTAATTATAATTTTAAAGGAGTTAATGACTTTTATCTTAATGACACAGATAAAACACGCCTTACGCTACAATCACTTGGACACCCAACGCCCGCCTCCTCCTCAGATCTACGCATCGTATAATAGGTTCCTCACATCTCTTCTATCTAAATAAATAATATGTTATAGTAATTTCCCTGGAGCTAATATGTATAATATTACTATGGTCTGTTAATACTATTCTCCCATGTTAACAAATCATGAACTAATCGTGTACGAATCTCATGTCCTTACATTACATCATGTTCTTATCTTTTGCTATGCACTTGCTCCCTTATATGTTCTAACACTCTTGATTTCTTAAATTCGCAAGGCTTCTATCAAAAAATGAATTGCAAACTACGCTACTTAACATTACTGCTAAAATCTCATTTTAATGTGTTTGCCAACTTTAGAAGTTGAACCGTGTGCTTTTATTATACTGGTTGTTTCAGACTTAAATGGACATGTTATATTAATGTTGCTTGTTAGTAACAATTTACTATCTGCCTGTTGTCAAATTAAACTACATTGAACAGGGGGTAAGACATAACCCTCGGGGTATATATGAATCCATCGAATACAGATGTGGTGAAACCATCGAATACAAATGGAGTGAAACCATCGAATAAAGATAGGAACCATCGAATACAGATGTGGAGAAACGTAGTCGATGACTAGACAGTATACTTGGGTAGGGTTGGCTCATGTAGTAGGGTACGTAATTGTGGCTTGAACATCTTACGGCTACCTCCATACCACACTAATAGAGGCAAGCATCTTGGCCATCTTCCAGGTTAGGAATGGCAAGAAGCGTCACGGTAACTCCCATGATAGGGTGTATCGAGAACATTTACTTACTCGGACATGGACTTATCACGAGCACAAATAACTGAAAAACATTCACCTTGCAAACTACCTTTACCTTGTTTGAAATGCAAATCATGTGATATTATTTGTTTAATTTTATGTATTAACTTTTAGCGTGCTCACATCTTTTGTTAAATTTCTTTTGTAACATGCCTTTATCATATTAGCATACAATGTCATTACACTGCTAATTCCTTTTAATTATTTAAATGAAGTTGATGCTTGGGAATCTACCTGAGTAACCCTCACTTACGGGCATTGTATTTGTGTTTTAATGCAATGTTTGTCAGGTTCTGAGGGCATTTTTGCAGATCCTAGTTGCAGCGTAGCGTAACCCACTAGTGGTAGGATTCTCCCAGGAAGATATTCTTAGGCTGCTTTTCCTTGTAGTTCCATTGTATTAAATTTAAGTAGTATGTGTTGTAAGAGCCATAAGGCCTCTCTTCCTTTCATTATTGTTGTATGCCATTTCTGAGGCGATTGAGATTGTAATAATAATTATCTGCGTTGTTTTAAGTTTGCATGCAAGAACCTACAAGATTTCACACAGACGCTAATTGTGTTAAGTCAAGGAGGAAAGAAAAGCAAAAGTATCTCCTCCCTACTTGCACATGCAGACCCACTTGCGTTCTCGCTCTCAAGCATAATGGGAAGCGGGGCGTGACAATCTTGATGCTCCTTTCTAAAACTTTTCAACAGAGCAACAAGATTAATAAAGAGGAACATGTTAAATCGTGAGTATCGATTCAAAAGGCTTCAATCCTGAGCAGGATAAATATTGAGTGGCGATGCAAAACGGCTTCAATCCTGAGTTGTTTGGCAATTTAATCATGCTCCTCAACTCAATATGCTTCAATTTTCTTCCTGAAAGGCCTTTTGTGCCTGAAGATCCTTTCTCCTCTGGTCTCGCACCCACAACCCCGGCCTCCACTTGATTCTTGAGAGAGGTGTGTGTGTGTGTGTGTGTGTGTGTGTGTGTGTGTGTGTGTGTGGTGTGTAGAGGGAGGAGAGAGGGAGAGAGATGGGAGAGGGAAGAGGGGGGGGAGAGAGAGAGAGAGAGAGAGAGAGAGTGTGTGTGTGTGTGTGTGTGTGTTGATGCTGCTCCTTTTGATTGATGAGAGCATGCGGGTGCTGTGCATTTGAGGGAATGAGAGATTCAAAAAGGCTTTTCCCCCCAAATCATTTCCCCCTAAAAATTCAAAATTGGGTTTTCAAAGTTTTTAACATTTCCAACCAAAATCCCCCCCAATACAAACTTTCTCTTATCCTAGTCAGCTATCCATTTGTCCACGTAGGACAAAGATGTCCACATAGGACAAACAGGTCAACGCATGACAAAATTCAAAAATGGCTCTCAAATGTATAATAGATAATATAAACTAACATATGTATATGTAATATACTGTATATATTTATATATAAACTAACTTATATAATATACTAACATATGTAATATACTAACCTATTTGATTCACAGTTGGCTTTGCGTTACCCGCTAGGGTTGCAGCGAAGGACAACAGCGTCTACAGTGACCGGGGCCGGTGATCGGGGATAGGTGCTGGTGGCGGAGGTCCGACGATGCGTGGCGACGGCTCCTGGCGGTGCAAGGTAGGCTGAGGGGAGGTCACGATTTCCTGGTAGGAGGCGGGAGCTCCAAAGGTTGGTGGCGGCTTGGTGGTGCTGTCGGAGATTTATGCGGCGGTGTTGGTGAGGGCTGCGACGGAGGGGAGGTGTTACCGGAGATGGCCTGGCGTGGGTTCGATGGGAGGAGGAGGTCGGGGTTGCGAGTTTTCGGATGGAGGTGTTGCTGGAGGAAGGTGGCGGGTTATGTTGCTAGGTAGTGGTGACGTCGGTGGGGTGGTGGTCGGAGGAGGGAGTGGACGGGAGAATGGGGAGGAAGGAAGCTGCGTAGGTTTTAGGTTAGGGTTTTGTTCCACGTTTTGGTTTTGTAGGGAGAGGGTGTGTGCGTGGGTTTTAGGTTAGGGTTTTGGATTTTAATTTCTTTTGACATTTTGTTTTGGTAGGTGTTAATGCTAAGAAGAAAAAGGAAATATTTTGAAATGGGTATAAGAAGGAAGTATTTGAATTAGTACAATAATCATGGAGTAAATGGGGGTTTCAACACTTGCTTAAAATGGGTTTTCTTCTTAAAATTTAGATTTATTAAGATTTGGAAAAATCAATTTAGTTAATGTATTCGAACTATTACGATATTGTCATTAACTCAAAGTTAACCGAAAATTATAAAATAATATCAGCGCGACCGAGCTACAGACGATAATAAATAAAATTAAGAACAAAAATTCAATACATAAGAAGAATACGTACGAAATACGTACTGATAAATACTAGCCGTTACACCCTCCCTTTTTTAAGTCCCATTATAACTAAAGCATCGGAAGGGATTTAGGTCGGGACCCACATCCGACCCCCCAACGCTTCCTTGTGGTGTAGATCATCGAGTCTTGATCCTATAAGAGGGTTGTACCTGAGCTTCTCAACATCGACGAATCGAAGCTCGATCCATGCTAGGGTCGAACGAGCGCCGCAAGTCGACAACATCTACCAACGACCTTGGTTCTTCCAACCTTTGGTCACACTCAACCGACTGACGTGGATCCAACTTAGCAAGAAAGGGTCCACGTCAGTATCTTGATTGTTTCGGTCATTTTTGGTCTTAACAGTTTGGCACCGTCTGTGGAAAAAATGAGTGGACATACCAATCAACAAAACATCTCGACCATGTCGGCTCACCCATCAACACTCTCCGGAGATGCCTCGGCACCTCCCAGCATCAATTCCTTCAACATGATAATGTGAGGTCCTCCACACCCGAAATTGTCAACCTCACTCCAAAGCTCCTACGTCGGAAGGTGATGACAATATCCGTGGGTAGAAAGCATCCCAGAGACTCTACACCTCCTATATCCTTCTCAGATGAAGATCTAGAGGGTGTAGAACTACCACATGATGATGATGTCGTCGTCGTCATAGCCACCATCAACGAGATCGTCGTGAAGTGATTGCTCATTGATACGGAGAGTTCATGGGATGCGCTTTTCTTCACCACATTGGAGAGAATGAGGCTATCTCAACAGAGTTAAGACCATGTTCAGGATCTCTTGTAAGATTCACCGGACATTCTACCCCGGTAGCAGGTATCACCACCCTACCGGTGATCCTGGGTACGTATCCACGACAGGTCACTCGTCTAACTAACGTCATAGTGGTGAAGATCAACTCAGCGTACAATGGAATCATCAGCAGACCGCTGCTCAATAATATAGAAGCAGTGGTCTCCACCTTCCATCAAATGATCAAATTCCAAACTCCCGAGGGAGTTGGACATGCGAGAGGAAATCAGAAGCAAGCTCGGTCGTGTTACTCTCTATCCACCACTTTGAGAAGGGTGGGGCAGACAAATCCAGGAGATACTAAGGGCGAGGATCAACGACATGCAGCAGTTGAAGAGATGGAGAACATTCGGATCTATGAAGAAGAAGGAAAGATCGTCTCCATCGGGTCAATGCTCCCCTTCGATCTAAGGGAGCAGTTGATATCTCTCTTGAGAGAGCATGCAGACATTTTTGCCTGGTCCCAGAGGGATATGCCTGGCATCAACCCCCAGTATTATCCCACAAGCTGGAAGTCGACCCGACTTCCAAACCCATGAAGCAGAAGAAGAGGAGCATGATGGGAGAAAAGATGAAGGTCGTAATCGAGGAAGTGAATTGAATTCTGGAGGTGGGCTTCATTCGAAAGGTCAAATACCCCGAATGGATCTCGAATGTCGTGATGGTGAAAAAGACGAACGGCAAATGGCAGATGTATGTCGACATCACCGATCTCAACAAAGCATGTTCGAAAGATTGCTACTCTTTGCCCCAGATCGACCATTGTAATGACCCGCTCCCCAGGATACCCGGAGAGTATGAATCCGTCCCAGATGATCCCAGAGTGGAGAGTGTTACAAGGAGAAATACAAATAAAACTAGCAGACCACTGCGCATGTGCTGGGAAGTACACATAATACTCCCACAATACATTACCAGAGAATAACAAGTAAATATAATGCAGAACAAGAATAACACATTCATATATAAGAAAGGTCTAATACAATATTATGATTACATTTCAAGAATTAATCCCACTCTTAATAATAACAACTCCAAGAAAACTCTCAAGTTTACAATGACTCATCTACAACAATACTCAAAACTACATCCATAAATTATCTCCAATCTCCAACACCCAGCTGCACCTGCAAGACTACTATAACACCTGAAAACCCACTGGAGGAGCACGTCAAACCGTGTCCAAGTAGGATTTCCCAATCTCATGGCACATTATTAACATGTTATGCAAATGCTACATGGCATGACAAAGTGACATAATATAAATGAAACATGAAAGAAACATGTATGACATAGGAGTAACATGATACCACATCATGACATAGAAAAAGAGACATAAGGACACCGAACATAATGTAAATTACCAAGCATGATGTCTTTCATATTTAAAGGAAAGTGTACTACAACAATTCAGCAATTATCACTTCATATGAGATCATACTTTGCATTATATCATTACAAGTTGTATTAAGCAAGAGAATGGAATAAGAATACCCTACACATATGGGTCACATGGCTATCATGGCATGGATTCATAGTCTTTTTCATTTACTTTCCATTTCATTCATATAGGGCCGTGCATCTCCTTTTGCACCCCTTTTTCTGACTTGTTATTTTTGAGTATATATCTTACCAAGTGCAATTAGAGAGATTGTAATGTCGGTGAATCTAGTAACCATCTCTCCAATTGTCTCATTGTCCTTCATCTTAAATAACTCAAACATGTGAACAAGAACAGAAATTTTAGTATCATTAACTTTACTAGTTCCTTCATGTGTTACCTCGAGCGTATGCCAGATATCATATGCTGATTTGGCCTGGGAGACATGATTGAACTCATTCTTGTCCATTGCGTAAAAATAGTGCATTCATCGCCTTTGAGTTATGGGTTGCAGCAGATTTGTCAATTGCGGTCCATTGGGCATAAGTAGTTGTATGCTTCTCGTACTGAGTTTCCAACATGTTCCAAAGTTCGTAGTCAATGCTTTGAAGATAGATCGTCATCCTTTTCTTCCAATAAGGGTAGTTGAAACCGTTGAATAATGGAGGCATTGGGATAAAATGCCCTTCTGGAAATTGTGAAGAAGAAGTTGGATTGTTCGTCAGATAGGTGTAGGCCATCTTAACCATGAAGCTCTGATACCAAATGTTGGATCTCCTTGCACACCAAATACACTAGAGGGGGGTGAATAGTGTATATCACAACGAATTTGCAAAATTAAAAGTTACTAAAAATTGCAATAAGGGTGCGGAAGAAAATAACACAATCTAGAAAATAGCAAGCACAAACACAGAGATTTATCCTGGTTTGGATCCTTGTGATCCTATTCCAGTCCTCTATCCTGTAGAGATTTTCAATCCACTATAACACTTGCTACCCGCAAGCAATCAACATACAAAGATGCCAACACTCCCAGTGTTGCAAACTTGTGCAATCTCTTCAACAAGAGATTCACTAAATAAAGAAAAGAAAGAGTATGAAACAATAGCACCTATAGCCTTGATAATGTAGGAATTATATCGCAAGGTTGGTAATGGAATCTCCAAGTTTATTGGTATGAATTTGTGGTAGAACACACTTGGAAATTGGACTTTCTAAAGAGGAAGGATTTCTGCAGTGTTTCCTCAAGAAAGCATGAAAATCACTCTTTTAGGGTATGAAAGACAAAACTTAAGAAAAGAGAGAAAGAGTGAATTTTCCTGTATTTTAGACAGTGGTCTTGGGGTCTGTTTATAGCCCAAGAAGTTAGTAATCGAACGTTTAACAACTGTTAAAATTTCAAAAAAAAAATTGAGCAGTTTTTACAAAAATTAGTCGACTAATGAAAAGTGTTTGTGGACTAATTCTGCTGCCAGGCTTGAATATGACTGTTGCGGTGTCTTTTGATGAAATTATTCTTTAAAACTGTCAAAAACTGACACAAACGGGTAGAAACTATCAGATTCTATCCAATGGAAGGTATTTCTAACTGCCATTAATTAATTAAAAATTTTAATTAATAAAAACAGTTAAAATAACTATTGATATAACTATTTGAAAAACTGTCTGGTTGACAAGAAAAATCTATTGGTCGACTAGGATCAAAAACTTAGGAGATTTTATAAAATGATCCTTTGTGACTAGAAAATATGATTTGACCAAAAATTATTTTATTTTTCTTTTAAAAATAAGGAAAAATTAATTGGTCGACCAGAGGAAAGTGTTGGTTTGCTAATTTTTCTGTGATTTGGTTTTTTAAGGATGGACCCCAAAGAACTAAGATAGATCATCATCAAGTCTTTTACATTCTAAATATATGCAAGGATAAAAAGAAAATTTACATCAAATTTCACAAGATAAAGATTCAGCTTTTGAGGTTCTTTTTGATGCTTCGTCTTGCAATGTATATGTTGACTTGATGATTGCCTTATCTGAAATGTTGAACTTTGAAGTCTGCATCGATAAAGTTAGTATATTCACATATATAAATGGTTCTATTATAAAAAACTTTATGAGAAGAAAACTTTATGTTTCCAAAATTTCTATTTTAATGATTGGCTTAAATAGGACTCCGTATAACAACAGAATTGTTGTCTATATATAGTGGTCATGGTCCCCGGATCACACGAACGAAGTTTCTATTCTATTCCGAGATCCCATCGGTAGTTATAAAGATAGAGAAAACTAAAGAAATTCTCTTGAAGATAGAGAAAACTAAAGAAATTCTCTTGAAGATTCATGTTGATCTGAAAGGCCAACCACACGATCTAAGGTATCAATCATCATGTATTCTGGTATGTTTTAGCACATAATTTTTTCTGTATATTCTTAATGATTTGGTATGAATATTCTTGTTATTTGGTGATGATTTTGCCATCGATAATTCAGTTTATCCCCATCTTTGACTCACTTTTGAATTTACTTTGAATTTTTTAAAATCAATTCTTCTATTATGATAATGGTATATGGAAAGATAATTTTGAGTATATCCCACCCTTTTTGTTTATGTCAAAAGGGGCAAAATAAGACGACGTAATGTACGTTAAAATAAGTCTAAGGGGAAATAATAGATATTTATATATTTTAGAAATAATTTGAAAATATTTATATTTGTGAGTAATTTGCATAAGTTGTATATAAATATATATATGTACATATGTGCGTGCGTGCGTGCGTACATATATAGAGATATATATACTAGTCATAACATGTGCCCGCAGGCACGGTTCATTGAAGATTTTCTCCTGCGAAATTTTTGTTCCCCAAAAAATTATTTTCACAGCCAAAATTTAAAAGAACAACAAATTAGCGTAAAAATATTTAGCTGCACGGACACCTTCACCGTGGAACAACAAATTCGGCGCTGGCGCCTTCGGCGCGGAACACCAAATTAGCGTAAAAAATTTAGCAGGCGCCTTCGGCCTTTTTCCCTGTGCTCCCCAGTGTTTTTTAACTTTAACTACTGCTTTTTTCACTTATTACCCTTAGACGATACACACACACACACACGCACTCACACTTATATCTCCTTTTCAGCTGCGTGCAGGTCCCGCATCATGAGTGTGTGTTTTTTGTCTCCGTGAACTATGTGCACACTAATTCGTGCTACGTCATTTGGATCTGGTAATCCAAGATTTGAGTATAACTACTCCATAACTTTTTGTGTCCTGTGAACATATGAATGTTTTTGAAACTATTTGAAGCCATCCAAATCCGACTCGTTTACAGCCTAGGTGGGCTCAAATCATAAAAGGCCATTACATGAATTTAAAAATCAAAAATTGAAATCCATACATATAATCTGCTATTACTTTAAAATCGTCTGCTCCCTCGCTCGATCTCGACGACCAAGAGCAGGACAATTTGAAAAGGAGAGAGATAGACGCAATTAAATTATGAGGATGAATTCTTTGTTTTCCCCCTCATCTTTCGTGGAGAGAGAGTCCATATCAATAGTAAGATTTTGCTTTCCAAAGCACTGCTAACTAATAATAATAATTTCGCTTTCCAAAGCAGTCAACAAAACTTCCCCCAAAAAATTTTGATTTTTTCCCCCAAATTTTTTTCTATCTTCAAAATCAACACTTGATTTCCAAAGTTAAATCCTAGCTGTCTTTCTATCAACCTGTTTGTCCTATCAGCTTGTCCTAGTCAGCCCTAGGATTCAAAAAAGTTGTCAATTGTAACATAGATGGAGAGAGTGCCCATATCAATAGTAGGATTTCGCTTTTCAAAGCACTGCTAACTAATAATAATAATTTCGCTTTCCAAAGTAGTCAACAAAGCTTCCCCCCAAAAATTTTGATTTTTCCCCCAAAATTTTTTACTATCTTCAATATCAACCATTGATTTCCCAAGATTAAATCCTAGCTATCTTTCTATCAACCTATTTGTCCTAGTCAGCTTGTCCTAGTCAGCAATAGAATTCAAAAAAGTTGTCAAATGTAATATAGATATATATGTACATATATATATCTATATATGTACATATAGATTTATATATGCACATATATATATATATACATGTACATATACATACATTTTTTTTGGCGAGTTGTATACATACATACATACATACATACATATGTATATATATGTATGTATGTATATATATATATGGGTAACTAGCTTTATATATGGATAACTAGCTTTATATTGCTTATTATGATCCCATTTGTTTGTTTTTGCCATACACAAGTTAATATTGGTTATAATGCATCCATAGCATAAAGATTGGTTATATTGAAAATATGAAAACACAATGATACATGTGATACATATGTAAATATTTTTTTTGCTAAAATGCAATGAGGTAATTGGTGCTTTAATAAGTTTATTTTACATATATGCATCTATGCAGGGGGTGTAAGTGTGTTTTTCATATTTTATGTATTACATGTTTTTCATCGTCAAAAAGGTATAGAACGTTGAATATTGAGTCACTCCAAAAAAGGTTTTGATGAGGAGAAAATATATTTGTGTGCTAATGATCTATAAGTGCAGATATAAGTAATAGAAGATCAAATCTAAGTGAAGGTGATCAAGGCCTAAGGAATGAAACATTCGAAGAATTAAAGACAATACTTGGATTTCAAGAAAATAACAAAGCAGTTTCTAGGAAAAAAAATTCATCTATTTGATGTGTTTATTTACTTATTATTTGATTAGAATGTTAAAGCGTTGATGAAGCACACACATACTTAGGATTTCATAGAAAAGGTTGGAAATATTTTGGAAATATTTCAATAAGTGTTTTCCAAGTTTTCATGGCCAAAACAATGATTTTTAAGACTATTAGTTGACTAACAGCTCGTCACTAGTCGACTAATAAATCTGAAAAATTAGTGGCTATTAGCTTGTCAGAATTACTCAATTTTAGATCTACTAATAGCAAATGAACATTAGTCCACTAGTTCAAAATAGATAGTTTTGTTCTTTTCCGTCATGACTGACGTCCCCCGGTTTGTCGCGTCTGATGTGTGCAATATATAATTGGGGGCGTGAGATTTAAATATTTGTAACCGCAATCGCACGGTGTTGTAGTGTGGCTTGGGGGGGTCGAACTCAGGGAGGCGTGGTTGTGCTTGTGTCAAGAAGGACGGATTCACCCCATGGGCGAGCTAGCCCGAATCGGATGATAGGTTGTCACGAAAAATAGAATGCGAGGGATAAACAATATAAAGGGAAAACCCAGGACTTCGGTTTCCACCCTATCGTGCGATTCTCGCCGATACGGCCTACGAGTAGGATAGCGATCGGAATTAGGGTCTAATGGTGAGACGTTACCTCTAAAAGTGATACCAGCGTCCCATGGGCCTGATATTCCGGTCGGTGCCCAGGATGATACGCCGGACTTCCCGGGTTCGGTCAGTGGGCATTCTCATGTCCATTAACACTGACCGACTCCGGGAGCACTAAGCTCGCAATGTTAACTCCCAACGTCTCATCCTGCCGCTCTCGCGCGCCAGGATTCGACGTCTACGCTAAGGGCGTGAGCTATGGCTTGGGAGTCAACCGCCAAGTTTATTCCCCCTTGGCCCAACGGTTAAAGGCGGTCTTTTTCCCACCGATGACAATAAAACACCCCGCGTAACCGATAGATTCCTAATCCCTATCAATTTTCTAGTCCTATGGACGCATCGGGGAGAACCCACGAAGGGGTTTCCACCAAAATCCCAGATTTGGGAACTACTCACACATATTTACTAAAAAGCTATCTAAATCGAAATCGACCGTAAAAATCATCATCAGGCGATTGAAAACCAGTAAGAGCAATGCTAATAACACTATATTAAAGTTTGACAAAGATCGGAAAACTTACAAATATGTGAAAAATTACAGCCGTCAAGAGAGAGAAAAAACAGCAAAAAATAACAACTCCCGTTTCTGGAAAACCTAGGGGTCCTATATATAGAATACGATATCACCCGATCGGTTGAAAAGTCAACCGATCGGGTGACCAGCTTCGTTTCTTCGGCAGTTCAGCACGGGACTTCACCCGGTCATATGGCACGGTCCGTTGAAGGTTGAAGCTGATCGGTTGGATCTTCGTGCCGTCGGGTGATCCGGTCGGTTGAGCTCTCCGTGTCATGGCTTCGGAGAATTGGCTACAGGTGAACCGATCGTGTGAAGGTCACCCGATCAGTTGGCATTCAGCGTCAAATTCCAGAGAGTTGGGGCGTTTGAACCGGTCTCTGAACCGACTCGGTGACTTCTTGGCCGCTCCAGCTTGTGTCCGGGTGGTGCACGCGTGCATCACCCGATCGGTTGGAAGTGACCAACCGGTCGGGTGAGGGGCTGAAAGATGCAATCTTCGTCGTTTGACCCCCTGGATCACGCGTGTCTCCTCCCGTTGCTCCGGGGACTCATGATATCGTCATTTTATGTCCCCTACACCGGTAAACTCCTGCAAATATACAAAAACACGGAAAAGTGAAAGAAAATAAGAAAACACGAGAAAATGAATACAAGACGGCGGTAAATAGCGGAAAAACACGGAAGAAAACGTGTGTGAATATATGAAATATAAACGCACGTCAAAATCCTCCAAGCTGAACTCTTCCTCGTCCTCGAGGAAGACGAGTGGGAGTAGGAGCTCGGAGGGAGAAAATAGAGAGAAAGAGAGAAAAAGAGAACTCTAAATCCTAGATCGCACGTCAGGGCCAACAAAACCAAAAACGACACACCAAGCAAGCAAACACCAAATCACATCACTAAACCAAGGAATACGAGTCCAGACAATTGCCGTGGGCCCACGCGGTGAAGCACGAGTGAGTGTGGTCGTGTACTAGCAGTCGGTGTCACTATCTACGATGTGCAATAAAGCTCGGTATACACAAATCCAAGAAATGACCCAAATATCGATTCGATTCGAATTAAGCGGTGAATATATAGCTCAAGCATGCATGAGAATAGAGCGAGAATCGAAACATATCATGCGTCAGGGACTCCACAACTAGGGTTAAGGAAATCACCACACTATAGCCTAGATAATAGCTAAAAAGTTCCTAAGCCAAGTGTTTTCGAAAACGATGGGGGTTGAGATGATGTGGAGTAGAACACTCGGTGCAAATTCTCGCCTTCCCTTTATTCTCGGTAAGTAGGAAAATATTCACACTCATATATTTTTTTGGGGTTTTGGATATATGTATTTTTTTGGCTTTTTGGCTATACAATTTTTTTGTTTTTCTTTTCTTTTCTCTTTTTTTGGGTTTTTGGGTTTTTTGGCTATACACATGTGTACTCCCCCAAGTGGGAGAACGGTACACGACGAGGGGATTTGCACCAAGTAAAAAAAAAAAAGAAATCGAAATCTAAACACTTGGGCAAAGGAAACTATTCTCGCTAATTAGAGCATGGGCTAAATGGGTTATCCTAGTCCTTAATTGTGGAATCCCGACACATGCGAAATGAAGTATACGATACATATATAGCATGCAGAAGCAGGCAGGAGAAACAAATACCGTATATTCAAATCGAAGCATGATAATCTAGGGGTCATTCCTGGACAGGTATATAAAGTAAAATCACAAAGTAGAAGCACACCACACAGCTAGGCACGACGCACGACTCACAAAAAGCTAAGTGGACCCACGATGCATGAAATGCAAAAGGACTCGATATCCTAGGGTTAGTGAATGTGACTATCGATGACATGCTAGGTGTGTGTGATTTTGTGGCAATTCATCATAGGGTTCATCCCTAGGAAAAAGAGATAAAAAGAAGAAAAGAAGAAGAAAAAGAAAAAGACGGAGAAAAACGACTCAAATTACGAAGAAAAAGAGACAAATGACGCACAAAGTGCGACTCCCCCAAGCCGAAACTTGCATTGCCCTCAATGCAATACAATTAAATACGGGAGGGCAATGAATATGGGGGAGAATACGCACAGACACAAAAAGACACGAAAGGAAAGAAAATCACACAAACGAAACTGAAAAGAAGAATAAAGATAAAAATCACACCACACGACATATAAACAGAAAATAAAATAAAATAATAAAAAAACGAGAAAATCACACGACACAACAAATAAACAAGCACACAAAGAAAAACGAAACACGACAGCACACACAAAAATTTTGACTTCCCCCAAGCTAGACGTGACAGTGCTAGCGATATGATGTGAACGTGAATAAGCAGAGATATGCAAGGGGGAGGTCAATAAAAGAAAAGAATGGAAATAAAAATAAAAAAGAAGGGACCTGAGGTGTGAATGGGTCCTCCCCCTAGCTGTGGTAAAGCAGGGCCCTGCAAAGACAGATGGGCACTAAAAATAGGGGGATGCAAAAGCTGGATGGGAATATATCAAGCAGAGGCACCACCCTCTGAGGGTGGTGATGGGGGCCTGTGCTGAGGACCAGGAGTGGTGGGGGTGGGATGTGAAGCTCGGAGACATCGGGAAAGTCAGTGCGAATGTGACGAATGAGGCTTTTTCCTTACCCTTCCCAGACATGGTGACGGCGAGGGAAAAGATGATGGAGCGGGATATGGTGTCTATGAAGATGAAGAAGCAGATAAAGTGTGCAAACACAAATTCAACACATTACATAAAATGAAATATAAGTGAAGAGTGGAAGGAGGTTACCCATCAATGTTGTAAGATCAAGCACCCGAAAGACCCCACGCAGTGCAAGGAAGCAATTTGGGAAGCCACCGCTCGCTGATCCAACAAGAATCGAAATTTTCGAAAATTTGGGGGTTAGGGTTAGGGTTTGGACGTTTGATGAGAGAATGTTGTTGATGGCGAGGTGGCGAGGGTGGGGGAGTATGGAAATGAGTGGGGATGAAGATCTAGGGGCAGTGGGGTGGATTGAGGAGGTCGATTCGGCAGTTGGAGGGAGAGAGATCGCGCGAAGGGAAGTTTGGGGGTCGGGTCGTGCGACAGGGATATTTATAGGGGCGAAAACGAACCGATCGGGTGAGGATTCACCCGATCGGGTGGATAAGTCTCGAAAATTTCCCGTCGGCCAACAGCTACAGGTGAACCGATCGGTTGACCGCTTCTCAATTCTTCCAGCGAGCATGTAACTTTTCACCCGGGTCAATCACACGACAGTGGCTTCACTCAACCGATCGGTTGACAAAATCTGAAAATTTCCCGAGACTTCAGCCTCAGTTC
Organism: Scilla litardierei; assembly: GCA_030789695.1. Classification (NCBI taxonomy): domain Eukaryota; kingdom Viridiplantae; phylum Streptophyta; class Magnoliopsida; order Asparagales; family Asparagaceae; genus Scilla; species Scilla litardierei. Next base: position 3,507,590 of record CM061130.1, on the reverse strand, counting down.
ACCCGGTCTGCCAACCGGTCTCGCATATCTTCACCCGATCGATTGATCAATTCCCCAAAATTCCCGAGAGTTTGTCCCTTCTCGCACGGTCTGCCACCCGGTCACGCAATGCTTCACCCGACCGGTTCGCAAGGAGAGCAGATACGGCCATCGTCTGATACGTCTCACCCGATCGGTTGAGTAGTCACCCGATCGGGTGAGGTCTTGTTTCCTGCAGAAATTCACGAATGGCCTAAGTTTCTCGACGGATGATCTCGCGGCTGAATTTAATTATTAAAATAGATAAAATAAAGTTAAAATGAGTCTAAAAACAAGGGTGAGAGTGTAGAACATGGGTTGCCTCCCATGAAGCGCTTTTGTTTAACGTCGTTTGCTCGACGCCTCATATGGTGGTCAATTAGGGTCCGGAGGGTTTGAGGAAGAGTCGTCGATCGCTGAGAATCCGACCGGAGAGAATTCTGGTTCTCCTACCGCATAGCGTTTCAGGCGCTGCCCGTTGACTTTGAATGTCTCATCCCTTCCCATTATCTCAATAGCCCCATGCGGGAAGACCTTGGTGACGCGGAAAGGTCCCGACCACCTTGACTTGAGCTTTCCAGGAAAGAGCTTCAGCTTTGAGTTGAATAGGAGAACTAAGTCTCCTTCCTTGAATTCCCTCTTCAAGATGCGCTTATCGTGCCACCGCTTCAGCTTCTCCTTGTAAATCCGGGCATTTTCATAAGCATTGAGCCGGATCTCGTCGAGCTCGTTAAGTTGTAACTGCCGGTGCCCTCCAACCTCCTTGGTGTCGAAGTTGAGGTTCTTGATTGCCCAAAATGCCTTATGTTCCAATTCCACGGGCAGATGGCATGCCTTCTCGTAGACAAGTCGGTAGGGGGTTGTGCCGATCGGAGTTTTAAATGTCGTCCTGTAAGCCCAAAGCGCGTCAGGAAGTTTTGATGACAAATCCTTCCTAGAGTTGGCCACCGTCTTTTCTAGTATGCTCTTGATCTCCCGGTTAGAGACTTCCGCCTGGTCGCTAGTCTGCGGGTGGTAGGCACCAGTGTTCTAAAAATCGGTCTGGGCGGCCGCCTAGGCGGCGCCTAGGCGCTAGGCGGCCAGTAAACGCCCCGATTATGGCCTGGGCGGTCAATCTGGGCATTTTTGGGATTAATCGGCCGCCTAAGCATTCTGGGCGGTGTCTGGACGCTCTGGGCGGTTCCTAGGCGGTTCCTGGGCGGTTCCTAGGCGGTTTCTGGGCGTTTCTGGGCGTTTTTGGTAAATGGCTTAATTGCACAAGAGTATCTTTTAAATTTTATTTTGTTGCACACAAATACTCTAAAGTAGGTAAACTGGATTTGATTTAGTGTGTATTAAATATTTGATGTATTTTAAATAATATATATATATTTATATATAAACATAAATATATTATATTAAAATAATTAAAATAATTAAAAACTGCAAATCCGCCTAGGCCTATTAATCCCCGATTAATCCCCGATTAATGCTCTGGGCGCTAGGCGCTAGCAATCCGAACACCTAGCGCCTAGCGTTTTTTACAACCTTGGTAGGCACGCCCCACCCGGTGTTGACCCCGTACTTTTTCAAGAGAGCTTCGAATTTCTTCTCTATAAAGTGGCTCCCTCCGTCACTGATCAGGACTCGAGGTACACCGAACCGTGGGAAGATGTTGTTTTTAAAGAACTTGGCGACCACTCTGGAATCATTGGTTGGACTGGCTATCGCTTCAACCCACTTCGATACGTAGTCCACGGCTACCAAGATATACTGGTTCCCAGAAGAGGAAGGGAACGGTCACATGAAGTCCACTCCCCACACATCGAAGATCTCTACCTCTAAGATGTAGTGTTGAGGCATCTCGTTCCGCTTGGAGATATTCCACGTCCTTTGGCATTTGTCGCAGGCTTAAACATAAGCATGGGTGTCTTTGAAGAGGGTTGGCCAGTAGAATCCGCTTTGGAGAATTTTCGCAATCGTCTTATAGGTGCTCGCATGCCCTCCACATTGCTGACCATGGCAATGGGAAATTATAGAGGTCGCTTCAGTTTCAGGGATGCATCTTCGTATCACCCCATCATTGCAGGTTTTGTACAAATGGGGGTCGTCCCAATAAAATTTGCGGACCTCATGGAAGAATTTCTTCTTCTGCTGGTAGCTCACATTGTGGGGGACGATGGCACACGCCAGATAATTTGCAATGTCGGCATACCAAGGGGTCCAAGCGGAGGAGAATGAGAAAAGATGCTCGTCAGGGAGCGAATCATCAACCGGAGTAGCATTCAAATCTAGGGTAGACATTCTGGACAGGTGATCGGCAACGACATTCTCCGCCCCCTTTTTGTCTTTGATTTCCAGGTCGAATTCCTGGAGGAGGAGAATCCATCTAATGAGCCGCGGCTTAGCCTCCTTCTTGCTCAATAGGTATTTGAGAGCCGCGTGATCTGTGTGCACGATCACCTTGGCACCAATGAGATATTGCCGAAACTTGTCCATAGAGTAGATGACCGCTAGCAATTCTTTTTCTGTAGTAGTATAATTTCTTTGGGCGGCGTCAAGGGTCTTGCTCGTATAATATATAACATGCAGATTTTTATCCTTCCTCTGCCCCAAGACGGCACCAACGGCATAATCACTAGCGTCGCACATTAACTCGAAGGGTAGATTCCAGTCTGGTGGCTGTATTACGGGCGCGGAAATCAAAGCTTGCTTCAGATGGCGGAAGGCTTCCATACATTCCTCGTCGAAGACGAAAGGCGCGTCCTTCACTAGGAGTTGGGTCAGCGGCCTGGAAATCTTCGAGAAGTCTTTTATGAAGCGGCGATAAAATCCCGCATGCCCTAAAAACCCCCGGACTCCTCGAAGATTGAGCGGTGGCGGAAGCTTTTCAATCACCTCAACTTTTGCCTTATCAACCTCGATTCCCCTCGAAGAGATGATGTGTCCCAGCACAACTCCTTCTTGGACCATGAAGTGGCATTTCTCCCAGTTCAGGACTAATCTCTTTTCTTGACATCTCTGCATGACTTTAGTTAGATTGCTGAGGCATGAGTCAAACTCAGTTCCATAGACGGAAAAATCGTCCATGAAAACCTCCATGATATCATGTGAGTAGTCGGAGAAGATAGCGGACATGAGTCTTTGGAATGTAGCTGGGGCGTTGCAAAGTCCGAACGACATTCTTCTATAGGCATATGTCCCGAATGGGCAAGTGAAAGTAGTCTTCTCCTGGTCATCGTTATGAATAGGGATTTGAAGGAATCCGGAGTACCCGTCCAAGAAACAGAAGTAGTTGTGCTTCGCCAGCCTCTCGAGCATTTGATCAATGAAAGGGAGAGGGTAGTGATCCTTCCTCGTGGCTTTGTTCAGATTTCTATAGTCAATGCACATCCGGTACCCGGTGACGGTCCTCGTAGGTATGAGCTCGTTTTTCTCGTTGCGAACCACCGTCATTCCTCCTTTCTTTGGTACGACGTGCACCGGGCTAACCCAGCGACTATCGGAGATAGGGTATATGATACCGGCATGTAGAAGCCTAACAATCTCCTTTTTCACCACCTCCATCATTATGGGATTTAGCCTCCGATGCGGCTCAATCGAGGAGGCTTGCTCATCCTCAAGCAGTATCCTATGTGAGCAGAGGCCTAAGCTAACCCCTTTTAAATCTTCAAGTGCATATCCGAAAACGCCCTTAAACCTTTTTAAAACACCAAGAAGTTTGGTCATTTGGTCTTCAAGCAGCGAGGAGTTCACTATGACCGGCAGGGTCGAGCCCGTCCCCAAATATTCATACTTTAGTCCCGGGGGTAACTCTTTCATCTCAACTTCATGAGGTCCTGACGCATACTTCTCAAGCTGAGCATACTCAAGTGAAAGGACTTCTTCGTGGATCTCTCGAAAGCCAGTGTTCAGAACTTCACTCCCAACCGTGGTTCCACGTGGTAAACCCTCGCAAGGTATCGCGAGAGCAACCGAGGAAGGCGTCGGGTCTTTCTCAAGCTCATAGTAATTCTCGGGGAAGAAAGCTTCGACGTGAAAACAGGTTTCAATGGTCGATGATTCCCCACCATTGCCCCCAGCTTCCTCATTGTCCCAAGATCCGGGATGCTCGATAAAAGTCTGCAAGGCATAGATTGGCCCCTGTCCAACGCAACCGACAGATTCTGCCTGGTGGTTCTCCTGACCGGGCTCCGTGAACAATTCTTCTCCCCCGAATCCGTAACTGGGCATGTCGATACACGCCACATCATCAGGAGGAAGGAGAGTTGTCGTGACTGGATCCTGCTGCATATCAAGATACCATTTCTGATTTTCCACAGCGGTAGACAGAAGGGTTAGAATATTCGAAGCATTTAGGGATTCTGCCAAGGTTTGTGCCAAGCAGCGATGTGGTGCGAATGATCCCAGATATCGCCCGAAACGGCATACAACATCCTCGTCATGGGGCAGAAAACCTATAAGAAAGGAGAGAGAGAGAGAACTGCACAGATAGCAAACACGTCAAAAGCACGGGTTGCATAAACGGGAGGCGAATGTAGCGATAGCAGCACGACGACTCAGTCAATCAGTTCTATACAACTACTATTTACAATATGTACAAGTGAAATCAAAAAGTGTAGAGTGCGAAAATTATCGCGAGATAGAGATGTGAGCTAGACTCAAGGGTTCATGAAATCCTAAAATAACAAGCACGTTGCCTCCCCAGCAACGGCGCCATAAAGCTTGACGTCCATCGGTTTGTCGCATCTGATGTGTGCAATATATAATTGGGGGCGTGAGATTTAAATATTTGTAACCGAAAGCGCACGGTGTTGTAGTATGGCTTGGGGGTCGAACTCAGGGAGGCGTGGTTGTGCTTGTGTCAAGAAGGATCAGATTCACCCCATGGGCGAGCTAGCCCGAATCGGATGATAGGTTGTCACGAAAAATAGAATGCGAGGGATAAACAATATAAAGGGAAACCCGGGACTTCGGTTTCCACCCTATCATGCGATTCTCGCCGATATGGCCTACAGGTAGGATAGCGATCGGAATTAGGGTCTAATGGTGAGACGTTGCCTCTAAAAGTGATACCAGTGTCCCATGGACCCGATATTCCGGTCGGTGCCCAGGATGATACGCCGGACTTCCCAGGTTCGGTCAGTGGGCATTCCCATGTCCATTAACACTGACAGACTCCGGGAGCACTAAGCTCACAACGATAACTCCCAACGTCTCATCCTGCCGCTCCCGCGCGCTAGGATTCGACGTCTACACTAAGGGCGTGAGCTATGGCTAGGGAGTCAACCACCAAGTTTATTCTCCCTTGGCCCAATGGTCAAAGGTGGTCTTTTTCCCGCCGATGACAATAAAACACCCAGCATAACCGATAGATTCCTAATCCCTATCGATTTCCTAGTCCTGTGGACGCATCTGGCAGAACCCACGAAGGGGTTTCCACCAAAATCCCAGATTTGGGAACTACTCACACATATTTACTAAAAAGCGATCTAAATCGAAATCGACCGTAAAAATCATGATCAGGCGATTGAAAAGCAGTAAGAGCAATGCTAATAACACTATATTAAAGTTTGACAAAGATCGGAAAACTTACAAAGATCTGAAAAATTACAGCCGTCAAGAGAGAGAAAAAACAGCAAAAAATAACAACTCCCGTTTCTGGAAAACCTAGGGGTCCTATATATAGAGTACGATATCACCCGATCGGTTGAAAAGTCAACCGATCGGGTGACCAGCTTCGTTTCTTCGACAGTTCAGCACGGGACTTCACCCGGTCATATGGCACGGTCGGTTGAAGGTTAAAGCTGATCGGTTGGATCTTCGTGCCGTCGGGTGAACCGGTCGGTTGAGCTCTCCGTGTCATGGCTTTGGAGAATTGGCTACAAGTGAACCGATCGGGTGAAGGTCACCCGATCGATTTGATGGGTTTTATTAGATCCGGGGCTTACTTTCGACTATTGCATTGTTCGTCCTTCGCCCTACTTGAGAGCGAAGGCCGGACAACCTTGCACAAAATTTAACGCAGCGGAAGCGGAAAAATAAAGAGAAAAACTTTATATAAACACTTTATATAAACTAGCCCTATCTTCATAAAACCCGAGCCAAGAAAACGCTACTATCCCGGGGTTGGGTCCAGACCAACCCCTGAGGATACTACTATCTAATTAACTACTATAGCTACTGCAATAAAATAATGCACATTAATTAAAACTAAAGTTGAGAAAACTCAACATACCCGTAACTCTTGCCTTGCAGCAAAAGTGTTACCGAAGGCAATCAATTGCCCTTCCCGCACGAACCGCTCCGATCCCAGCAACTGCTTGCGCCGATCCCAGCAACTTCTGGTCGCCGAGCCAACCACTTGCTCCAGAAAGTTTCACGCGAGTGAAACCTCCGCCTAGATTTCGGATCTGAATCCGAACTCCTCTGCGGCTTTGCTAGAGCCCTCAGGAGCAAGGCAGAAATTTATAGGAAGAGGAGAAATATTAATTTTAGATTAGATCCGAGCGTGCTCCAATAGTTTTGAGAGCCGCTCAGATCTAGAGCTTGGGACGAGTTTTGAGGAGGAGAGCAGACCCCTATTTATATAGGCGGCGGACTCTCCCCTTTTCTCAAAATCCGATGTGGGACTATTAATATGAGTTAATTAAAATCAAGTTAGTTTGCACTTCACAAAGTGCAAACTTCCGTGAATTTTAACTCACTCACCGTTGAACTTCAGGATTGATACAACCTATCAATTCGAAGGGTGTTCAACGGTGAACGCATAGGAAAAAACCGTTCGTCAATCGGAGTTCGTTTGACCCTCCAATTGATTGTCCAAAGATCAGTCCAAGGCTAGTATTTCGCAAAAACCAGCCGTCAAAACTGCCCAATTAAAACTAGGGTTCTGCACCCATTAGTGGGACCCAGCAAGTGGGGCCCACAGCCCAAAAAAAAGGTGACTGGGCGCCTGCCCAGACCTGGGCACGGGCGCCCAGGTCTGAGCGCGGGCGCCCAGGCGCCTGGCGCCTGGCGCCTGGCGCCCAGGCGGGCGCCTGGGCTGGGCCGCCTGGGCCCAGGCCCAGGCGCACGGCGCCCGGGCCAGTGGCCTGGGCCGGGCGCCCAGGCCCAGGCGGGCTTGGGCGCCCAGGCCCAGGCCGGGCTTGGCTTTAGCACAGTCCAGGCCAGACCCAGTCTGGCCTGGAACTGTCTGATCAAACTCTTAGATCCTTTTTTGGGCATAACTTGGACATCTGGCGTCCGATTTGGACGACGTTCGAACCTGGGCGTAGACCGGGACATTCTCGTTTCACCCGTGAATTTTTCCTTGCGTTTATATTATTAAATATTGTCTTAAACTATTTAAACACATTTAATCTCTTTTGCATCATATGCAATTTAGTCCCTATCTTGGCTTAAATTGTCATTTGCATCAAATACAAATGATCTGAGGGCATATTTCCCTACATCTCCCACTTGCACTCAGGATCATTTATCCCGAATGCTGGAGACTATTGCAAACATCTTTTGCAATACTTTGTCCCTTGCATCAAATGCAAATTATTCTCCCTAACTAATTTCTACGTATTACTAGACGAAGATCGCACTCTGTGTGAGACCCTACAGCCTGACCCTACTACAGGTTTGGGTTCGAGACCCTAGACGGCAGTGACCACGAGCAGTAGTTGACGTCCCTGTTTCGGCATCATAATTATGTGGTTTAACCCATTGACAAAATCGTCGGGACTACCAAGACTGTATCCGTGATGAATACCGCAGTTTTAATCCTTTCGTCAAGACTATGTTGTTTATTCAAGTTTAGGGTATGGTAACATGTCAACCCCACCAACTTGAAACCGGTCAGTTACATCGATCTTTAGTTAAATACATGGTGAACTTCTTTCAACATACTTTGGTCAAAGATTTTCACTAAAGCACCGAACCAACACATACAACACTAACTCTCCTTAATGAGAGAGACGAATCCTTTCTTAGACACAACTCCCCTTACACGCTTCAAATGCCACCCAACCAAAATCCTTTCGACAAGTAAAGTCTTGAAGCTAGGAAAATGATCTAAGTGACACCATTCACATGCAGGTTTGTTCAATGTCTTCAAGTCATAGGACCAGCTTGCCTATCATCACAAAAAGTTATCATTGACATTTTAAATTAAGTTTAACCAAATGATAATCTTTTATGAGTCGTTCAGTGAACTCATTCTCTAATGAGCACCTGCGTCTTGTTTCTGACTTCACCAAGTCAAACGATTACGAGTCCATCGTTACTAATCCATAGTGAATACAAAGACACAATGGTCTTATCGATGTGTCGATATCCTTTTCTCGACATATCAATGACCACGAACCAGTTTAAGACTTTAAGCTCCAATCGGTAAAAAACACTTTCTCATAATCGTGATAGGCATCAAGATAAGTGTATACCTTGCATAAGTCTAAGGAAATTATCTAAGTATATAAGATGGCACGAATGCACAAAGATAATTTGATACCAATAAATTTATTTTATTCATAAATAAGATGTTTTTCAGGACAATGTGCCTCATAGGCATACAACTCTCAAAACATCTACCACTCACTACAAGGCCCACTCTTTATGGTATTTCATACCGCTTTTACACATTAGTTTCTCCAAACGATCACGTGCTAGGGCCTTTGTAAATGGATCAGCTAAATTCTCTTCAGACGAGACTCTGAGGATTTCTATGTCCTTCCTCTTCTCAATATCACGTATCAAATGATATTTTCGAAGAATGTGTCTAGATCTCTTGTGGAATCTGGGTTCTTTGAGCAAGCTCAGTGTGTCATTGTTATCACAATACAACGGTATTGGATCTATAACAGTAGGCACCACTCCTAGCTGGCTCACAAATTTCCTAATCCAGACAGCTTCCTTTGCTGCATCATTGGCCGCTATATATTCGGCCTCCATAGTTGAATCAGCAACGGTGTCTTGCTTTGAACTCCTCCAGCTCACTGCACATCCGTTGAGAGTGAAAATGTATCCTGAAATTGACTTGCTGTCATCCACGTCACTCTGAAAGCTGGAATCCGTGAAGCCCTCAATTTTGAGTTCTTCACTTCCATAAATCAAAACTAGATCTCTTGTTCTTCGTAAGTACTTGAGAATCGTCTTGACTGCTTTCCAGTGTTCTTCTCTATAGTTAGACTGATATCGACTTACTGCACCTAGTGTAAAAGCGACATCAGGTCTGGTACATATCATGGAATACATGATCGATCCAACTGCCGAAGCATATGGAATATTGCTCATGCGTTCTCTTTCCAAGTCAGTCTTTGGAGACATCTTCTTGGAAAGACTTATTCCTTGATTTGCGGGTATAAACCCACCTTTACTGTTTTCCATGTTAAACCGTTTTAACACAGTATCAATGTACCTAGATTGGGAGAGTCCTAGCATCCTTTTAGATCTATCTCTATAGATCTTCACACCTAGTATGTAGGATGCTTCTCCCAAATCTTTCATGGAGAAGTTAGTTGATAACCAATCCTTAACAGACTTCAACATCGGTATGTTGTTACCTATTAAGAGAATGTCATCAACATAAAGTACGAGAATGACTAAATTGTTTCCACTGGTTTTCTTATAAACGCATGGCTCATCTTCATTTTTAATAAAATCAAACTCTTTGACCGTATTATCAAATCGGATGTTCCAGCTCCTGGATGCCTGCTTCAATCCATAAATGGATCTATGCAGTCTACACGCTTTCCCTTTGCTCCCACTGACTTCGAAACCTTCCGGCTGAGACATGTAAATATGCTCTTCTAAATCACCATTTAGAAATGCAGTTTTTACATCCATCTGCCAGATTTCGTAGTTGTGATAGGCAGCAATAGCGAGTACAATCCGGATGGATTTGTGCATGGCTACGGGTGAGAAAGTTTCGTCATAATCTACACCTAGAATCTGACGATAATCTTTCGCAATAAGTCTAGCCTTGTACGTTTCTATTTTTCCATCTGCACCGATCTTCCTTTTGAAGATCCATTTGCAGCCAATAGGAACACTTCCCTTGGGCACATTCTCTAAAGTCCAAACTTTATTAATGTGCATGGAATCCATCTCAGATTTCATTGCATCCAGCCATTTCTTAGAGTCTCTACTCTGAATTGCTTCTTGGAAGCTAATAGGATCATCTTCAACTAAGATGCTATCCTCAACTCCTCCATCTACGAGAAATCCGTAGTATCTTTCTGGAGCTCGAGGAATCCTATTTGACTTCCTAATAATTGCTTCAGGAGTATTAGGCTCTGCCTCTCCTATTGGTTCCGCGATCTGTTCATATGTTGATTCAGTCTTTAGACTTTCGTCCAGTTCTATTACCTCGCCATTAGACTCCTTCACAAGGAATTCCTTTTCAAGAAAGGTGGCGTGTTTGGACACAACAATCTTTTGTTGTTCCTGGTGATAGAAAATGTGTCCCGTCGAGTGACTAGGATATCTAATGAATCTACATATAACAGACCTATCCTCCAGTTTATCTGGATTAAGCTTCTTGACATACGCAGGACAACCCCATACCTTAATATGCTTAAGGTTTGGTTTCTTCCCATTCCATATCTCATATGGTGTCATTGGCACGGATCTAGATGGAACTCTATTAAGGATATGGGTGGCAGTTTCTAGGGCATAGCCCCAAAGGGAGATAGGTAACCCAGAGTCACTCATCATTGATCGAACCATGTCTAACAAGGTACGATTCCTTCTCTCTGACACACCATTATGTTGAGGTGTGTAAGGAGGAGTGATCTGAGAGAGAATCCCATTCTCTTTGAAATGCGCAAGGAATTCATGGCTCAAGTATTCTCCTCCTCGATCAGATCGAAGAATTTTAATACTTTTGCCCGTCTGTTTTTCAACTTCGTTACGATACTCTTTGAATCACTCAAATGTATCAGACTTGTGCTTCATCAAGAACACATGTCCGAACCTAGAGTGATCATCAGTAAAAGTAACAAAGTATGAATATCCTCCTTTAGCTAAAGTAGACATTGGTCCACATACATCAGAATGTACTAGACCCAAGAGTTCACTAACTCTTTCCCCTTTACCCGTAAAGGGAGTTTTAGCCATTTTACCTTTGAGACAAGACTCGCAAGTGTCGTACGACTCATAATTCGAGAGGTCAAGAGACCCCTCTTTATGCAACTTGCTAAGTCTTTTCTCGCCGATATGGCCTAGTCTACAGTGCCAAAGGAAAGTTTCATTAAAACTAGATTCCTTACGTTTTCGTGTGTTAACACTTAACACAGCGTCATTAGACAGAGTGTATACACCATTATTCATTGTTCCAAATCCCAGCAATTTATCATTAAAGAAAATGTTCATAACAGATTCATTAATGGTAAATTTATATCCGTCTTTGGCCAAAGCCGAAATGGAAATAACGTTGCATAGAAAATTTGGTATATAATAACATTGTTTCAAAAACAAGGTGGCACCGTTTGCCAAGGTGTGCTTTAGGTCTCCTACGGCTTTAGCAGCTACATTAGCTCCATTACCAACTTGAAGAACTATTTCGTCCTTTCTTAAGTTTCTAAATTTGCTCATACCTTGTAACGAATTACAAATGTGAGTACCCGCACCAGTATCCAATACCCATGCGTTAGAAGTTACAGAAAGGACTATACTCTGTATAACTAATACCTTAGAAGTTGAGACATCAATATGTCCTTTCTTCTCTCCGTTAAGCCCAAAGTTTTCTAAGCAATCAATATTTAAACCAGTCAATTTATTATTCAGGATAAGATTCATATTCGTTTTCATGCTGCAAAAGACATAGAATGAATTTAGTGTAATTCATGATAAAATAATATAGTTAATATGGTTTTTAATTAACTATGGTCTCCCACTATTTTACGATCATTCTCGGAAATGAACGAATTTTAATATCTTAAAATATAGTGAAAGAGGGACCCAATCATCATGAACCCCACAACCTTGAGGAGACTCAACAAGTTGATTGGTTCCATGATTGGTAGACTAACTCTTAGTCAATCACATCACATGTGACTCCCTATCGATTCTTACCCACAGTTACTTATGATCTTGAGGAGACTCAACTAATCATAATGACTGGTCTAGTCAGACCCTTGATTTCGTGTTCAGATTTGACTTAGATCGATGCTCGAGGAGACCCGACGCATCGATTTGGGTCAAGTCCAGACTACATCACATGTATGTTGGAGTTTGTTCCTTAAAGAGAAACATGTCATAGCTTGAGGAGACTCAACAACTATAAATGTTTTCTTTGAGTTACAAAGCTCCAAAATCAAGGAGGGATACGAATTAATCTTTAACAAGATTTATAACGCATTGACTAGATATAACCAAAGCTAACACATTTTATTATCAGCAACTTTGCGGTACAAGCGGGCATGACCAGGGTTAGGGCCGGGCAGGATCACTTGCGCCCAGCAAAGCTGAGTCGATCCACAACACCTTCCCTAACTACCTACCCATACCATTCTCCATTGAAAGTGCTAATGATAAAAAGTGTTATATTGATTTAATCTGGTTGTTATGATTTATTTAACTAGTTAATCCTATCAACTAGTCATAACCTATAATTCAAAATTATTAGGATGTGTTTCATAAATTTTATTAGAAACCTATCAACTATAGGATTTTAATAAATCACATCAGAACTGTTTCAACAAACAAGGGACAATCCTAATCATTCATTAGGATGTGTTATTTAAAATATTGTGAACAACATTTTAAAACATAGCCAAAGCTAGTCATTTAAATTTAATCAGATTAAAGATTTAAATGAATTTTAATGGCTAACCCTACAAGTCTTTCTTTTAGCAATTATCAAATAAAAGCAAAAAGAAACATAAAGACATTAATTATCACATAATTAAAAAGATCTAATCTTGGTTTTCAAAACAATTTTCGAAAAATTTGAAAACCAACATATAGTTAGTTCAAGACTAACTACAAGTTTTAATAACATGCATTTCATAAAAGCAGTATTTAGATAGTCTATGTAGCCTGGCTCCGATACCAATGATGGGTTTTATTAGATCCGGGGCTTACTTTCGACTATTGCATTGTTCGTCCTTCGCCCTACTTGAGAGCGAAGGCCGGACAACCTTGCACAAAATTTAACGCAGCGGAAGCGGAAAAATAAAGAGAAAAACTTTATATAAACACTTTATATAAACTAGCCCTATCTTTTTAAAACCCGAGCCAAGAAAACGCTACTATCCCGGGGTTGGGTCCAGACCAACCCCTGAGGATACTACTATCTAATTAACTACTATAGCTACTGCAATAAAATAATGCACATTAATTAAAACTAAGGTTGAGAAAACTCAACATACTCGTAACTCTTGCCTTGCAGCAAAAGTGTTACCGAAGGCAATCAATTGCCCTTCCCGCACGAACCGCTCCGATCCCAGCAACTGCTTGCGCCGATCCCAGCAACTTCTGGTCGCCGAGCCAACCACTTGCTCCAGAAAGTTTCACGCGAGTGAAACCTCCGCCTAGATTTCGGATCTGAATCCGAACTCCTCTGCGGCTTTGCTAGAGCCCTCAGGAGCAAGGCAGAAATTTATAGGAAGAGGAGAAATATTAATTTTAGATTAGATCCGAGCGTGCTCCAATAGTTTTGAGAGCCGCTCAGATCTAGAGCTTGGGACGAGTTTTGAGGAGGAGAGCAGACCCCTATTTATATAGGCGGCGGACTCTCCCCTTTTCTCAAAATCCGATGTGGGACTATTAATATGAGTTAATTAAAATCAAGTTAGTTTGCACTTCACAAAGTGCAAACTTCCGTGAATTTTAACTCACTCACCGTTGAACTTCAGGATTGATACAACCTATCAATTCGAAGGGTGTTCAACGGTGAACGCATAGGAAAAAACCGTTCGTCAATCGGAGTTCGTTTGACCCTCCAATTGATTGTCCAAAGATCAGTCCAAGGCTAGTATTTCGCAAAAACCAGCCGTCAAAACTGCCCAATTAAAACTAGGGTTCTGCACCCATTAGTGGGACCCAGCAAGTGGGCCCCACAGCCCAAAAAAAAGGTGACTGGGCGCCTGCCCAGACCTGGGCACGGGCGCCCAGGTCTGAGCGCGGGTGCCCAGGCGCCTGGCGCCTGGCGCGGGCGCCCTGGCGCCAGCCAGGCGCCTGGCGCCAGGCGCCCAGGCGGGCGCCTGGGCTGGGCCGGGCGCCCGGCCCAGAACGCCTGGGCGCCCAGCGCCCAGGCGCCCTGGGCCGCCTGGCCATAGGCCCAGGCGCACAGCGCCTGGGCCTGCGCCCAGGCGCCCGGGCCAGTGGCCTGGGCCGGGCGCCCAGGCCCAGGCGGGCTTGGGCGCCCAGGCCCAGGCCGGGCTTGGCTTTAGCACAGTCCAGGCCAGACCCAGTCTGGCCTGGAACTGTCTGATCAAACTTTTAGATCCTTTTTTGGGCATAACTTGGACATCTGGCGTCCGATTTGGACGCCGTTCGAACCTGGGCGTAGACCGGGACATTCCCGTTTCACCCGTGAATTTTTCCTTGCGTTTATATTATTAAATATTGTCTTAAACTATTTAAAACACATTTAATCTCTTTTGCATCATATGCAATTTAGTCCCTATCTTGGCTTAAATTGTCATTTGCATCAAATACAAATGATCTGAGGGCATATTTCCATACACGATTGGCATTCAGCGTCAAATTCCAGAGAGTTGGGGCGTTTGAACCGGTCTCTAAACCGACCGGGTGACTTCTTGGCCGCTCCAGCTTGTGTCTGGGTGGTGCACGCGTGCATCACCCGATCGGTTGATAGTGACCAACCGGTCGGGTGAGGGGCTGAAAGATGCAATCTTCATCGTTTGACCCCCTGGATCACGCGTGACTCCTCCCGTTGCTCCGAGGACTCATGATATCGTCGTTTTATGTCGCCTACACTGGTAAACTCCTGCAAATATACAAAAACACGGAAAAGTGAAAGAAAACAAGAAAACACGAGAAAACGAATACAAGACGGCGGTAAATATCGGAAAAACACGGAAGAAAACGTGCGTGAATATATGAAATATAAACGCACATCAATGACTGACTAGTCGACTAATAATCCATTAGTCGACTAACTGTTGTTCACTAGTTGACTAAGACATTACGGTGGGCCAGAACGAAAAATCAGCAAACTAGCTGTTATTAGCCATTTTAAGAGTGTTTTTAGAAATCCGATTTTGTGTTTTATTCATCTATAAAACCCATTGGTTTAGACACAAGAAATATCAATATTTTGAGAAGAAAAATGTGTTTTTGTGCTTAAAGCTTTCAAAAGAAAAACCACTCATTCTTGGTCTTTATACTTAAGTCTTTACTTAATTTCTGGGCCAAATCTAGATCTCTTTGCTATCAAGATTTTCACTTCTTTTTGGGGATCAAACCATTATAGCCTCACATCTACACGTGTGCTTCATTGTAAGGCTATAGGCACATTGTACTCTGAACAATGTTGTAAGTAGGTTTCCTTTCTTTGTGTGTAAGAGGAAAAGAGGCCACTTTTGGTTTACTGAGAGGGTTACACTCATGTTTGATCGAGTGGGATTTTCTTACGTCGGTTAGTGGTGTAGAGAAATGTTAACTATTCTTTCAATTTGGAAGTGAATATTGGAAATATCAAGAATTAATGCTTTGGGGACTCGATGTAGCTCATGGTTTGACCGAATTAGGATAATATCTATGAGCTTATGGTTGCTAATTTGTGTTGCAAGTATTGATTTATATTCCGCTGCTTAACTTATTCTTATACTTGATAATAAAATTGTTAATTAAGAATCTCTTTGGTAACATAAATTGATTTCTTAGATAGAAAATACTTGGAATTTTTATAAAGGTTTTTAACTACTATTCACACCCCTAGTGTTTTGTGCTTGCCAATCCACATGATCTGAACAATCAAATATTCACCAACACTTCCAACCGTACATTTATCATGGTAGTTGTAGCAAAATGCAAATCTATCTATTAGATGGGTGCGAAGAATGCCATTCAAACTGCTAACATAGAAGAAAAAGCATACATGCAAACCCTTTTGTTATTTATGATCCTCCTAATTATGCATGTTATCGTCGCAAAGCTATCTATGATCGTAAGCAAGCCCATCAATATCTGTTTAATAAATTCTGTTATACCTTTTTTACCATTGGATCTACAAAAAGCATTGTTGTCATGCCATTTTCAATTGCAAAACATCTCAAGGTTGTGTAATCCATCTCCACTATGTAGATTACATGGCCATCACAAAGCGACAATTTGCTACCATTGCATCTCTCAGATGACTCACTAGAAACAATTACAAACAAAAGTGTTAGTGCACGGGTGCAGATCATGGTGAAGTATTCGCATACCCGACCCATTTGGCACCCACAACCCGAGACCCGACACTCGAAGCAGAGTATTGTCGAGTCAAACGAATGGCTCGTTCGACCGTTACGCTTCTGATGATATTCACGAGGAAGTTAATGGGGCCAAATCAATGGGCAACCGTTATCTCGAATCCCGAGAAGATCGTGTCCGAATCAATGAGGGACGGTTACGCACGGTCATTAGGGAGCTGCCTATAAATACCCGAAAAGACAAAGATAAAGAGGTTCCAATTCTCAAGGTACGAGATCTAAGACATAGACCTACTCCTTCACTTGATATTTCTTACCTTATAGAGCTTGCGCCGTCAGAACTAAGACAAACCTCCGTGGGTCGATCTCAGCTGCTTCAAGCTCACTCTCATCCTTAAGTTCACGTACTAACTTAAGCATCGGAGGAGATTTGGGTCGGGACCCAGATCTAACCCCCCTAATGTGTCTTTGTGGTGTAGATCGACGAGTCGTCATCCTTCGCGAGGGTCGCTTCTGAGCATCCCAACCTCGAACGATCGACGTACAAGCTGTCCGAGGCTCGATCGAGCACTGCATCCTAACCAATTTCCATCATCCGACCCTTGTTCTACCAACCTAGGGTCATACTTCACTTGATAACGAGGCTCTGACTCAACACAAAGGGCCCACGTCAGCCTGACAACTGTCTTGGTCATTTTTGGCCTTAACAGTTTGGTGCCGTCTGTGGGAAACAACGAGTCGACATCGCAATCGACGAAACACCTCGACCATGTCGACTCACCTATCAACATCTTCCGGGAACGCATCGACACCTCCCACCATTAGCCTCATCAACATGATAATGGGAGGTCCTCCGCACCCGGAGCCATCAACCTCGTTCCAAATCTCATACACCGGACGGTTGATGACAGTATCTGTGGGACAAAAGTGCCCCAGAGATTCTATGCCTCATCTCTCCTTCTTGGATGAAGATCTAGAGGGTGTGGAACTGCCGCACGATGATGTTGTCGTCATCATGGCCACTGATGCTCCCGAAACTTACATCTAGAAGCCACCTAGCAATGGCACGAATGCCAAGGGCTAGATGTATCCCAAATGCGAATTACTGACACTTTACGCAAGCGTACAGTATCAAGTAATAGTATAAAAGATATCAATCCCACAGGAAAGGTAGAGATGTTATTGTCTTGGGCTATTTTCATAACTCGAAATTTAGGTAGCACTCGGTTTCGAGAGATTGTTTGTTTGTGATTGTGAACAATTAATAAAGACTAGGGCTTTAGGACCCACCACTAGGATCGTCGAATGTCGATGCTTGGTTAAGAATCTTATGTTGCATTGGCTTTATTAGGGATTGTAGCATCTAAGATGTGGAATTCATGACTCTAAGCACCATGAATCTAACGTATCGCATTAATCCCGCTCTTGCGACAGGCGCACACAATACGTGCATTAGGAATCGACAATATTCATGCCACTCTCGTGGTCAGAATGATCTCAGCTCATGCCACTCTCGTGGGTTAGAGCTTCGATGTATTTTGGTGGCTCTCATTGACGCAATGGCGGTAGCCGTCAATTAGTAATATAGTTCGTCGATGGATCCCATCAAGACACGAGGCGTGCATGGTCACTAGTCCTAATTGAATCCACTAACTCCCTGATTAAGACTATAAGATACTCCTTAAGTCAATCGATTTCACCGACCGTGGGCACGATCTCAGTACGAGTTCTCCTACAAACTTTGCAAGATCAACCAAAATACGTCCCTTTTATACCAACGCAACCTAAAAATCCTAACTTTGCATCTAAATCCTAAAATCCATGGGCTAATCCATTAGCCCTAGATAGAACTACTCACGAATCATAGAAATAACAAAGAAAGATTCAATAGATGCAATGGAATTCATCATGGCAATAGAAAACAACAAAATCAATATAAAATTTAGAGAATTGTTACCAACGCGTCGTGGAGCAATAGCAAACCAAAGAGAACTAAGAAAATAAGATTCCTTTTGCAATAGAACAATAAAAATCCAAGCTTTGTCTTCACAAATTTAGTGACATCACAAAACTCTCTAGATCTCAAAACACTAATTAAAACTAAACTAAAGTAGTCTCCAAAAGAGTTCTCTGAAAAATAGGGCTAAAAGCGTGCTTAAATACATATGGTAGAAATCCCAAAAAAATCTCAGAACATCTGGGCACTTGGGCCTACCAACTAAGTTGGTCACGTCGTGCTACTCGACCGAGTAGCGGTGCCTGCTCGGTCGAGTCGACTTCAGGCTCTGCTTGTTGCTTCTATGCTTCTGGGTGATACGAGCGACTCGGTCGAGTAGCCCCCTACTCGGTCGAGCTACAGTAGACTAGAACTTCCTCCAAAATGCTGCTCTGTTTGATGACGACTCGGGTCGAGTAGGTGAGCAGCTCGGTCGAGTTGCTTTGTTGCTCAGTTGAGCTAGAGTGCCTTGGAGAAAAGCTCGAAATCATCGATTTATTTGGTGCGACTCGGGTCGACTTAGCTGTCTACTCGGTCGAGTAGGGTGAGGCTGTTTCCTATGTGATTTCTGTGTGTCAGCTCAGCGAGTAGCTAATGCTACTCGGTCGAGTCACCTGTGAAACTGAAGCTAGATTTGGCCTTGGCTCTTTTCTCTCGCTCTCGTCTCCTCCTCTCCTCCGATCTTATTCCATACCTCGGCGAACTCCCATGGAGCCTTGTCAATGACGTATCAGACGTGCCGAATGTGTCCATGTCGTAAAATAGCTCCAATTCACTCCAAAACTCCTGAAAATCCCTAAAGATATACAAAACTCGAATATGGCATTAGAAGCGCGATAATATATGAAAATATGGAGTTTAGAGGCGAATATGACATGAAATGATGCGATAAAAACATGGAAAATATGGACACATCAACCACCATCAATGAGATCACCGTAAGGAGGTTACTCGTCGACACTGGAAGCTCGTGCGACATACTCTTCTGCACTACGTTGGAGAAAATGCGGTTGTCATCCACAGAGTTGACGCCTTGTTCGGGGCCCTTAGTGGGATTCACCGGACACTCCGCCCCAATAGCGAGCATTATCACCCTACCGGTGACCCTCGGTACGTATCCGCGACAAGTCACTCGCCTGACCAGTTTCATGGTGGTGAAAATCAACTCGGCGTACAACGGGATCATCGGGAGACCACTACGGAATGCTATAGAGGCAATGGTCTCAACTTTCCATCAAATGATCAAATTCCAGACCCCCGAAGGAGTCGAAAAAGCCAGAGGAAATCAGAAGCAGGTGCGATCGTGCTATACACTGTCCACCGCTTTGAGAAGAATTGGGTAGGCAGTCCCAATCGATCCCAAAGGCGAAGATCGACGACCCGCAATAGTCAAAGAGACGGAGAACATCTAGATCTCTGAAGAAGAAGGGAAAACTTAAGTATATGATTCTAATCTATCACTAACGACTCATAATCGATATCTACATCTGGATATGTAATGACCTGACTATATGTCTAAGGAAATTATCTAAGTATATGATTTTACGAATTCATACTTAGGATAATTAATACCATATAATAATAAGAACGCGATGATTATCTTATTATAAATGCCTCAAGGGCATACATCTTCCTACATCTCCCACTTGCACTTAGGATATTTATCTCGATATCTTATACCGCTATAGCATATCAGTCACACTGGACATTCATATGTCAAACCTAAGAATGGATCCGCTAAAGTGTATCTATTTTGCATTTTAATGGAGTCGTATATATACATCATTTAATCACACCAGGTTGATCCTTCGAAATTGCTTTGGATCATATCCAACAAGTTTCCCTTTTGTATGGCTAACAATTTAGCTCATACAATATGATGTAGTGTTAGTCGTTTCTACAAGTCAGTCATGGCTCATTCCAATTATTTTTGTGTCAGTTATGTCTAGTACAGAAGTGACACCATAAGTCTCTATATGCTTGACACAATCAAAACTATTTTGATTTAATGTCGCATATAGATGATTTAATAAGTTGGAAACCTTCTACTTAGTCCGAGACGGAACTCAGTTATATTGCCAGCTCCCACTGACTTTGAGAACTATCTAGTTAAATACTTTCACTTAAGTATCTAAATCATATTTAGACTATTTATTAAGTATAACCAGTTCATAAGTGCCGAATAGGAATATAACAGTGTCAGGTGGGTTTGACGAATGAGTCATATCAAGACCCGTTTATTTGAGTTGTGATGTTGACTTACTCAGTCAAACATCCTACACTGTACTTTCCTTTTACTACATTTAATCCTTTTTTCTTTAAAGTTAAGAATTAATCTTAACTTGCGTGTAATTTGGATCATATCCAATTTTACGCTCCTAGAACCCACATGTAACTATTGATTGGCTATAATATATCGTCAACTCCAAAACAATCAAATTGAGTCAAAAGCTCTGCATGACAACTCAAGAATTTATGCACACCAACATAGACAGTCTTATCCACAACAATCAGCCATTCACAATAAATCGCAATTTTATCAAAGCACATTTTCAAGATATTATTAAACAATGGATTCATTAAAATGACTCAGTCTTGTTTATCAAAATATAAACTTTGAGTGATTAACACTCAATCATTGTTTTAAATCAAGCATCGATACATTTTATTCAAAATAATAAAAATAATGATCGCTTCATCTTTATATCTTCTGCAGTCCTTGTATGGTCCCAGCAGCAACGATTACTCTGATGCCGACCGTCCATGGAACTTCTTCCATCCTCTGCTTCTCTTTCAGCCACCTGTATGCAATACACAGATGTCGTAGTATCTCATACCATGTAACAAAGCATTTATGGAAATTTTATGCTTTATTAAAAAAAGAATTTTTGTACCTGAGGTATAGGCATCCGTACGCCCCTTTTTCTTTTCTGCAAGGTACACCTTGCAGTTCCTCTTTTGGCCTATCTTGTGGCAGTGAAAGCATTCGGATTTCGACAGAGTCCCCTTAGTCTTCTTCCCCTTCTTCACCTTGGCTGCTTGTGGGACCTGCCTCTTCTTACCTTTGCCTTTCGGCTGGTCTGAAGAAGTAAAGTCAACAACCAACACAGTCGGTTACTTCTCGATCTCCTCAAACTGCCTAAGCATGTTGAGGAGACAAGGAAGACCCGTTTCAATACTGTTCATGATGAAACCAGTAATGAATTGTTTGAAGTCTGGGGTTAAAGATTTTAGGATGATGTCCGCGGCCATCTTATTGTTGAGGACAAAACCCAACTGGGCAGCATCTTCCACGTATCTGGTCATCTTAATGACATGATCTTGCACGGGGCCTGTCTCCATCTTAGTTCCCCAGAGGTTGCTCGCGGCTTCAAACTTGGCAGCTCTGGACCGCTTGCTATACAACTCTTCTGCATTTAGAAGCATGCTTTGAACATCCAGATGTTCGTGCTCCCTTTGTAGGTTGTTGTTCATTGAAGCCAGAGTAAGGCACCTGGCCTTCTCGGCATCCCTCTGGTACTGCTTATTGACTTCCTTCTCTTCGTGGGTTGCATCTACATCAGGTTTGTCCGGAGCTTCCTCGAGCAGCACGTATCCTACCCCAGCTAGTGAGAGGGCTAACTTAATATTCATTAGCCAATCTTTATAGTTGGTCCCGTCTAGCACGTTCTATTCAATCATGTACTTCAGACCCGACTCCATTCTGCATTTAAATAGATATTTAATTAGCATATGTTTGTTGTGCAGTTTAAATGGTTTTTATTAAACTATATTCTCCCACTAATTTTAAGAATTAAAGCCACAATAATAAATAATTTATTATATTAAAATATTTGTGGGAGAGGGATCCGACTATCCCGAGTCTGGCAACCTTGAGTGTAGCTCAACAAGTTGTCTAACTCTGCAGTCAATAGACGAACTCTTCATCAATCATATAAAATATGATTCCCTATAAGATTTACCATAGTCATTTATGATCATGAGTGTGCTCATCCAAATCACAATGACTAGCCAAGTCAGACCCTTGTTTTCTCGTCTAGCTTGACTTACACCGCCGCTCGGTGTATTCACGACACATCGGTTTGGGTCAGGACTAAAAGTTACATCAATGGCTCAACTTACGCCAGCGCTGGGTGTATTCACAACACGACAGTTTCGGTTTAAGTCTAGACTACATCATTGGCTCAACTTACACCGGCGCTCGGTGTATTCACGGCACGACGGGTTGGGTTAAGTCAAGATCTCGTCATATGTATGTAAGAAGTTGGTTTCTATAAGGTTGTCATGTCACAGCTTGAGTGTAACTCAACAACTCGAACATGGGTCCTACAGTTACCAACTCTTGAATAAGATTATTATCGTATTTGACTTAGATATAGTCGATGGACTTACACAGTCATGATTCGACTCCTTACGGTCCAGCGGACGCGGCCAGGGAATTGACTAATCTAGGACCACTTAACCCCTAATCTAGCTAGGGTGATCTAGCAAACTTACCAAGCATATTGACCGACATCATGATCCATTGAAGGAGACTTATCAATCTTATGTTCGTCCATCAACTAAAAAGGCTTTTATTAATCCTAGTTAATCCTTATCAACTAGTGGATCCGTAAAATTCGAAATGTTATGGATTTGTTCAATAACTTTTATTAGATCCTTATCAACTATAAGGTTTGTTCGTTCATCGTGCTACCCTAATCATTATTAGGATTTTAATAAATCAATAACAACATTTAAAATAGTAATCATTCAAAGAGAATTATTATTGAAACGATTAAAATAATAATCGTCAATTAAAGAGAACTACCCTAATCGGGAATTAGGTTTAAATGTTGTAAGTCTTCATTAAAACATAACATGTCACAATTTAAAATTTTATCTTATTAAATTTTAAAGAATTAATGGCTAACCTAAAGGGTTCATGAATAATCAAATTATACATCATTGCCATTAATATCAACCAACATTTTATCGCATAAAATAAAGGTTCAACTATGTGACATTAAAATAGAACATGCAAGTTAAAACATCTATCAAATAAATAATTAACATGCACTAATTTAACATTTAAATTAAAAGGATATGATTTTAAAAACTTAAAACATTTAATCTAATAAAATGTCGGTTTCATAAAAATCATCAAATAATTTTTTAATGTTAAACCTATGTGTTTAAAATCATTAAAACATTTTTGAATGCTTACTAAAAGTATTTTATCTCATAAAATAATCTTTAAAAGCATTTAATCATAAGAGGCTAATATAAACTTTATTACATAAAATTTAAAATGTCTCTTAAAAATTTCCATGCAATAAAAACAATTTTAAAATATTTAAAAGAAGGGTTCATACTTATTTTATCAAATAAAGTTAAAATCTTTATGACATAAAGTAAGCAATTTTAATAATTAAAATAACATCGCAGTCTAAGATCAAGCAAACCTAGCTCTGATACCACTGAAGGGTTTTGGCAACCCCTTAGAGCTCAAATCTGTGTCGTTCCTATGTCGGATAAACAACAGAGGGATTAAAAACGCAGCGGAAAAAACACAAAGCTAAACATTTTAGCTAAGGCCCTAAGGCGAGACAGAACCTCGCCAAGATATATGCCGACTTAGGGTGAATCTGACCACCCAAGAGGGATCTAGCCTACGACGACATTATTAAAAATTATTCTAAATGGCTACTAATTAACATACCCAAAATCTTGGCATTGGGACAGGCAAGATGTACCGCACCACCTTCTTTCGCTCCTCGTAGCCGAGCCGCCTTGCGCCTTCGAACTGATCTACCCGAGCCGCCTCGAGCCGATCACTTGCCGATGGAAGTTTTACTTGAGAAAACCTGCGTTAAAGACGTCTGGATCCGATCCAAACCTCCTTGTAGTCTTGCTACGACCCGACGGAAGGATAGGAAGAAAAAGAGGAGAGGAATATTTAAGTTCACGATTGAGCGTGCTCAAAAATTAGGAGCTTTCGAATCGATCACTTGGTGCACTCTACAACGAAGAGGGGTCACCCCTATTTATACAGGGAGTCGGCTCCATGTTTTCGTCACGAGCAATGTGGGACAAACTAAAAGAAAGAGGGATTTTAATTAAGTTAATGAAGTTAGTAAGCATTTCACAAAGGCCCAATATCAACCAATTAAATGTCCTTTGCCATTGAGCTTTAGAGACGATACAAGTTATCATTTCGAAGAGCTTCAAATGGTGAATGCGTAGGAACAAACGACGACGAATTCTGACTTCGTTTGACCCCTCAAACAATTGCCCAAAGTTGGGCAAAAAGTCACTTTTCGTAACCGTCGTCAAGGGTTTCAAAAAAAACCCAAACAACACTTTACGTTGCGGGCGCGCTCGCACTCATTGCGGGCGGGAACCCGCAGCGGGCACGCCTGCCCGCTTAGCGGGCAAGACCGTGCACCCACAGCGGGCGCCCGGCCCACTCAGCGGGCCGATGCCCGATGCCCGAGCGGGCGTCCCAGCCTGCCAAGCGGGCTGGCGCCTACTTCTGAAGCGGGCGGGCCTGCTCACCTTAGCCGATGGGCCCCACTTTGAAAGCGGGTGTGCCTGCCTCCCTTGCAGGTTTGCTTTCCCCAAAGTGGGTTTGACCCACTTTGGCGCTTCTTTGCTGTTACTGTGTTTCTGGGCTCGTTTGAGCTCCGTTTTTGATGCGGTTTGAACCTGTATTTAGACCAGGATGATCCTGTTGTCCAGGTAACCTTTCCAACGTGTTTATTTCATTAAATATTGTCGTAAAAAATTCACGAAACATTTAATCTAGTTTGCATCACATGCAAAATTTGTCCCCTATTAAACTTGAACTCACATCTAACTTATGGACTTAATTATTCCATTTCATCGAATGAATTCCTCTTAACGTTCTTCCTATACTAAGAAGTGGATACTACTCAGTGTGAAACCTTACAGCCTGACCCTGCTACAGGTTAGGGCTCGAAACCCCTAGACGACGGTAACCACAAGGAGCAGGCGTCGTCCCTGTTTCAGAATCATACTTACGTGATCGACCCATTGACAAATATGTCGTCAGGATCACTCTGACTGTGTCAGTGATGAATTCTGCAGTTTTAGTCCCTTCGTCAAGACTGTGTCTTTGCATGGCCTAGGGTATGGTTTACCGTCAACTCCACTAGCCAGCATCGATCAGTATACATCGGTCTTTGTCGTATTCACGTTGTGCATCCTACAACGTACCCCGGTCGAGGATTAACATGAAGACCGTACTGATCCAGTGACACTAACTGCCCTTTAACAGAAGAGACGAATCCCATCTTCGTCATCTACTTCCCTCGTGAGCTTTAGGTGTCACCCAATCTAAGATCTTTCAGTAGGCCAAGCCTCGAAGCTAGATCATATATCTAAGTGACACTATTCATTCATCGGTTCGTACTGATAACTTCAGGTCTTAAGGACCAACTTGCCTATCATCACTCTAGAGTTATTATTGATAGTCTAGTTAAAGCTTAACCATTTACTAACTCTAAGTTGGTCGTTCAGTGAACTCATTCTCTAATGAGCACCTGTGTCTCGTCTCCGACTTCACCCAGTTAAATGACTATGAGATCATCATTACCATAAGGTAAGACAAAGACACAATAGTCTAACCGATGTGTCGATATCCTATTCTCGACACATCTATGGCCATGAACCGTTTAAGACTTAAGTTTCTAATCGGTCACTAACTACGTGTAATCGAGATCTACATCTGGATACGTAATGACCTGACTATAATTCTAAGGAAATTATCTAAGTATATGATTCTATGAATTCATACTTAGGATAATTAATACCATATAATAATAAAAACGAGATGATTATCTTAGGATAAATGCCTCAAGGGCATACGTCTTCCTACAAGGGGTGCCGCCTACGGAGCACGACACCGTGAAACTCTCGGGATCCGGCAACTTCTTCGGTAGATGGTTCTTAATGACCAAGGTGCAATTATCCAAGAGCTTCACCTCTTCTTGTTTATGCTTTCCCGTTATTAGATCCTTCAAGAACTTAGCGTATGTGGGGATTTAAGTGATAGCGTCAATAAAGGGGATGTTCAATTTGATGCCTTTGAGGAGCTCGGAGAACTTGGCGTATTTCTTCTCCATCTTTGCTAGTGCCAACCTTTGAGGATATGGGGGAGGAGGTCGACTTGCCTTGTCTCTAGTGGCATCATTTGGAATAGATTTATTAGAAGTAGTAGTAGCATCCGCCGGTGCCGTAGTGGTGGTGGGTAAAGTAGAAGGTGAAGCCTCCTTCTCTTCAATAGCATGGGGCTCCTATGTAACCTTTTCCTTGTCCTTTTCAGTGGTAGTAGCATCTTCATCTTGAGCATGAATGGGTGACTTTTGGCTCACCTTGCTAGAGACCGGCACCATGACAGTGTCGGTATTCTTTCATCCTCTTGTTGTAACTGCGACCACTGCATTTGCTTGGGCCCTAGCATTGGGCTCCGGTTGAGAAGGCAATCTCCCTTGCATCTTCATAAATTGGGACATCTGGCCTTTGAGCTCTTCAATGGAATAGTTTATTGACTTGAAACGAGCGGAATTCTCTGCATTTGTCTTGGCTTGCCCACTCATAAAAGTGTCCAATGTTGCCTCTAGATTGAGTCTCGGGGCTGCCTGTTGGTATTGTTGTTGTGGCGGGCGGCTGTTGTATCCCAGTGGTCTGTAAGGCCCAGATGGCCTAAACTCATATTGTTGGTTCTGTGGAGGTGCCCCTTGTTGCTGAGGAGGTGGTGGAGGTCTCTGCTGCTGAGGAGGTTGCAATCCTCCATTGGGGTTACCATAAGAAAATCTAGGATGGTTTCTCGCCACTGGATGATGCCATTGATTCCTCCCCTCTCTAGCTACAAAGTGCACCTGCTCAGCTTGCATGTCTGCTCCATCGTAGGGTCTTTCATTATGAGCATAGCATTGCTCCACGTAGTCTTCATACGTGGGATAAGTTGGAGCTCTAGAAGTGGTTGGAATAGCGTCCAACCTCTGTTCAATTCTCGCCATCTGTTTGCAAAGTGTCTTAATATGACTATTAAGATGGGTAGCGATTTTTACCTCGGGTCCTCTAGTAGATGAGCGTTCGTTGCCCCACTGCTAAGTATTTGCGGCCATCTGTTCCAGCAAAGATAGAGCTTCATCGGATGGCTTGTACAAGAGAGCGCCTTGAGCGACAACGTTTATAATCATTTTTGTACTTGGTTAGAGCCCATTATATAAACTCTGAACAAGATCCCACGCCAGGACTCCATGGTGCAGGCATTGATGTTGCAAGTTTTTAAATCTTTCCCAAGCCTCAAACAATGACTCCTGGGGAAGTTGCTTAAAATTTGTGATCGCTCCTCGAATCCTCACTGTTTTGGACAGTGGATAGAACTTGTTCACAAAGGCTGTAGCCAACTGCTCCCAAGTCGTGAAGGTATTAGAAGGATGCTCTTGCAACCAATAAGAAGCCTTGTCCCTCAGCGTGAATAGAAATAGTCTGAGCTTGATAGCATCTTTACTCGCATCTTTGACATGTAATGTGTCGCACTTCGCCAAGAATGTGTCTATATGGTGGGTTGGGTTTTCATGAGGATGCCCATGAAAGGGGTCCTGCTGCATTAGGTTTATCAACCCAGACTTCACCTCAAAACTTCCTGTCGCCCGCTACAGCCTCAAGATAGAAGAAACACCAGTAAAATTTGGCTTTATATATTTCAGAATGGACCCTTTGCATGGAGGACTAGTATTACCATCTGCCATTGGATCTATAGTAGTCTGACTCCTTTTCTCTGCTCTGAGCTTTCTTGCGGTCTTTTCGATCCCGGGGTCAAATAATAATTCTTTGTCAAAACCCCCAAGGCGAGTGTTCATGCACAACAAGAACTCAGAAAAATACCGTCAGTAGTAAAGTAATAAAAGATTAAAAAGGCGGAAAGGTAAGAAATGGTAAGAATTGCTAACAAATTCGTTAATAGAAAAATAATCCAAGTAACACTGTTACCTTCCCTGGCAACGGCGCCAAAAACTTGATGATCCAAAACTTACATCTAGAAGCCACCTAGCAATGGCACAAATGCCAAGGCTAGATGTATCCCAAATGCGAATTCCCGGCACTTTATGCAACCGTACGGTGTCAAGTAATAGTATAAAAGATATCGATCCCACGGGGAAGGTAGAGATGTTATTTCTTGGGCTATTTTCATATCTTGAAATTTAGGTAACAGTCGGTTTCGAGAGATTGTTTGTTTGGGATTGTGAATAATTAATAAAGACTAGGTCTTTAGGACTCACAACTAGGATCGTCGGATTTCGATGCTTGGTTAAGACTCTTACATTGCATTGTCTTTATTAGGGATTGTCGCATCTAAGATATGCAATTCATGGCTCTAAGCAACATGAATCTAACGTATCGCATTAACCCTGCTCTCGCGATAGGCGCACACGATACGTGCATTAAGAATCGACAATATTCATGACACTCTCGTGGTCAGAATGATCTCAGCCCATGCCACTCTCGTGGGTTAGAGCTTTGATGTATTTTGCAGGCTCTTATTGACGCAATGGCGGTAGCCATCAATTAGTAATATAGTTCGTCGGTGGATCCCATCAAGACACGAGCCGGGCATGGTCACGAGTCCTAATTGAATCCACTAACTCCCTAATTAAGTCTATATGATACTCCTTAAGCCAATTGATTCCACTAACTGTGGGTACGATCTCAGTACGAGTTCTCCTACAAACTTTACAAGATCAACCAAAATATGTCCATTTTATACCAACCCAACCTAAAAATCCTAACTTTGCATCTAAATCCTAAAATCCGTGGGCTAATCCATTAGCCATCGATAGAACTATTCACGCATCATAGAAATAACAAAGAAAGATTCAATAGATGCAATGGAATTCATCATGGCAATGAAAAAACATCAAAATCAATAGAAAGTTTAGAGAATTGTTACCAATGTGTCATGGAGCAATAGCAAACCAAAGAGAATTAAGAAAATAAGATTCCTTGCACAATAGAACAATAAATATCCAAGCTTTTCTTCACAAAATTAGAGACGGCACAAAAGTCTCTAGATCTCAAAACACTAATTAAAACTAAACTAAAGTAGTCTCCAAAAGAGTTCTCTGAAAATAGGGCTAAACGTGCTTAAATACATATGGTAGAAATCTCAGAAAATCTGGGCACTTGGGCCCACCAACTAAGATGGTCACGTCGCACTACTCGACCGAGTAGCGGCGCCTGCTCGGTGGCGCTGCTACTCGGTCGAGTTGACTTCAGGCTCCGCTTGCTGATGCTCTGCTTCTGGGTGATACGGGCTACTCGGTCGAGTAGCCCCCCTACTCGGTCGAGCTACAGTAAATCAGAACTTCCTCCAAAATGCTGCTCTATTTGATGACGACTCGGGTCGAGTATGTGAGAAGCTCGGTCGAGCTAGAGTGCCTTGGAGAAAAGCTTTAAATCATCGATCTGTTTGGTGCGACTCTGGTCGAGTCGGATGTCTTCTCGGTCGAGTAAGGTGAGGCTGTTTCCTGTATGATTTCTGCGTGTCAGCTCGGCCGAGTAGCTGATGCTACTCAGTTGAGTCACCTGTGAAACTGAAGCTGGATTTGGCCTTGGCTCTTTTCTCTCGCTCTCTTCTTCTCCCCTCCTCCGATCTTCTTCCATACCTCGGTGAACTCCCATGGAGTCTTGCCAATGACGTCTCGGATGTATCAGATGTGTCCATATCACAAAATAGCTCCAATTCACTCCAAAACTCCTGCAAATCCATAAAGCTACAAAAAACTCGAATATGGCGTTAGAAGCGCGATAATATATGAAAATATGGAGTTTGGAGGTGAATATGACATGAAATGATGCGATAAAAATATGGAAAATATGGACACATCAACCACCATCAACGAGATCACCGTAAAGCGGTTACTCGTCGACACTGGAAGCTCGTGTGACATACTCTTCTTCACTACGTTGGAGAGAATGCGGTTGTCCTCCGCAAAGTTGATGCCTTGTTCGGGGCCCCTAGTGGGATTTACCGGACACTCTGCACTAATAGCGGGTATTGTCATCCTACCGGTGACCCTCGGTACGTATCCGCGACAAGTCACTCACCTGACCAGTTTCATAGTGGTGAAAATCAATACGGCGTACAACGGGATCATCGGGAGACCACTGCGGAATGCTATAGAGGCAGTGGTCTCAACTTTCCATCAAATGATCAAATTCCAGACCCCCGAAGGAGTCGGAAAAGCTTACAAGTCACTTGCCTCAGTTCTTAATAACTGAGGTGCAATTATCCAATAGCTTCACCTCTTCTTGTTTATGCTTCCCCGTTATTAGATCCTTCAAGAACTTAGCGTATATGGGGATTTCAGTGATAGCGTCCATAAAGGGGATGTTAAATTGGATACCTTTGAGGAGCTCGGAGAACTTGGCGTATTTCTTCTCCATCTTTGCTAGTGCCAACCTTTGAGGATATGGGGGAGGAGGTCGACTTGCCTTGTCTCTGGTAGCATCCTTTGTAATAGAATTATTGGAAGAAGTAGTAGCATCGTCGGTGCCGTAGTGGTGGTGGGAAAAGTAGAAGGTGAAGCCTCCTTCTCTTCAATAGCATGGGGCTCCTATGTAACCTTTTCCTTGTCCTTTTCAGTGGTAGTAGCATCTTCATCTTGAGCATGAATGGGTGACTTTTGGCTCACCTTGCTAGAGACCGGCACCATGACAGTGTCGGTATTCTTTCATCCTCTTGTTGTAACCGCGACCACTGCATTTGCTTGGGCCCTAGCATTGGGCTCCGGTTGAGAAGGCAATCTCCCTTGCATCTTCATAAATTGGGACATCTGGCCTTTGAGCTCTTCAATGGAATAGTTGATAGACTTGAAACGAGCGGAATTCTCTGCATTTATCTTGGCTTTCCCACTCATGAAAGTGTCCAATAATGTTGCCTCTAGATTCTCGGGGCCGCCTGTTGGTATTGTTGTTGTGGCAGGCGGCTGTTGTATCCCGGCGGTCTATAAGGCCCAGATGGCCTAGATCCATACTGTTGGTTCTGTGGAGGTGCCCCTTATTGCTGAGGAGGTGGTGGAGGTCTCTGCTGCTGAGGAGGTTGCAATCCTCCATTGGGGTTACCATAAGAAAATCCGGGATGGTTTCTCGTCGCCAGATGTTGACATTGATTCCTCCCCTCTCTAGCTACAAAGTGCACCTGCTCAGCTTGCATGTCTGCTCCATCGTATGGTCTTTCATTAGGAGCATAGCACTGCTCCGCGTAGTCTTCATGCGTGGGATAAGCTGGAGCTCTAGAAGTGGTTGGAATAGCGTCCAACCTCTGTTCAATCATCACTATCTATTTGCAAAGAGTCTCAATATGACTATTAAGTGTGTAGCGATTTTTACCTCGGGGCCTCTAGTAGATGAGCGTTCGTCGCCCCACTGCTGAGTATTTGTGGCCATCTATTCCAGCAAAGATAGATCTTCATCGGATGGCTTGTACAAGAGAGCACCTTGAGCGAAGGCGTCGATAATCGTTTTTGTACTTGGTTGAAGCCCATTATAGAAACTCTGAACAAGATCCCACTCTAGGACTCCATGGTGTGGGCATTGAAGCTGCAGGTCTTTAAATCTTTCCCAAGCCTCATACACTGACTCTTGGGAAGTTGCTTAAAATTTGAGATCGCTCCTCGAATCCTCACCGTTTTGGACGGTGGATAGAACTTGTTCACAAAGGCTGTAGCCAACTGCTCCCAAGTCGTGAAGGTATTAGAAGGATGCGCTTGCAACCAATAAGAAGCTTTGTCCCTCAGAGTGAATGGGAATAGTCTGAGCTAAATAGCATCTTCACTCACATCTTTGACATGGAATGTGTCTCACTTCACCAAGAATGTGTCTATATGGTGGGTTGGGTTTTCATGAGGATACCCGTGAAAGGGGTCCTACTGCATTAGGTTTATCAACCCAAACTTCAGCTCAAAACTTCCTGCCGCCCGCTGCAGCCTCAAGATAGAAGAAGCACCAGTAAAATTTGGCTTTATATATTCCAAAGTGGACCATTTTCGTGGAGGACTAGTATTACCATCTGCCATTGGATCGATAGTAGTCTGACTCCTTTTCTCTGCTCTGAGCTTTCTTACGGTCTTTTCGATCTCGGGGTCAAATAATAATACTTTGTCAAGACCCCCAAGGTGAGTGTTCATGCACAACAAGAACTCAGAAAAATACCCTCGGTAGCAAAGTAATAAAAGAATAAAAAGGCGGAATGGTAAGAAATGGTAAGAATTGCTAACAAATTCGTTAATAGAAAAATAATCCAAGTAACATTGTTACCTTCCTCGGCAACGGCGCTAAAAACTTGATGGTTTGAAACTTACATCTAGAAGCCACCTATCAATGGCATGAATGCCCAGGGCTAGATGTATCCCAAATGCGAATTCCCGGCACTTTACACAAGCATACGGTGTCAAGTAATAGTATAAAAGATATCGATCCCACAGGAAAGGTAGAGATGTTATTGTCTTGGGCTATTTTCAAATCTCAGAATTTAGGTAGCAATTGGTTTAGAGAGATTGTTTGTTTGGGATTGTGAACAATTAATAAAGACTAGGGCTTTAGGACTCACCACTAGGATCGTCGGATGTCGATGCTTGGTTAAGACTCTTATGTTGCACTGGCTTTATTAGGGATTGTCGCATCTAAGATGTGGAATTCATGGCTCTAAGCACCAAGAATCTAACGTATCGCATTAACCCCGCTCTTGCGACAGGCACACACGATACGTGCATTAAGAATCGACAATATTCATGCCACTCTCGTGGTCAGAATGATATCAGCCCACGCCACTCTCGTGGGTTAAAGCATTGATGTATTTTGGTGGCTCTCATTAACGAAATGGCGGTAACCGTCAATCAGTAATATAGTTCGTCGATGGATCCCATCAAGACACGAGCTGGGCATGGTCATGAGTCCAATTGAATCCACTAACTCCCTAATTAAGTCTATAGGATACTCCTTAAGCCAATCTATTCCACCGACTGTGGGCACGATCTCAGTACGAGTTCTCCTACAAACTTTGCAAGATCAACCAAAATATGTCCCTTTTATACCAACGCAACCTAAAAATCCTAACTTTGCATCTAAATCCTAAAATCCATATGCTAATCCATTAGCCATCGATAGAACTACTCTAACAAAGAAAGATTCAATAGATGCAATGGAATTCATCATGGCAATAGGAAACATCAAAATCAATAGAAAGTTTAGAGAATTGTTACCAACGTGTCGTGAAGCAATAGCAAACCAAAGAGAATTAAGAAAGTAAGATTCCTTGTGCAATAGAACAATAAATATCCAAGCTTTGTCTTCACAAAATTAGAGACGACATAAAAGTCCCTAGATATCAAAACACTAATTAAAACTAAACTAAAGTAGTCTCCAAAAGAGCTCTCTGAAAATAGGGCTAAAACGTGCTTAAATACATAGGATAGAAATCCCAAAAAATCTCAGAAAATCTGGGCACTTGGGCCCACCAACTAAGCCGGTCGCGTCTTGCTACTCGACTGAGTAGCGATCCTGCTCGGTCGAGTCGACTTCAGGCTCTGCTTGCTGCTGCTCTGCTTCTGGGTGATACAGGCTACTCGATCAAGTAGCCTCCCTACTCGATCGAGCTACAGTAGATCAGAACTTCCTCCAAAACGCTGCTCTATTTGATGACGACTCGGGTTGAGTAGGTGAGATGCGCAGTCGAGCTAGAGTGCCTTGGAGAAAAGCTTGAAATCATCAATCTGTTTGGTGCAACTCAGGTCGAGTCAGCTGTTTGCTCGGTCGAATAGGGTGAGGCCGTTTCCTGTTTGATTTTTGCGTGTCAGCTCGGCCGAGTAGCTGATGCTACTCAGTTGAGTCACATGTGAAACTGAAGCTGGATTTGGCCTTGGCTCTTTTCTCTCGCTCTCTTCTCCTCAACTTCTCTGATCTTCTTCCATACCTCGGTGAACTCCCATGGAGCCTTGTCAATAACGTCTCAGACGTGCCGGATTTGTCCATGTCCCAAAATAGCTCCAATTCGCTCCAAAACTCCTGAAAATCCATAAAGCTATACAAAACTCCAATATGGCGTTAGAAGCGCGATAATATATGAAAATATAGAGTTTGGAGGCAAATATGACATGAAATGATGTGATAAAAACATGGAACATATGGACACATCAACCACCATCAACGAGATCGCCGTAAAGAGGTTACTCGTCGACACTGGAAGCTCGTGCGACATACTCTTCTTTACTGCGTTGGAGAGAATGTGGTTTTCCTCCGCAGAGTTGACGCCTTGTTCGGGGCCCCTAGTGGGATTCATCGGACACTCCACACCAATAGCAGGCATTGTCACCCTACCAGTGACCCTCGATACGTATCCACAACAAGTCACTCGCCTGACCAGTTTCATGGTGGTGAAAATCAACTCGGCGTACAACGGGATCATCAGGAGACCACTACAGAACGCTATAAAGGCAGTGGTCTCAACTTTCCAACAAATGATCAAATTCCAGACCCCTAAAGGAGTCGAAAAAGCCAGAGGAAATCAGAAGCAGCTGCAGTCGTGCTATACACTGTCCACTGCTTTGAGAAGAATTGGGTAGGCAGACCCAATCGATCACAAAGGCGAAGATCGACAGCCTGCAACAGTCAAAGAGGCGGGGAACATCTAGATCTCCGAAGAAGAAGGGAAAACTATCTCTATTGGATCAATGCTCCCTTTCGACCTAAGGAAATAGTTGATCGCTCTTTTGAAAGAGCATGTGTCACGCCCCAATCTCCAGAATACCCAAAGATTCTAAATTTATTTTTTCCAAGTATCCTGAAGAGTGAAGGTGATGAGAGAGGAAAAAGATAGAGAAAGGAGAAACAGAACAAGCAGGCCACTACGCACATGCTGAGATAGTACAAGTGAAGCTCCACAGTAGTATCAAAACAACCTCATAAATAACATAGATCAACAAAAACATATCATATATATATAACAACTTCCATTAATATACATAGTCCAAGTATGCCACTACATATACACCATCACTCTCCACCTCCCAAGGCAACCGTATCACGCTACAAGCTACAGCTCACATCAAATTCTACTCCTGAAACCCAACTCCAAGTCACCACCAACCATGATGCCCCTGCTACCTGGAAAAATTGGGAGGAGCACGTCAATGCGTGCCCCAGTAGGAACCAACTTGGATTTGGAACACCGTGTTAAGGTTATCAATACACAAGGCAAGGCAAGAGACATAAGACAAGTAAACTAAGTAATATAGCGAAAGGTAAATAACCAAGAAAGAGGATCATACCTGCGGTCTAATGTCGGCTACTGCACGAAAAGGGTTAGCACGAGTAATAAAGCAAGTATTCATACCAACGTAATTTAAAAAGGAAGGTATTAATGCCACGAGTGTAATTCAATATACGTCATCACAAGCTTAGCAGATAGGGACAAAGGAGTGCAGTAAGCAGAGAAAGTAACATGCAAAATTCTTATTTTATAATTGAATTGATTGGAGACTTGGTAAACTGTGTGATACCAGGACCTGGACTTCACTCCAAATTTGGGGTGAATATAGCACACGGCGCAGTGGACACGGGCACTGTACGACACCGGGCCTCTCAGCTCCCCCGTCCCTGGCAGGATTGCGGATCTCCACATAATAACACAACCTCTGTATGTCCCCTCCACTCCCGGTAAAGGCGAGTGGGTATAAATATCCCCTCTACTCCCGGTAAAGGCGAGTGGGTATAAATATCACATATCACATTATCATTTCCCCCAACTTCTCAGTCTGGGCCTCATATCCACAATTTACTCAAATCCCACCTAAAACCCGGGTTTTGCTAACTCGCCCTCATTAGAGAGGATTGAGACTTATTCAATTTATAAGTTAACATCATAAGTGACACGTTAGGGGTCATGATGGCATGGTATGCACATATCACCTCAGCTGTCCATCATTAGACATAGGGTCATGCACTCACGTGACATGCCCTCTATCACAACACATCATCCACCCACAAATACGACGTACCCATGCCATTCAAGCCTCTAACTTCACCAATCATCACTGTGGCTCAAGGCCAACACTAACACATGCACATTCCTCAAATTACTGGATATTGCCTTCTTTGAGGCATTTCATTGAACATATGACGGGCGTCATTCATATCAAAGCAACACTATATCATTTACATGTGCCAATGCATGAACATTCATTTCACCACATAACCATATTAAGCAAGAATAATGATGGCCAATTAACCACAATTAATGAGTAAGAACATCACTTAATGAATTCAGCTTGCAGAAATTGCAGGAAGTGACAATACATGGCCATTTAACATCTGTTTGCATTGAGAATTTGACAAATTGTCCCAAATAAAAGTTATAGATATATTAGTTCTGGATTCACAGATAAAATTTCATGCATAAATATTAAGTAAGTGATTTATGATGAATTATTTGGTGAAGTCTATCAAATCTGTTTTTCAGACAGATTTCAGAATCGATAAAGATTACTGTTTTTGGGCATGTTCTAGCCAGAATTTTGAAATACACGCACTGAGATGAAGTTGAGAAAAACTTCTTAACTTTCTAACGAGACCAAGAACACAAAATTCCATAGTTTGTGCAGGTATGTAGGTCAATTTTGCTAAACTGTGTCAAGACTGAAGATCAAACAGACATGTTGTAGAGATGAAATTTTTGCTCCTAAATTCTGAATTGAACATATATCAAAATTTATATGATTTTGGGATAGAACTTCAAGATCTATCAGAATATAACTTTTTCGAAACTTATTCGAGCTACTGTAACCAGTATCAAAGCAACAACAAACATCAGAATTTCTGAATTTCAAGGGAGATGATTTTGCTAAGAATTTCAAGGGGTAATTCATGAAAATTGAATCAAGGCACATTAATTTGATTACCACTACTTCATATTAGTAAATCATGCTATAAAAGCACGATAGCAAGAACAAATTAAGGTAATTCCAAATCCAAGTAATTCATACCTCAAAAAGTTGATTTTTCCTCTCCTCCTTCTCTTCTTTCTTCTCCACCTTCTTCCCACTTGCATCCACTTGAGATTCATCATTTTTATGATGGAGAATTAGGGGTTTGGAGTGAAGAAGAAGGGGAAAATGAAAGGGATATGGCCGGCCTCCTTAGGGAGAGAGAGGGGGAAAAGAGAATTAACAAGAAAAAGAAAAGAAAAAGAGAAGGAAGTAGATTTTTCTAAGGAGTTCTACACACTCCTTTAGCTTGCTCCACAAGCCATGCTTAACTTAAAATGACTAAAATAACCTTCCAAAAATGCCCCTTAACTTTTAAGTATTTACAAGTTTGACATTACTTTATGCACCGACCACTTAAGTACGTACTCACAGCACTTTGGTCCAAATGACCATTTTGCCCCTCGTCTTTCTAAAAATTTACGGGGGTTGCCATTGACCCCTAACCCCTTTCACACTTGCATGGCTTCCCTATACACTCACATGCATGCCTACACATGCATACATGCACCACACACACACATCCAACACATTCCTGTTGTTTTGCACCCACGACGTCTTTCACACTTCTTCCGCACTTAACTCGCTTTCTCGTCTCTTAGCTACACATTATGGCTCAATCCCCCTTGCACTACGTCCATACATCGATATCTATGCTTATTTCATGCATATCCATGTATCGTAAGTAGAAATACCACATGTGTTCAGTATAATACACATATAGTGCAAAATAGGGCATGGCAGCATGCAGATGTTTTCGCTTGGTCCCCGAAGGATATGCCCGGCATCGACCCCGAGTTGGCATCCCACAAGCTGGAGGTCGACCTGACTTCCAAGCCCATAAAGCAAAATAAGAGAAACATGGGGGGAGAAAAGAAGAAGGCTACGATCGCGGAAGTGGATCGACTTCTGGAAGCATGCTTCATTCGAGAAGTCAAATATCTTGACTGGCTCTCGAATGTCGTGATGATGATGAAGGCGAATGACAAATGGCGGGTGTACGTCGAATTTACCAATCTAAACAAAGCGTGCCCGAAGGATATCTACCCCCTGTCGCGAATCGACCATCTGGTCGACAGCGCTTCGGGCTACGAACTCCTCAGCTTCATGGACGCATTCTCAGGATAGAACCAGATCTAGATGGCACCAAAGGACAAAGAGAAGACTTCTTTCATTACTGATCGAGGTATTTTCTGTTACACCAAGATGCCATTTGCTCTGAAGAACGCAGGGGCCACGTACCAACACATAATGAACGGGTTTTTCGAGACTCAAATCGAGCGAAACCTATAGGTCTATGTTGACGACATGCTGGTCAAGTCAAAGAAGCCATCGGATCATATTGAGGATCTTCGAGAGATATTCGTACAGATCCGATGATACAACCTCCGACTGAACCCTGCCAAATGCACTTTTGGGGGTGCGATCAGGGAAGTTCCTCGGTTTTATGCTGACGAATCGAGGGATCGAGGCCAACCCCGACAAGATCTCGGCGATCGTGATGATGAAGGAGCCTTCGACCATCAGTGAACTCCAAAGGCTAAATGGAAGAATAGCTGCTTTAGGCTGATTCTTGTCTAAGTCAGCCGAGAGATCGTTGCCTTTCTTCAAAGTGTTAAGAAAGGCGATAGCCTCCGCATCAAATGGCAAGAGGGTCATCGAGTGGGACGCGGACTGCAAGAAAGCCTTCTTTGAGTTAAAGGAGTACCTTCGTAGCCCACCACTCCTGATCAACTCATCATTTACATGGCTGCCACCATGGAGGCCGTGAGCTCGGCACTCGTAAAAGAAGACTTGGGGGGTGCAACGACCCATCTACTACATCAGTCAATCTCTTCGAGGCATGGAGATAAACTACTCGAGGATAGAGAAGATATCTTTTTTGGTAATCCAATCTGCGAGGAGGTTACGACCGTACTTCCAAGCGCACACCATCTTGGTCCTCACCGACACTTCTTTGGAACAAACCCTAAAGAGGCTGGATCGTTTGGGGAGAATGACGAAATGGGGAGTCGAGCTGAGCGAATTCGACATCCAGTTCAAGCTGAGGATCGCCATCAAAGGACATGCTCCACCGACTTCATTGTCGAACTCACTTACGACGACGGTCCAAAGGAAGAGGTATGTGTTACTAACGTGCCACCCGAGGCTACCCCCTCATCCTCGACAGGTATCAATTCGCCAACCGATACAATTGAAGACGAGGGAACCTAGATCATACAAGTTGACAGTTCAACCACTCAAGCCGGGAGCGGGGCTGGAATAATTGTCCAAACTCTAGTGGGTAATATATTCGAGTACGCTCTCCGCTTCAATTTTCAAACCACAAATAATGGTGATGAATACGAAGAGGCCATCAACGGACTCCGATTGGTTCGAGCCCTAGGAGCAAAAGTGGTCAGACTACTCAGCAATTCTAGCCTCGTCGTCCACCAACTAAACGGAAGCTTCGAGGCCCGCAAAGACTCGATGCAGAGTTACATGCAAGTTGCTAAAGTAGAATCACCAAGTTCAGACGCGTAGAAATCCATCATGTACCAAGGTCGAAGAATCACCGAGCCGACGCCCTGTCGAAGCTCGTGTCATCCTCCTCTGCGGGGCTCGGTCAGACAGTGTATGTACAACGTCTACCACACCACAGCCGGCTAGAACAGGAGTTTCTAAGCCTCGACTGAGGAATCACTTGGATGGATCCCATAATCTGTTACCTGAACACGGGGGAGAAGCCGACTGACCTAGTGGAGGCATGAAAGCTAGAACGAAAGGCGTACCAATTCGTTCTGTTAGATGGTTCATTGTACAAAAGGCGATGGACCATGTATGACGTTTTCCCCTATCTCAAATGCTTAGCCCCACGGGAAGTGCTATATGTGATCCAAGAAATCCATGAGGGCGATTGAGGGAACCATTACAGGGGGAAATCGATAGCCTTGAAGGCCGTAAGACAAGGCTACTTCTGGTCAACGATGTTCAAGGATGTCGTCAAATACGTGCAAAAGTGATCGACTTACCAAAAATTCTCAAGGATCAGCTCGGCCACACCAACTGATCTGATCCCCTTCGTCAGTCCAGTGCCTTTCGCCAAGTGGGGATTGGACCTCCTTGGTCCGTTTCAAACAAGCGAGCAGGCAACAAAAATTCCTAATAGTGGCGGTCGACTACTCCACTAAGTGGATCGAGGCAGAGCCCCTGTCTTGAATCACCTGGAAGGAGGCTCGAAGCTTCGTCTGGAAATCCATTGTCTGTCTTTTTGGCATCCTACAATCCATTGTGACGGACAACGGGACGCAATTCGACAGTACCGGTTTCAAATATTTCTACTTCAAGATGAAGATCAAACTGCATTTCGCCTCTGTCGTCTATTCCCAGTCTAATGGATTGGCAGAAGCTACCAACAAATGCATCCTAGGACCCCTTCGAAAGAGAATAACCAGGCTCAAGGGAACCTGGCCAGAACAAATCCCCAGCATACTATGGTCGTACAGAACGACCCACAAAACCTCGACGGGAGAGACACCATTCATGCTGGCCTATGGATGTGAAGCTGTCGTCCCAGTCGAAGTTAATGAATGACCACTTCGTCTCCAATACTACGACGAAGAGAGAAACTCGGAAGGGCTTGAACTCAACCTACAACTGGTTGACGAGGTCCACGAATGGGCTCTAGCGACCCTCATTGAGCAAAAAGGACGCATGTATCGATATTTCAACTCAAAGGTTCGTGGGCGTAGCTTCCGTGTAGGAGACTTGGTGCTACAGTAAGGCTGCTTTAACTCCCGAGATTCTCAAGCAAGGAAAGCTTGCAGTAAAGTGGGAAGGACCTTACACAGTAATCGAGGTACTCGGTCCCGCCACCTACTGGCTCGCTACATTGGATGAGAGAGAATTGCCTCATCCTTGGAACACTGAGCACTTACGAAAGTACTATCAGTGATTGTACCAAGGAGGGTAAACGCACAAAGTGACCGAAACTCATCTTTGTCTTTTATCTTACGCCTATTCATGATAAATACAAAGTTGATCATTTTTTGATACCTATCTGATGATTTTCTAACCCTAGTCGTCAGCCGTAAGCCAAAGAGGCCTTACCCCTCTCCACCGAACGACCCCAGTCGTCAGTCGTAAGCCGAGGGATCCCCTTCGCAACTGAATGACCAACGACGCTTGTTGGCCGTAAGTCGAAGGGGTCACGTCCCTCGCCACCGAGTGACCCCTGTCGTCAGCAGTAAGTCGAGGGATCCCCCTCGCAACTGAATGACCCACAACACTCGTGGGGCGTAAGTTGAAGGGGCGTCTCCTCTTGCCACTGAACGAACCCTGTTGTCAGCCGTAAGTCGAGGGATCCCCCTTGCCACTGAACGACCCACGACAGTCGTCGGCCATAAGTCGAAGATGCCTCGCCCCTCGCCACTGAACGACCCCTGTCGTCAGCCGTAAGTCGGGGGATCCCCTCCTGCCACTGAATGACCACGACAGTCGTCGGCTATAAGCCGAAGGGGCCTCGCCCCTCGCCACCGAACGATCCCCGACTTTCGTTGGCTCTAAGTCGAAGGGGCTGAGCCCCTCGCTACCAAACGAAGCGTGATTTATGGTTTAAAAAGATAATATGCTTCAATTGAATACGCCTAACTTATCAACGACCAAACTCATCATCGGTTCCTATGAAATTCGAGGTTGGGTCGTTGAGGGGCCATACACACGCATAAGCTCAAGTAAAGGAAAATGCAAAAGTACGCCAAAGTTGCCAAATTTTTCATTATTTTTTCAAAAAGAAAAAGGAGCGAAAACAGAAAAATTACAAAAAGCCTAAACTAAGGCCCGCCAGCCTAGGAAGGAGGAGGAGCGCCTCCGGGTACAAAGATGCTGCAGAAAGCTTCCATCGCCTTGGTAAACCTTGCTGTGAGCTTCGTCTTCTGTAACAACCCGCTCTCGGGGGGCATTACTTATTTGATTTATTCGCAGGTCTGCAATTAACCAGTGAAAACAAAATAGCTACGATGCAGAGATGTACAAAAATACTCAAATAGTGTCCAATTATTACAATCCATACTGTACAAAAAGGTTCCAACAAAGATACATGAAAGAAGGAAAGTATAACTGAAAATAACTCAGAAATCTACGGTCTCAGGGTCAAACTCTGGCTCTGCCAACTCAGGAACATCTACTTCAGCAGGTGCGACGTCTGTGGTGCCGCGAAGATGGAACCGTAGGTAAGTCACAACAATTCTAAATATAGAAAAGAAGTAGTGCACAAGTATGACTAAATCAGGTGACAAAAGTAACTACGTACAAGCAAACCAGGACGAAAAGTAAAGTACTTAACAACAACTGTACATAACTGAATAGTAAAGATAAACAGAACTGAAAGGAGAGAACGAACTGTACGGTGGTAGTGCAAGTATAAAGCAGGCTAAGCAAGTGAAACATGCTACCGCTAGCTATAAGTACGACAAGTAAAGTATGGGTGGCTGCACAAGTGTGGTAAGTAACGTGCATGGAATGCATAAAGTAAAGGTGGTTGTACAGAAGTGCATGTAATGCGTAAAGTAAAGGTGACCGTGCAAAAGTAACTACACTAGAACTACGTGACTCAAGTCAGAGAGTATGACATGCAACCATTGAGTTCATCTCTTGCCTAGGTGCGCTTACCCAGACGAATGC
This sequence comes from Scilla litardierei, assembly GCA_030789695.1. Classification (NCBI taxonomy): domain Eukaryota; kingdom Viridiplantae; phylum Streptophyta; class Magnoliopsida; order Asparagales; family Asparagaceae; genus Scilla; species Scilla litardierei. The sequence goes on along the minus strand of CM061130.1, from coordinate 3,464,517 downwards.
CGAAACACAGGCAGCTAGACAGGATGCTGACATGGATAGCATGTTATATTTGTCGAAACACAGGCAGCGGGACGGGATTGCCGAAACATAGGCAGCTAGACAGGTAGATGAAATCCAGTCACTCCCACACTCTCTCAAACGATGAGTTACCCCAAAAACCCCAGTGATGTGTCAAGTGTTAAACGGGATGTTCCACAAGATGTTCCAAATGGTGTATCACATGATGCTAGTCAAACTAAGACCACTGGTTGACTTTCTTATTGAAAACCAAGAAACGTAGGAAACTCATTTCAAAGCAGACGGTGTCAAAGCACATCCAGGGCCGGTTCAAGCATAAATGAGGTCTAAGGCGAAACAAAATATGAGGCCTAAGTATCAATGCAAAATTTTTAGTAGCATTCAAATAACTAAATCTCATTCAATTTATTTAAACATTTTTCTAACTTTTTGAGAAGCAAAGTTTTTTATCAAAGGTTTATATTCATTACTTTCAAGTATATCTCTCTCAATAGAAAGAATACTCAATCCATTTAACCGATTTTGAGTCATGGATGATCTTAAATATGTTTTTAGTATTTTCAACTTAGAAAAACTTCTTTCCGCCGAAGCAACTGTTACTGGGACGGACAACAATATCCTATATGCAATGCTTGTATTAGGAAAAGAATCCGTCTTATTAACATAATCTAAAATCAAAATTGGAGTATTGATTTCTGCAGGTAAGATTTCTTTTAAGACTCTTAGCTCTGAAAAAAGATCACACCCATCAATATCGGAATGTTCGCCAACTTTCAAAAAATATTCAAGATCTATACACCGGCTCTTCAAAATACTTTCATGGGAACATTTTTCTAAATCAAATAAAAATCCAAATATCTTTTCATACTCCACAAATTGTTCAAATCTCGTTTTAATTGAAACAACAACTTGATCAACTATGTGTAGGAAAAACTCGATTCGAAAAGATTCTTCAATTGAAAGTCTAACCTCATCATTATTATTTTCATCAAACCTTTTCTTTCTATGAATCACACGTTTCTCACGGAACTTGGGTTCAACATCTAATTCTTTTGCAATTTCTTTTGTAGCATCCATGGCTGACTCAAACCCATTCTCCCTATATTTTTCAAAATAAGAAATAAGGCCGTTTAATTGATCAATAGCAATGTCAAGATGCATATCTTTTGATTGTAACTTTTTGCTAACAATATTCACTGCAAATAATATGTCATACCAAATATTCATAGACAATAGAAATTCAATGTCTTCTATCTCATATTTGGCTAAAGAGTTTGCTTCACTTTTTGTTTTAGCATCATCACTAACATTCGCTAATTCAAGAAGAGCATCCCTTATGTTCGGAGCTTGGAATTTTATGTCCTTTACACTTTCAATTCGACTTTTCCACCGAGTATTAGATAGTTGTTTAACAGTAAACTTAGGCACATTGTCTTGCAATACCTTCCACCTTTTTGTACAAGAAGAAAACAGACAATATATACGTTGCACCACACCAAAAAAAGATAAAGCTCTAGTGCAAGAATTAGCCGCATCACATAGCATAAGATTAAGACTGTGACAACCACATGGTGTATAAAATGCTCTAGGATTTATATCTAGAAGCCTCTTTTACACGCCTTGGTGTTTTCCTTTCATGTTAGATCCATTGTCATAGCCTTGGCCTCTTATGTCACTTACATCAAGATTATGTATTTCCAAAGCACTTACAAGTACATCAAAAAGACCTTTTCCAGATGTATCATCTACTTTCAAAAATTCTAAAAAGTACTCCTCAATTTTGATTGGACTTACTGAAGTATTCACACATCTTACAATAAGAGTTATTTGTTCTTGATGACTTGCATCGGGAGTACAATCAAGTATGACAGAAAAATATTTTGATTGTTTCAAATTTTTTATTATTACTTGATTAACTTCAGAAGCTAACAATTCAATCAGTTCATTTTGGATGACATGACTCAAATAATGATTATGAACCTCACCATGTTGTATTCGTCTAGCATGTTCTTGCATCACAGGATCAAATTCTGCAATCATCTCAATAATGCTCAAAAAGTTTCCATTATTAGGTTCATAGATCTTCTCATTCGTCCCACGAAATGCAAGATTACATTTCGCAAGATGTTTAACCACAGAAATAATCCTCACTAACAATTGTTTCCAATGCTCTTTTTCTTTGTTGAAATTCTCTTGAATGTTTTTGTCAATTGTCTCATTCTTCTTAAATCTCTTCTCTACATTAACCCATTTACTCATGCTAGTTAAATGTTCGTGACTTGTTTCATGAGTTTTGAGCTTAGCACTAAGGTTTTTCCAATCATTTGTTCCTTCATTCACAAGTTGGCTAGCACAAAATTTTGAACTAAACAACTTGCAACAAAAACAATATACTCTCTCATTTACTTTAGAGTACACAAGCCATTTTCTATCATATATTTCTCCATTTGCTAATTTTCTAGTATAAAAAGTAGTAGAGAAGTGTCTATTACGCTCATCAATGGGAAAATTCAGATTGCACTCTCGAATAAGACCTCTTTCTATCAATATATCTCTAAACTTCACATCAATATTTTTCCAATTACCAGGGTCATAGATATCTTCATCAGTCATAAAATTTATCTCATCTTCTTTTGTGTTCTCTATATTTTCTTCATTAAATGTTGGAGTATTTTCCATTATTGTTGCATCTTCACCCATAATATTGTCTACACTATCTATTAATTCTTCCTCAATTGGTATTTCTTCTCTTGAAGAAGAAGTCTCATTTTGCTTATTAAAAATAAACTTATCAAGAGCACCCTTTTGAGATTGAAGAAATTGTTCAACTCTTTTTTTTTCTTTAGTTTTTCATATCCACTTGCAAATTTTCTAGTGGACATTGTTTAAACAACACACAACACAATAAATAGATAATAAAATGATCGATGTTGCACAAAAATCAATATTTAAAATGCTTTAGCCTAGAAAGATACGACTTGAAATATCGGAATGAGGTCTCTTGTCTGAATCAAATTCAATCAATCGCCTCTTTTTCTAGCCAATCTGATGAGTGATGAATGATGTATTTCTTAAACTTCAAATGAAAAACAGAGTATGATTAGTCATTTTGAAGATAATGAGTCTGAAGTAGGGAATTTAAAATTAAACGTAAGTCTGAACTCTGAAGTAGGGAATTAAAAATTAAACTCAAGTCTGAAAAACAGCGTATGTATTTTTCTAGCCAACCTAACACTTGTCTTGTAACCTTGTCATTTGTCATTTTGAGTCTGAAGTATGGAATTTAAAATTAAACTTAAGTTGTTACTTGATAAAATTAAACATATTCTTTTAGTAGGGAATTTAACGATAATGAGTTAGAAGTTGTCATTTTGCAAAACCCAATCAAACTGAAAGCCATCATCCAACAAGTCAACAACCAATCTAATTATCTGACTGCACAACATTGTTACATTAAGGTAAAAATGCATAAACCCCAAATCAATAACCATAGATTGAAAATCCATCAATTCCATAATTAAAATAGAAAAAAGATAAAATTTTACCGCCGAATCGGAGACGGAGAGGGCCGGAGACGGAGTCACGGAGAGGGCCGGCCGCCGGAGGCGGAGGGGCGGGGGCCGAATCGGCGACGGCGTCGATGGTGAAGGGCGGAAGGGGTGATGTGAGCCGGAGGCCCGGACTCGTAGTGGGACTCGGAGAGACGGGGAGAGACTCAGAGAGTCGAAGAGAGAGAGCGAGACTGAGAGAGAAAGAGACGCCGAGAGAGAGAGAGAGAGGCGAGAATGTGACTCGAGAGAACTCAGAACAGAAGAACCGCGAGAGAGAGAGACTGGCACTGCTGCGTTTTTGGTGTTTTATTTTAGGCTTTTAGCCTAGCCTGCCTAGGGTTGAGTGTTGACTTTGTGGGCTTTTGAGATTCCCCTCAATTATTGCCATTAATATTTCGTTCAGTTTTGTGATCTGCAGCATCTGCCAGTTGCAAATTGCATTGGATATGAGGCCCTTGACCTAAGGCAGGCAAAATTAAACGTGGGCTTATGAATGGGCCGAAATAATTTTGGACTTAGGGATAAAAATAAATAGGAGGCCTCTCAAAATTGGAGGCCTAAGGCAGCTGCCTTAGTGGGCTTACTATAGAACCGGGCATGCTCATCTGATTGAGATGAAACTAGCGCCATCTAGTCCAGAACGCCATTTCTGATTTTCTGAGCCTGATCTTGTAATTTTTTGAGGCATGTACGATTTTATATCAATTTTATATGAATCAGCCATCAATATTATATAAGTATATATAGAAATATATACGTATATGTATTAAGATATGTATTTATACTAATTAAAATACATATCTCCATACGTCTCTCCCGCATGCAATAGAACGCCCAGGGGAGTTTTCTCGTTTGCGTCGTCGCCGGCAATGCCACGGCGGAGCGACGACAGCTGGAGGTAGGTGGCGGTCGACGAATGACTCCGTCGGCGGTGGCAAGCTTCAGGCGGGCGGTGGAAGGTGTCGTGGGGTGGTGTCGGCGAGTGCTCGGAGGAGGGAGCTCGGGGCTTTGCGGCGTTCGTCAGAGTAGTGGGCGACGATGTTGTTCGTGGCATCGGAAAGCGAGCAGAGCTCGGAGGGGGGCTCTTATCGGCGTCGTCGGCGTCGTCAGCGTCGAGCGGAGAAGCTCAGGGGTGGAGTCGGAGCTCTGTGAGCATGGGGGTGTGGCTACGGTTTGGCAGCGGAACGAGGGGGGTTCGACGCTCGATGGAGTAGCGCGGTGACGTCGTGGTTGATTGGGGTCGTCAGAGATACGTAGAGGACGACGGAGGAGGGGTTGACGATGGCGAGGGGTCGTCCGGCTTCCTAGCAAAGCTGGGGACTATTGTGAGCCTCGTCGGAGTGGAGGAGGGGAGAGGGTGATGGAGCAGGGAGCGGAGAGCGGAGCAACGGGCGGTGGTCGTGGGCGAATGCGGTGGAGAGGATGGCGGAGCAGCTGGAGAGAGGATCGGAGGAGAACGGGAGTGGGTTGGAGAGGCGGGTGTTCGGGCTCACGAAGGAGGAGATGGGTTCGGGCCCTGGGTTTTAACGTAAAGGAGCGGGATTTGGGTTTGGGGCTGAGTACAAGAAGAGAGGGAGAGGGCTTTTGTGTGTGATGAACGAATTGAGGAGGGGGGAGAGAGTCGGACGAAGTGAGCGGCGGTGAGAGCGTGGGTTTGCCTGGGCATGGGTCGGGGGATGTTGTGTGAGGAGAAAGATTAGGGGAGGGGTTATATAATAAAATATATTAATATAATATTAATAGGTATTAATATGTGCAATTAAGAGTTAGGTAGAGGTTTTGACTAAGAATAAGAGGATTTAAAACGTGCTACCATGTTTTAATCCTGGCTGCCGACGTGATGGTAAATAGGGTAAGTTAAAGTTAATTAAAAAAGCTAATAGGCTAATTAGGTAGGTAAACACGTAATTAGTAAAAACATATATAGTAACAACATATGGAAATTACGATTTTGCCCCTAAGACCAAACATGTCCGAAAAATTACGAAAACATAGCAAGTGGTTCGTATCGTCGCGAGGATCGCGAATATGAAGTCCGTTTTGGGGTTTGAGCTACGGGGATACCATTTTTAGGCCAAAACATTTAGGAAGCCGGTTTGCGGGTTCTCTATTCATTTGACTACAGAAAATTACGAAATTAATATGGAAAGCACTAAATGATCATAGAAACTCACCATAGAAGTTTTAAAACGTTTTGATGTTGTTTATATAGAAAATTAATTAATTCAGCTAAATCAGTAACAATTGAAAATGGATATTTATAAAAATTATTAGAAGTATTTGATGAAACCCGATCTTACTGAAATACACTATAACTAGTTTGATACTTCAAAATATTTTTACAAGAAATTTTTTGAAATCATTTTTGTTATAAAACTCCTGATCAACCACCATAAAATACTTTTTAAAAATGAAAATACATTAAAATACGTAATTAAATGCATTGAAACATACAGGTCGTTACATCCTACCCTCCTTAAAATAATTACGTCCTCAGAATTTAGAAGACCGATAATTGCCTAAGCAATTCAAACGATCGAGAGGAAGGCTTGATGAATGATTACGACTAAGTAAAATAAGTTGTTAATAGAATGAATTATAATGTGATATCATAGCATCAAGAAACCAAGAGATATTTCTAATAAAAATATACTATTAATATCACCATAGCTTCCATAACTAGTCCTGAGACCAGTATCTTCATAATAATTATCTTGACTTTTCAAGTAGCCAAAATTAACATGAGATAATGGCATCACATGAAAATGAGGGCTATTATGATGAAAACATCTTTTCGAACTTGGAACTTGAGGTGATAAGCCAGTAGCAAGCTATCTAAACCACGTCAAAAAGGAAGATCATAAGGTTTATTCGTGCTATTGGTGACATAACAGGGCCTAGCCAATGATGTTGTTCATAATATAGTATGCAACGACTAATCCACGGGCACTCGTGCTTTTACATCACTAACCAAGCACCAATGCCATCAATCTCCATAATGCCCAACAACAAGCTAACATCCAAAACAACACCCAAAGGTAAGTACAAGGCCAACACCCAAAGACAGTACTCATTTGCCAGCACTCCTTCCATCAATCTCCATAAAATCCCACAACAAGCCAACACCCAAGTCGTCATCCAGAGCCAAGCACAAGGCCTACATCCAACTTCAACACCCAAGGCCAATATCATGCCAATAATCATCGACATCACTCCTTCCGTAGACCAATACTTGACATTTGCAACACTCAACATCACCCAACATGTAAACAGCCAAAAACTCGCTTTCCAACAAACCCAAAGATGTAGACGCGAGAAGAATCCCAAATGTGATCTCAACATGGGCGAGATCCAGGGCAGGGAGCCCAAAAAAGCCCAAGAAACGTAACTTCCCAAGATCTCATCCACATAGCGATAGCGAGGGTGGCGGCGAGGGTCATCGCTAAGGCCAAAAATCCCAAAGCATATCGTCGGAGGGCTATCGGCGGTTGTCGATTCATGGCAGCTGCAACTGTTCAACGTGGCGGGTGTCACCGGAATGGGGGTGGAGTGGTGGAGCTTCGGGTGAGGCCGAAGGAGCTCGAGGCGAGATGGGTTGGTCTCGTTGGGAGAGAGGCAAGGTGGAAGGGAGGGTATCGCCGGGGCGAAGAAGAAGCCACGGGATGGTATTGGTAAGGGATAGATGAGGGGTTTAAACGGGGCACCGAAAGTCGTCGGTATGGTAAGCTAGGTTAGGCGGGACCGGGGCTCAAGGAGAGGATGAGGACAAAAGGCAATAAAGAGGGGGAAGACGGTGGGCGAAAAAAGGATGGAAAATCGGGTATAAGAATACGAGTTCAAGAAAGACGAAGAAGTAGTTGCTGCATATGCTTTCACATCGCGAATTGTATCGTCTCAAATTCTTTAGCACCATCCTCAAATACTTCTGAGCGTCCTTCGATAACGTCGTTACTACGAATATGTCAAGAAACTCGTAGAATACCTGGATTACGAGACTTGTGAATGCAAGCGGTGCATTGACCACACCAATGGTATCATCAAGTATTCGTAGCAGTCATTGAATTGTCGTCTTTCAACTGGTACTATCTTCTCCTCCAACTTGGCTTGATCCTTCAATATAACCAGTGTGAGGAAGACGACGTTCGCCCTTCACAATCTTCTCATTTAGCGAACATAGTCGATACTCTTATGCCATGATCTTTCCTTCCAAGAACACTCCAATGTATAGTTGTATCCATTCATTTTGCAACAAATCATTCAACTGAGCCAGAAGCTTAGGTGGCTTGTGCGAAAAATGCATATGATATTGATTGGATGCTTGTCACCAGATCGAATAAAACTCGTGGACGTGTTCCAAATTAATCATAGGAGATCATCCAGAAATACGTCCATGAGATCTCGAATCACTAAACATGTTTCTCATGGCTCAATTTCCATCGCAGTTGTCACTGCCTCTGAAGATCTGGCCCGATCTTCACTGGTTCTTCTGATTTGATCCCGTTGTCGAACTCGAACTTTAGATGATACCCTCCTTACAAAAGGATGTAGCCAGGGTATAAGTGAACTAAACGGAAATAGAAAGTTTCTAAGAAGGTTAATCGAAAGGTCATCAAGCTAAAAGAATGTATATTCAAAGAATGGAACACGAATTCCTAAACAAAGGTCAAGAGTTCAAAGAAGAAGATGAAAAGCAAAGAAGTCTTAATGAGGATGGGTAATAAAGACGCTTCACCCGTATATCCAATACAGGTGAACACTCGAGACACTCAGTAATCGAGAGTTCAATTTGAGTATTTCATATTATACATCCTGATCATACTATATTATTCACGAGGTAGTTAGCGTGGACTTGCATGGGCCACCAAACTTGTAACGACCCACTCTCTGGGGCATTACTTATTTGATTTATTTGCAGGTTTGCAATTAACCAGTGAAAACAAAATATCCACGATGCAGAGATGTACATAAATACTCAAATAGTGTCCAATTATTACAATCCATACGTTACAAAAATGTTCCAACAAAGATACATGAAAGAAGGAAAGTACAACTGAAAATAACTCTGAAAGCTGCGGTCTCAGGGTCAAACTTTGGCTCTGCCAACTCAAGAACATCTACCTTAGCCGGTGCGGCATCTGCGGTGCCACGAAGATAGAACCGTAGGTAAGTCACAACAATTCTAAATATAAAAAAGAAGTAGTGCACAAGTATGACTAAAGCAGGTGACAAAAGTAACTATGTACAAGCAAACCAGGACGAAAAGTAAAGTACTGAACAACAACTGTACATAACTAAATAGTAAAGGTAAACAGAATTGAAAGGAGAGAACGAACTGTACGGTGGTAGTGCAAGTATAAAGCAGGCTAAGCAAGTGAAACATGCTACCAATGTAGCTATAAGTACAACAAGTAAAGTATGGGTGGCTGCACAAGTGTGGTAAGTAACGTGCATGGAATGTATAAAGTAAAGGTGACTGTACAGAAGTGCATGTAATGCGTAAAGTAAAGGTGACTGTGCAAAAGTAACTACACTAGAACTACATGACTCAAATCGGAGAGTAGGATATGCAACCATTGAGTTCATCTCTTGCCTGGGTGCGCTTACCCAGACGAATGCCAAAACACATGCAGCTAGACAGGATGCTGATACGGGCAGTATGTTATATTTGCCAAAACACAGGCAGCGGGACGGGATTACCGAAACACGGGCAGCTGGACAGGTAGATGAAATCCAGTCACTCCCACACTCTCTCAAACTATGAGTTATCCCAAACCCCCCGTGAAGTGTCAAGTGTTAAACGGGATGTTCCACAAGATGTTCCAAACGGTTTATCACATGATGCTAGTCAAACCAAGACCACTGGTTGACTTTCTTATTGAAAACCAGAAAGGTAGGAAACTCATTTCAAAGCAGACGGTGCCAAAGCACAACGGATGCTAAGGATTTAAAGGATAAAGACAAGTCCAACATTCGGGGTGTCGATTCTATGCTTCGAGCATGTGGTAGTGTTTATTAACACACAATTTACCCAAGTTGATGGTTGTGTGCTACAACCACCAAAGTTGAAAGTTGGTAAAGTAATCAGTAGTTCCTTACTTTTCTATTAGATTAGGTTTCTAGTTCGGTTCAAGTCAAGTAGCCGTTCTGAGGCTATAAGTGATGTTCTTAAGTTCGTACGAGTACACTATCTAATTTTCTAGATCTAGAATTTATTGTGACTTACTGATTTCGAGGTTGTCGCTGCAAGATGGGACTAGATCTATGGCTTCCACTAGATTTGGTGCACAAGAACTGGTACCTGAAAACACAAGAATAATTGGTTAAAGAACACGTCATTTCCATCATTTGATTGTTTTGATTTTTAAAACTGATTGAAACGTTGTCGAAAAGCGTTCTAAAGTTTTATATAGGCTAGATATGAGGAAAATAATTTTAATGAAGGAGGAAATATTTTTCAAAAGCTTCTGTTATTTTTTATAATTTTTAAAATCTCAAAAATCAATTTAAAAACTAATTTTAATTAGGTAACGTGTTTATTCAACAATTTCTTCTGGGTGCAATACATATCAGAATGGTTTAAGTGAGTTGTCAAAACGACCGTCTCGAAGAGTGCTACAATATATATTTTTCCCTTGTATCAGTTTACGTGAAAATAAGAAGTTATGGATTTTTAAACGAAAACAACATATTTAAGTTTTAGGCTTACAAATTTATTCTGGACAAACTACTCGTCTGATTGAGATGAAACTAGCGCCATTGGGTCCAGAACGCTATTTCTGATTTTCTGAGTCTGGTCTTGTAATTTTCTGAGGCCTGCCCGATTTTATATCAATTTTAATGAATCAGCCATCAATGTTATATAAGTATATACGGAAATATATACGTATACGTATTAAGATACGTATTTATACTAATTAAAATACCTATCTCTATACGTCTCTCTCGCATGTAGTAGAACGCGCAGGGGGGTTTTCTCGTTTGCGTCGTCGCCGGCGATGCCACGGCGGAGCGGTGACAGCTGGAAGTGGGTGGCGGTCGGCAAACGACTCCGTCGGTGACGGCGAGCTTTCAGGCGGACGGTGGAAGGCATCGTGGGGTGCTGGCGACGAATGCTCGGAGGAGGGAGCTTGGGGCTTTGCGGCGTTCGTCGGAGTGGTGGGCGGCGACATCGTTCGTGGCATCGGAAAGCGAGCGGAGCTCGGAGGGGGGCTCTTATCAGCATTGTAGGCGTCGAGCGAAGAAGCTCAGGGGTGGAGTCGAAGCTCCATGAGCTTGGGGGTGTGGCTGCGGTTTGGCAGCAGAACGAGGGGGCTTCGACGCTCGACGGAGGAGCGCGACGACGTCATGGTTGCTTGGGGTCGTCGGAGAGACGCAGAGGACGGTAGAGGAGGGGTTGGCAACGACGAGGGGTCGTCGGGCTTCCGCAGCGAAGCTGGGGCCTATTGTGAGCCTCGTCGAAGATGAGTAGCAGAGAGGTGACGGAGCGGGGAGCAGAGAGCGGAGCGGTGGGCGGTGGTCGTGGGCGAATGCGGCGGAGAGGATGGTGGAGCAGCTGGAGAGAGGGTCAGAGGAGAACGTGAGTGGGTTGGAGAGGCGAGTGTAACGTCCTGCTTCCCAAAAGACACCGGAAGCGAGAACGTTACGTGGTCCGCTTGAACTGGAGCGGTGAAGCTCGAGTTCAATAAGCGTCTGTGATAAAAACACAGATGAGGTTCTTGCATTGGCATGTCAGAACAATCAGAAGACATTTTATTAAATAAAGCCACATCCAAAGATACATAGTCCATACATGAAATTAAACAATAAGCCACAACTGGGCTAAAGTAGCAACAATAGAATCGTACACTAAACAACAACAACTGAAAGTAAACTAAGGAAAGACGACGACGCGGAGGTCCCTAGTCCTCCGCAAGGAGAGGTTCGGCATCTACGGTGAACTCTGGCTCTCTAAGTCAGGTGTCGAAAGGATCCCCCTAGCACTCAAACTCGGGATCTGACATACATCCAAAAACATGAATGTATGTCAACAAGGTCTGCAAGAAAAGATTAGCATCCCAAGGCAAGATATACAAATGATATGAATTTAAGAAGCATTTAATAACTTAAAGAAACGACTGCAGCAATTAACATTTAACAACTTTATAGAAACAGAAACGAGCATCCCTAACATGCAGTTCTAGACGGTTGCAAGATTAAAGTTGGGATTTTGTCTGAGTTCATTAGCATGACAATATATCCAAGAGACCAAAGTTAGCGTTGCAAGTTTTTCATGTCAAGAGTTAGTATTCTAATCTAGGGTTCACGCCTGTAGGTCGTGATGAGAAGGTCGTTCCTCTCACAGGGGCTTACAGTGATTGACGCTAACCCACCGCGTGCGGGTGGTGCTCTTGAGGAGAGTACCTTTCATACGCCTAGTGGCCGCTCAACCCTAACCCCACCCAAAAGTTTGCCGGAACACGAGCCGGCCTAGTCGACTCACACGACATCACGATATCACGATACCGCCTTTGAGGCGCACGATTTTCACGTTGTCCATTTTGTTAAACATGTCAGGACTTGCAGGAAATTAATGTTATCAAGCTTACAACAACATTTCATTAAGCAGCAGTGAGTTGAACAATATTTTTAACACCTTTGAGAATGACATTGAACATGACTTTTGTCGAGCATGCTACAAGAACTAATTCTATTTGCTGATGCTTAAAATTAAAGTATATTGAGTTATATGTCGATGGGTCCCAAATTTAGTCCTGATTGTCATAGCATTGTTTTCATGCGTCATTTCACGTCTAAATTTCAGGTTATACAGCTATTTCAGAGTGTTTTCTCACTACAAAGCGTTGACCGTGGACAACCCGGTCAACGTGGTCAAGGGGCCCGTTTGGATCCCTCGGGCGAGTCGAGTTGGTGCAGTCGAGGCTCGAGTCGGATCAGCAGACGACGTAGAGCGCGTCGACTGGGTTGAATCGGGGTCCTCGGCCGTTGGTAGAGCGAGGGGTAGCCTCGGCCCGGGTCGAGACGCTCGGCCCCGGTCGGTTGCGCTCGGCCTCGGCGGTCGGACGACGAGGGGAAGCCTCAATCGTCCAGCTGGTTGCGTGGTCGGCGAGGGGCGGAGGGGAAGCCTCGGCCCGTGGGTCTGATGCCCTCCTGCATAGACGAGAACACTCGTCAGGGGGCCGGACCTTGGTTCCGGCCAAATCCCCTCCGATGCCTAAGTCAGACAGAGATCTGAAAGAGGAGGCCCGGCGGAGACGGTTCGACTCGTGAGGAGATCGGAACGGCGTCTCACGGCGCGAGCGGGGGAGGAATGAGATGAAATGGGGGAACTAGGTCGTTGATGGAGTACCTTAGGTTCTAGATACCTGAGAGGCGGTCGGATTCACATTTGGGGGGGTCCCCCATAGGGCCTTATCGAGTGGGCCTGAGTGCACAGATGGGCTCTTGACCGGCGGTCGGGTCTCTGGGCTCGTGTCTTTCGGGCCTCGGGCAAATAGGCGTAACAATTGCCCCCATCGGTCGGGTCGGTCGGCTTTGGCCGGTTCGGCTCGGCCGATGTGACTTCCGCCGACCTTGACAGGCTCGCCAGTCGATGCCGACTCATTTATTAGTCGTCATCATGAGTTGGCCCGTTCGATACTTTTAAGGCGCGGGCTCCGAAGCGCCTTCGGTCCTCTGATGCTGCCACGTTGTAGCTGCAAGCTTATCCCCACCGCTCGCGGGGTCGTCTTAAGTTGAGAAGCCAAGGGGTTCGTGAGCCGCCATCCTGTCGTTTTCTCCTTTGTGCTGATCCCTATTCTGCCTGAGCTCTGCCTCATGTCGTCTTCCTCTGCCACGGGTTTGGGTCGGTCGGAGCGCGACGCGGCTCCGGGTCTGGCGGGTAGCCCTCCTTCGGCGATTTGTCGGCACGGGGATGATCTTTCAGGGGTGCCCCCAGAGGTTTTGTCGTGGCCTTCGTCGATCTGTGCCACCGCCATCGGGAGCATGCGCTCCGCCTACCTGCTTCCGCCTTACTCAGCTCGTGCCCCTGGGGCTGACGAGCGGATCTGCTTTCCTGGCCCCAACGAGGTTGGGATATACGAGAAGTGTTTCCGCTTCGGGCTTCGTTTCCCGCTCCATCCTTTTATCGTTCAGTTCCTTCAGGCCCACAACGTGTGCCTGTGTCAATTCTGCCCCAACGCCGTCGGGCTCCTCATCGGGTTCATCGTTGTCTGCATGCTGAGGGGAGTGGCACCCTCTCTTCGCCTCTTTGCCCAGTTCTACCGCCTGAGCCACCACCAATCGGGGGCGTGGATTTACATCAGCGCCCGCCCGAAGATGACCCTGGTGCTGGGGTTGCCGAGCTCCCTGAAACGCTGGAAGGGGGAATACGTGTTTGTCACGTTCCCGTCGAGTGTACCCTTCCCGGTTCGGTGGGAGGCGGCCGGTGCAGTCATCCTCGATCTGGGTGAGCCGACGGTCGCCGAGCAGCAGACGGCGAAGGACATGCTGGCGATTCCTGCGAGGGAGCGCTCGATCGACGTCCTCTTTAGTGACCGCAACTTGCGTAAGATGGTGTGGCCCCTAGGTAAGCTTCTCCGAGCGTTCGCCCTTCGAGGTCGTCCGGTCTCTGCTCTGTCTCTCATTTCTCCTTTGAGTGCAGATGGATTCCCTCTTGGTCCCTCTCCCGCCAGCGCTCTCGTGCAGGTCCCAAATCCGGATCCGCACAGAAGGGATCATGTGCTGGAGGTCCGGAAGAAGCAGCGGGTCGGGACCGCGACCGGAGGCTCAAAAAGGAAGAAGGTGTCATCTCCCTCTCTCCCCTTGCTAGGGTCTTCCAAGAGGGTCCGTGAGGGGGTCGAGGGGGTTGATGTCCTGCCGACTGCTGATCGACCTCAACCCGCCCCCGTTGAGGTTGCCTGGCCGTGGGTCGGCCCTTCACCTCTCCCGGACGGTTCTCTCCCTGATGCCTACGGTCGGTATCTTGGCGCGTTCCGCTCCACTCCTGGCGAGTTCCCTTCGTCAGGGGAGGGTCTTCTTCGTCCACGCTTCCCAGTGGGGGAGAAGGAGTCGGTGTTTTCGAGCCGCGGAGCCGCCGCACGAGTGGCCGAGAACTGTTGTCTCCCTCCCGATCAGGTGGTGTTGGACGGAGTCAGAGGTGACTGTTTGGCCACCTTCGTGATTCAGGCTGGTCAACAGGTAGTGTGTCTCTGCTTGTCCCCCCTTTCTCCAGCTGCTTTCGCTGTCTTACCTTCGTTGCTTTGGTGCAGTTGTCCTCGGTGGGCCTCTCAATGAGGCGCCAATTCGCGGCTCTTCCCAAAGCCAAATCCGATGCCGGGCGAGGCCCTGAGGCCCCCGGCGAGGAGGGGGAGGCAGGTCAGTTAGTGGAAGCGCGGGTCCAGTCCTTGGATTCCCGCGTAACTGAGCTATCCTCTGCCCTGGAGGAGGCGGACCGAGAGAGAGCCTTGGCTCTGGCTGCAAAGTCGGAGGCCGAGGCGCGTCTCGCCGAGCTTTTGAGAGGCACCGACACGTCTGGAGGAGCCGAGCAGATCCCCAACCCTGCTGCTGCCTCCGAGACCTTGGAGCTCTCCGATCGTCTGGAAGCGGCGGAGGAGCAGGCGAGGGTCCTCCTTGCCCAACTTGGCGAGAAATCCCGAGAGATCGAGAAGGAGAGGGCGGTGCACCAACGCCAGATCGAGACCTTAGAGGCCCGGATGTGTGGGCTTGAGGAGGTGGATCCGGCCAGGATCGCTCAGGATGCCGTGGCGGAGTATGCCACCTCCTTTGTTGAGACCGCCTTATCGGAGGCGTTCGAGAAGGGCTTCGCCCGGTGTCAGTCCGAGATCCAAAAGAAGTTCCCACTCTCGGGGGTCAACTTCGAGGATCTTCGGATGTACCCTGACGTCGAACGGAGTAAGGGGGGAGACCCTAGTGGGCTGCCAGCCTGTGGCTCCACCGGTGCCCCCGGAGAAAAATGAGGGAGGGGAATGCCCCTCGGCCTCTTCGTGCGCCTCTCTGTATATCTTTTTGCTTTATCTGGAAAGGAATGAATTCAAAATAGATTTATTTCATAGGAAATGATACATCTATTGAAAGTACTTGCGTAAATGTTCCGTATTCCAGGTGTGTGTGAGAATCCTCCCCTCCATATTGGCTAGTCGGTAGGCTGCGGGTCCGAGGACCTCGACGAATTTGTAGGGCCCCTCCCATCTAGCCGCGAGCTTCCCTTTGCGAGCGGTATCAGGGTTGAAGCCCGCTTTCCGGAGGACCAGGTCCCCACGGTGGAAGCTTCTTCCCCGCACCCGAGCGTTGTAGTATCGGGCCACCTTCTGCTTCTGGCGGATGATGGTGGCCAGTGCTTGTTCCCGCCGCTCGCCGAGGAGCTCCAGACTGAGCCCCAGACCTTGCGAGTTCCTGTCTTCGTCAAAGTATTTGAGGCGGAGAGATTCTTCGCCCAATTCGACCGGTACCACCGCCTCGGCCCCGTAGGTGAGCATGAACGGGGTCTCGCCAGTGGCCTCCTTGTGGGTCGTCCGGTATGACCAGAGTATCCCGGGGAGCTCTTCTGGCCAGTTCCCTTCGGCGTCTTTCACTTTCTTTCGGAGGGGCTCTATGATGCACTTGTTGGCCGCTTCCGCCATTCCGTTGGTCTGGGGGTGCGCTACAGAGGCGAAGAGAAGCTTGATTCCCCATTCCTCGCAAAAATCTTTAAACCCTGCGGAGTCGAACTGCTTCCCGTTGTCTGTGACGATGGCCCGTGACACTCCGAATCTGGAGATGATGGAATTCCATACGAAGCTTTTTGCTTTCTTCCACATGATGGTGGCCAACGGTTCGGCCTCGATCCACTTGGTGAAGTAGTCCACCGCCACAATCAGATGCTTCCGCTGCCCTCATCCCGGTTTAAACGGTCCGAGGATGTCGAGCCCCCATTTCGCAAAGGGGATGGGGCTCACGATAGGGATGAGCTCCGACGGGGGAGTCGAGATGTGGTGGGCATACCTCTGGCATTCTTGGCATTTTTGGACGTAGCTTGTTGCATCTTGGGTCAGGGTCGGCCAGTAGTATCCCTGCCTCAAGATCTTCTGTGCGACCATCTTGCCCCCATGGTGATTCCCGCAGATCCCTTCGTGAACCTCCCGTAGGACGTAGTCAGCTTCCTGCGGTCCGATGCACTTCAAGTATGGGAGGACATCCGTCTTGGTCCAGCGTCTCCGGTAGAGCGTCCCTTCATGGATCACGTATCGGAGCGCCTTTCTCTCCAGGGTTCGGCGTTCGTCCCCATCGGTCGGCACCTCCCCATGAGTGAGGTACCGGATGATCGGGTCCATCCAGGTGGGTTCTTGGTCGATTGCCATCACCTCGTGCTCCCCCGTGCTGGGGGACTGCAGGTTCTCCACGTAGATGGTGCGGCCCAGCTCCTTCGGTGAGGACGAGGCCAGCTTCGACAACGCATCTGCCCGCGCATTCTCTGATCGCGGGAGGTGCAAGACTTCCACGTTCTTGAACTTGGACATCGCCGCTCTGGCGACAGGGAGATATCTCTGCATCGCCTCCTCCCGTGCCTCGTAACTCCCCAAGAGTTGGTTGACAATGAGCTTCGAGTCGCTGAGGAGGCGGAAGGACTCGGCCCCGAGCTCCAGGGCCAGCCTCAGGCCGTTGATCACCGCTTCGTATTCCGCCACGTTGTTCGTGGCTGGGAACTCGAACCGCAACGCGTATTCCACAATGTTTCCTTCCGGAGATCGGATTGCAATCCCAGCCCCGCCTCCTGACTGTGTGGCCGACCCATCCACATGGACTATCCACGCTCCTGGATCCCCTGGCTGGAAGTGGTCAGCCGAAAGAAAGGACAAGGGTTGAGCAATTACCGTCGCTGGGTCTTCTTCCTCCGGGGGGCCATTTCCTTCCGTTGTGCACTCGGCGATGAAGTCGGCCAGAGCATGCCCTTTGATGGCCGTGCGCGGTTTGAATCGGAGGTCGAACTCGCTCAGTTCCACTCCCCAGTTTAGCATCCTCCCCATTCGATCGAATCTCTTGAGGTTCTGCTCCAGTTGTGAGTCGGTCAGGATCAGTATGGTGTGGGCCTGGAAATAGGGTCGGAGCCTTCGTGCTGAGAGGACGAGGGTGTACGCCAGTTTCTCCATGGGCGAGTATCGCACCTCCGCCCCCTTCAAGATCCACCTCCGCCCCCTTCAAGATCCGGCTCGTGTAATATACCGGCCACTGCACCCCACCGTCTTCCCGGATCAGCACCGAACTCACAGCTTCCTCCGCGCACGACAGGTAAAGGCTCAGCGACTCCCCTTCCCGTGGCTTGGACAGGAGAGGCGGGCTGCGGAGATACTCTTTGAGGTCTCCGAACGCCCTGGAGCAGTCTTCGTCCCACAGTATCGTCTTCCTATTGTCTGAAGGTTCCGCGATCTCTTTCCTCAGGACCTTGAAGAAGGGGAGCGATCTTTCCGCTGATTTGGAAAGGAATCGCCCCAAGGCTGCGATGCGCCCGTTCAGCCTCTGCAGCTCTTTGATCGTCGTCGGCTCACGCATGTTGATCAGTGCCTCGATCTTGTCAGGATTAGCCTCAATGCCATGGTTAGTTATCATAAATCCCAAGAATTTGCCAGATCTTACCCCGAACGTGCACTTCGCGGGGTTGAGTCGAATGTGGTGTCGCCGCAACCGCTCGAAGGTCTCCCGCAGGTCGGCGATGTGGTCTTCTGGTCGCCTTGACTTGACAAGCATGTCGTCGACGTAGACTTCCAGGTTCCTCCCGATCTGGGAGCTAAAAACCTTGTTGACCATTCTCTGGTAGGTGGCCCCTGCGTTCTTCAAGCCAAAGGGCATCTTCTTATAGCAGTAAGTTCCCCGGTCCGTCGTGAAGGCTGTCATTTCTTCGTCCCGGGGGTCCATCTGGACTTGATTGTACCCTGAGTAAGTGTCCATGAAGCTAAGCATCTCGTACCCCGAGGCGTTGTCCACTAGGTGGTCGATGCGCGGCAAGGGGTAGCTGTCCTTGGGACAGGCCTTGTTGAGGTCACTGAAGTCCACGCACATTCGCCACTTCCCGTTGGGTTTCCTGACCATCACCATGTTCGACAGCCACTCCGGGTACCAGACCTCTCGTATGAAGCCGGCATCAAGGAGATGCTCCACTTCCTCGGAGGCTGCCTTCATCTTCTCGCCGCCCAGGTTACGCTTCTTCTGCCTGACCGGCTTGAAGTTTGGGTCGGCGTTGATCTGGTGGACGATCACCTGGGGGTCTACGTCGGGCATGTCCTCCAGTGACCAAGCAAAGATGTCCAGGTTGGCCTCCAGGCATTCGATCAGCTGATCCCTCAGGTCCTGGCTCAGCCCTCTCCCGATCGAGACGAACCGGCCCTCGATGTCCGTGACCGGGATCTGCTCTTGCTCCTCCGTAGGGGCGGGCCTAGGCCCACTCCTCAAGTCGAGCGCGGCCATCCGGTCGGCTAGACGATCCTCGGGACCTTCCTCTGCCAGTTGATAGCAAGTACTCGGTCTCCCCGCGTCGCCTTCGACTTGCCACATCCCCCCTGGCGTTCGGAACTTGATAGTCTGATGGAGGGTCGAGACTACCGCCCCGACGGCGTTGAGTAGGGGTCGGCCGATGATCCCATTGTATTCCGACCCGATCCCCAATACGATGAATTCCACCGCCAGGGTCACCGAGTCCGGTGCGTCTCCGAGCGTTACCGGGAGATGGATCGTGCCGATGATGGGGGTGGAGTGACCCGTGAATCCTACCACGGGACCCGAGCGAGGTCGTAAGTCTTCTTTCCGCCGCCCCATCTTTTCCAGGGTTGACAGGAAGAGGACGTCACAGGAGCTGACGGTGTCGACAAGCAGCTGCCGTACCATGGTAGTGTCTATGACCACTGACACCACCAAAGACACGTCCGAGCTGCGCGCCGTTACGGATGCACTCGGTCTCCCGACCGGTGGGGACGGGGAGGGCCCCCTGGCCCTTTCCTCACGATCCTCCTCGCGTCTGGCCCGCGCCCATTCTTGCCAACGATGGCGGGCCCTGTCGCCTCGTGTCAGGGCCTTGCTCTCCTTTCGCCGAGATGGGGAAGGTCGCGTCATCGCAGATGTGGTTTGTTTCTTCGTGGGACAGTTCGTTCCCACAGACGGCGCCAGATGTTTCAGAGTGTTTTCTCACTACAAAGCGTTGACCGTGGACAACCCGGTCAACATGGTCAAGGGGCCCGTTTGGGTCCCTCGGGCGAGTCGAGTTGGTGCAGTCGAGGCTCGAGTCGGATCAGCAGACGACGTAGAGCGCGTCGACTGGGTTGAATCGGGGTCCTCGGCCGTTGGTAGGGCGAGGGGTAGCCTCGGCCCGGGTCGAGACGCTCGGCCTCGGTCGGTTGCGCTCGGCCTCGGCGGTCGGACGACGAGGGGAAGCCTCAATCGTCCAGCTGGTTGCGTGGTCGGCGAGGAGCGGAGGGGAAGCCTCGGCCCGTGGGTCTGATGCCCTCCTGCGTAGACGAGAACACTCGTCAGGGGGCCGGACCTTGGTTCCGGCCAAATCCCCTCCGATGCCTAAGTCAGACAGAGATCTGAAAGAGGAGGCCCGGCGGAGACGGTTCGACTCGTGAGGAGATCGGAACAGCGTCTCACGGCGCGAGCGGGGGAGGAAGGAGATGAAATGGGGGAACTAGGTCGTTGATGGAGTACCTTAGGTTCTAGATACCTGAGAGGCGGTCTTTTGTCCTGTCGTCCTCCTAGCCCCTTTATAGACCTCCGCCGTGATTGCCCCCGACCCACGTCGCTCGCCTGCCCTCAATCGTGCCCCCTCGATCCCCCCCCCCCCCCGTCGCCGCCCCCTGCGCCCTGCCAGCACCTCCCTATAACTGCCATTAAGTGGTAGCGGGATCGAGGGGGCGGTTATCGCAGGAGTGGGCGAGTGACCGGTGTGTTACCGGGGCCGGGTCGGATTCACATTTGGGGGGGTCCCCCATAGGGCCTTATCGAGTGGGCCTGAGTGCACAGATGGGCTCTTGACTGGCGGTCGGGTCTCTGGGCTCGTGTCTTTCGGGCCTCGGGCAAATAGGCGTAACAACAGCATATATTAAAAATGACGTATGAATCAACAAACTTCAAAAATTCATATCTAATTGCACACTTGCCTGTTTTTGACGTTCTTGGTGTCATTGGAATTGTCTCGACGTGTACTACGCCGTGGAGGGTTTGGTTCGCTGTTTTGACAGAACATAGAATCAGAAAATATGTTTCTTGTTCAGGACAGATTTACAAAAAAAACCCCCCACGACGTCTAATCGATCCGTTCCCTTTTCTTAAAATGAGTTACTGTTTATATTACACCTATTATATAGTGGTATTAAATATATACTGTTACATTGGTATGCATGATAATTAAAAAGGAACTGTGATATTACACCAACCACGTGACTAGCATGGTACATCAATGTAATAATTACGTACAAAACATATATATACACCCCGTAAAGTATAAGACTAGTCCCAACTAGCCACAAAACCTCACCATTTAACAACTAACAATGTTATAACTAACATCAAAAAATATAATGATCCTAACGTAGCAATAAAAAAACAGTTTTCTTTGCATTAAAACCAACATCTCTAAGCTAACTCTCACCCTACATATTATAAACCCTAACGGAATAATTAAAACATCAGCTAACATCTTGATCTTTAACTTCTGTTCTTTGTTGCAGGTGGAGAAGAGGGAAGAGGCGGCGGCGAGCTCGAAGGTACATCGGCGTCGTGTTGGTTGAGGGCTCAGATGCTTGCAGTCGTCGGGGAAGAGCTTGGATGATGAGAACGGCGTGTGTGACGCCGGGGAGAGGTGATGCCCGTTCGCAGCGGCAAGGTGGAGGAGATCAGCGTCGGATTCGTGCTGGGGTGAGGATCAGCACGCGGCCTCGGCTGCTGGGCGTCGCCGGGGCGTGGGGGTGCACCAAGCTACGGGATGAAGGTGCTGCGGCCTGTGTGCGCTTGGGCGTGAGCGAGGAGTGGTCGGCGTCCGCAGGTGGGGAGGCGAGGTGGCCGTTGGTTGAGGCGTCGATGAGATCTACGCACGGAAGGCCGCGAGTTGCGTGGGGGCGAGGAGGAACTGGGCACGGCGCTCGCGTGGGAAGAAGACGCCGCGAGTAGGAGAAGTCACCGGCGTCGTTGGGCTCTCGGAAGGACAGGGAAGGAGGCGGCGTTGGGTGAAGAGGAGGCCGGAGGGGAAAGAACTCGGCCTGGGGTTCGCTTCGTGGGCGAGAGTGATGAAGAAGGAGGCCGCCGTTGTTGGTCTGCGTGGAGAAGATGAACACAGGGGCGGCGGCGGCTTGGCTTCGCGTTGGCGGGGGAGGGGGTAGGCGACGTATGGCTGGCGGTGACGAGGCCGTGATATAGGGGGCAGCGTTCGTTACGTGGGGACGTGCTGCGGTTTAGCGTAAGTAGGGAGAATGCAGGCGGCGGCTGAGAACGCGAGGGGAGAGAATAGAGCTAGGTTTTTTTATAAAGGCAGTAGGTTGCTCTCTAGGGTTGGGTTGTAAAAGAATTAATAGGCCTCAAGGCAGCACGTGATCCCATTGTCTAAGGGTTCAAATTATATGAGGATTATACTAAGGTTTCTATTATTAAAAGGTTTCAAAGGACAGTATGAAGAGGGGGCAATCAATAGCAGCACGTGAACGTGTATTAGGTCTTGGGGTTTTCAAATATCTATTCCTTTGTTTTTTTTGTTTGCTACAAGTTGTGTGCGTGTGTGTACGCGTCAGATGGGTGCGGCCATGGGGATTCCAAATTAGGCTAGGGTTAAATGTGAAAGAATGAATATAATTAATAGGATTAATATTAAATGTGTTTAATTAGGAGTGTTAGGGCTAATAAAACCAATTTTAATTATAGGTTTAAATGAGTTTTAGTAGGAAAGTTTGAAAATTAGAATTAATAGGGAGGGATTAAATGGGTTTTAAAATGGGAAAAACTTCTAAATTAGTTATAATCTTAATTAAGATATAAAAGGAAAAACATTCGAATTTGAATTTGAAAATATTTGAAATTATTAAAACATTTGAACTTTAAACCTCAAACATTATCACACTATAATAAATAACTATAAGTATAATCAGAAGAGTTAGACATCAAAAGTTAATAATAGAAGACATACATCAATAGATCTCCACTCAAAAGTATCTGAAAATGCAGATCGTTACATTCTATCCACCTTAAAAGAATTCCGTCCCCGGAATTCAATCAACTAACGGGCAGGGAACAAATAACGGTAACGCTCTCGCATTTTGTTTTCTAAAGCATACACACCATAAATAACCATCATGCCATATCCAAATAGTATTCCTAATACTAATATCAATACCAATAGTATTACAGCTGATAGTATTAATCAACGTCCAAGCTAATAGTATACACACACGTACATACATTACTAGTTACATATTAACATAACACGTTTAATATAATATCATCCTACAAATACGATCCAACCAAAACTATACTCGGTGAATAATAACACTTTACTACGACACCACATCAATTTACACACTCACCTTATTACCAATACACAAGATAATACCATTCATCTTATACGATCACAATATATACTGATATAGTACTACAAGTCACATAAACATATCACTAATAAATAAAAAAAATACAATCATTCTTAGTCAAATAACCCTTTAATTGTACAATCACTTTTACATACCACATATTACCATATACACATTATAATACATATCACTACACGTATATACATGCACGTTTTACCTTACACAATACACAGATTTATACACGCCTTATTCATAGTACTAGGGTCGTCGTAATCTACCCACCTTAGGATCAAGTCCGTCCTCAGACTTCCCTAAATAGGCCGACATAGGGGTGAGCGGACTTGACACTAAGGTCATTCCATCCCAGTCATACATACATTACAAAGAAACAATAAACATCCATAGGCATATACTTACTCATATATCACACACTTTCAATTACATATACATACACACATTTTACATACCTATACATACTTACTCTAATACACGCTTATCTCGTATCTATATAGAACAAATATATACACACGGGTATACACTACCATGGTAATTCACATAGGGCTAGTATACTATTTCATACATCCATGTATACGTAGTAACAAACATACGGCTAGGCATACCTCCTGGTATACACATGCCCATACATCATCCCGTAGGGGTAATACGATATAACAATCCCACTATACACAAAACACACTTATTCATTAAATATATATACATACATACCTATAACTAGTCACATACATATATATACGCACGATTACACGCCAGACTTATTAACATATAGATCACATAATAAATCTACACACACAACTATACGTACACCTATTTTCATTACACCTAACATATACACCACTGTACTAGCATACAATTACAATCATTAACAAGTACGACTAAGGTATATACTCCTAGTAACTAGCCAATACTAAATCTAATACGCACGGATATTCATATAGCGATATAGCTAATCACTCGTCTAAGTATAAGTATAACACTTACTGATCTATACTCAACTATATGCATATATGTTATATATCATGTACACGCACATATAACACAATAGATAATCACACTATATTAATATACTAAGGGTAAGCACACTCATGTATAAGTGGTGCTTAGGGATTCGCACACACGGGTCCAACTCAAAATCTATTTACATGCACCATAACACCACGATCAAGCTAATGGTCCCATTATACTTAAACTAAAGCTGACATAAGCAGAGATAAGCACCAATGTGATAACCTAGTAATAGGGTAGGGTTCACAGTTGAATAAGGCAACGAGTTAATGTTGTGATGGACGGTTCCGAATGTGAGATGGGTAAGAGAGTAGTTTGGTCGGGTGACATAAAATATATATGAATAATTAAATAATTAAGAAGATAAGGATATGTGTAAAATAATAATATCGTTATAACTTACGTAAAGTAGCGAGTAGACGGTAGAAGTTAAAACCTAAAATATGATTAGCCAAATTATAGGTGAAGAGTAATATGGACATAGAGGTGTAGTGCTTGCTTTGTAAATGGAAGAGGTTTGAAAATTTCCCTTTTTTTATAAAAATATAAATATGAAGACGATGATTAATAAACTGACACACAAGATATTGAAGTTCTTCTTTTTTTTGGAAAGTATTTTAAAAGTATGCATGAATGACTGTTTGAATATGTTAGTAAGAAGAGGAGGTGATATTTTGAATTAGCGAGATGGAAATGAAGTTTTTTTTAAAAGCTCTTTACATGAGGATAATAGGGTAGCTATGCAAGATTATGTGAAATAGAAGCGTGGAAAGTATAAGTTAGAAAATCGCTATAAGATAGTAACTAAGATTCGCGTCATAAGAGTTCTATAATCACGGTTGGGTTTAAGTTGACTGAATGTAGAAAATATAAGTAAAAGTTTTCGAAAGGATTTTTAACTTAGCAAAGAATTCAATAAAAATATCGAAACACTTTTTAGAAGACCCCAGATTTGCAACGGAGAGGTTCAAGGTTAAAGACGGCAGATCTGGAGAGTTTATGTGAATCGAGGACAAAGATTTGGTTTGACGATCGAAACGCAAGGACGACTAAGAAGTAACTCTATGAATACGCTACGATGTGAATACGCTACTATGGCTTCCTACGATCTTTAACTTGGAAGTGTAATGATTAGGAATTAGTAGAATCAGGCGGAAAATAATGATTGGGTCGATTAAGGTTTAGCACTGAGGTTCATCGAAGAGTTAGACTATGATAGAAGAGTCGGGATAAGATTTCGTTGGGGATCGAGATTGAGACTTATCTATAGGTCTGGAACATTCTACGCTTCGTAGTCTACTCATTGCAGGCGTCTCAGGTTCGACTTGCACGACGACGATCGCTACATTCGGTTGAGCCCTAGATTCGATGAATCTAAGCGAACGACTAACGAAACTCAAAAATCTAATATTGTAAGAGCTAGGTGATCAGTCGCTAAGGTGACTCCCTAGATGGTAATACTAAGTCATGGCAAGGGTGTCTGACTAACGAGCACAAGCGTCTATCTCTTCCTATCATTCTGGTATTGGGTTTCCTATCGTGCTGAGACAATGCATTCGAGTAATTTTGCATACGAACTAATTCTGGATGTTTTGGCTAATGAAAGGTGTTCTCATTGTTCCGAATTTCACAGTTGCAAGACCTGCATGGGCCACCACTAAAACCTGTAACGCCCCGCTTCCCAAAAGACACCGGAAGCGAGAACGTTACGTGGTCCGCTTGAACTGGAGCGGTGAAGCTCGAGTTCAATAAGCGTCTGTGATAAAAACACAGATGAGGTTCTTGCATTGGCGTGTCAGAACAATCAGAAGACATTTCATTAAATAAAGCCACATCCAAAGATACATAGTCCATACACGAAATTAAACAATAAGCCACAACTGGGCTAAAGTAGCAACAACAGAATCGTACACTAAACAACAACAACTGAAAGTAAACTAAGGAAAGACGACGACGTGGAGGTCCCTAGTCCTCCGCAAGGAGATGTTCGGCATCTACGGCGAACTCTGGCTCTCTAAGTCAGGTGTCGAAAGGATCCCCCTAGCACTCAAACTCGGGATCTGACATACATCCAAAAACATGAATGTATGTCAGCAAGGTCTGCAAGAAAAGATTAGCATCCCAAGGCAAGATATACAAATGATATGAATTTAAGAAGCATTTAATAACTTAAAGAAATGACTGCAGCAATTAACATTTAACAACTTTATAGAAACAGAAACGAGCATCCCTAACATGCAGTTCTAGACGGTTGCAAGATTAAAGTTGGGATTTTCTCTGAGTTCATTAGCATGACAATATATCCAAGAGACCAAAGTTCTCGGCCTGGGGTTCGCTTCGTGGGCGAGAGTGATGAAGAAGGAGGCCGCCGTTGTTGGTCTGCGTGGAGAAGATGAACACAGGGGACGGCGGTGGCTTGGCTTCGCATTGGCGGGGGAGGAGGTAGGCGTGTGGCTGGCGGTGACGAGGCCATGATATAGGGGGCAGCGTTCGTTGTGTGGGGACGTGCTGCGGTGTAGCGTAAGTAGGGAGAATGCATGCGGCGGCTGAGAACGTGAGGGGAGAGAATAGAGCTAGGTTTTTTTATAAAGGCAGTAGGTTGCTCTCTAGGGTTGGGTTGTAAAAGAATTAATAGGCCTCAAGGCAGCACGTGCTCCCATTGTCTAAGGGTTCAAATTATATGAGGATTATACTAAGGTTTCTATTATTAAAAGGTTTCAAAGGACAGTATGAAGAGGGGGCAATCAATAGCAGCACGTGAACATGTATTAGGTCTTGGGGTTTTCAAATATCCATTCCTTTGTTTTTTTTGTGTTTGCTACAAGTTGTGTGCGTGTGTGTACGCGTCAGATGGGTGCGGCCATGGGGATTCCAAATTAGGCTAGGGTTAAATGTGAAAGAATGAATATAATTAATAGGATTAATATTAAATGTGTTTAATTAGAAGTGTTAGGGCTAATAAAACCAATTTTAATTATAGGTTTAAATGAGTTTTAGTAGGAAAGTTTGAAAATTAGAATTAATAGGGAGGGATTAAATGGGTTTTAAAATGAGGAAAACTTCTAAATTAGTTATAATCTTAATTAAGATATAAAAGGAAAAACATTCGAATTTGAATTTGAAAATATTTGAAATTATTAAAACATTTGAACTTTAAACCTCAAACATTATCACACTATAATAAATAACTATAAGTATAATCAGAAGAGTTAGACATCAAAAGTTAATAATAGAAGACATACATCAATAGATCTCCACTCAAAAGTATCTGAAAATACAGATCGTTACAACGAGGGTTCGGGCTCACGAAGGAGGAAGATGGGTTTGGGCCCTGGGTTTTGACGTGAAGGAGCAGGATTTGGGTTTGGGGCTGAGTACGAGAAGAGAGGGAGAGGGCTTCTGTATGTGATGAACAAATGGAGGAGGGGGGAGAGAGTTGGACAAAGTGAGCGGCGGTGAGAGCGTGTGTTTGCATGGGCTTGGGTCGGGGGATGTTGTGTGAGGAGAAATATTAGGGGAGGGGGTTATATAATAAAATATATTAATATAATATTAATAGGTATTAATATGTGCAATTAAGAGTTAGGTAGAGGTTTTGACTAAGAATAAGAGGATTTAAAACGTGATACCATGTTTTAATCCGGGCTGCCGACGGGATGGTAAATAGGGTAAGTTAAAGTTAATTAAAATAGCTAATAGGCTAATTAGGTAGGTAAACACGTAATTAGTAAAAATAGATATAGTAACAACATATGGAAATTACGATTTTGCCCATCAGACCAAATATGTCCGAAAAATTATGAAAACATAGCAACTGGTTCGTATCGTTGCGAGGATCGCGAATACGAAGTCCGTTTTGGGGTTTGAGCTACGGGGATACTAGTTTTAGGCCAAAATGTTTAGGAAGCGGGATTGCGGGTTCTCTATTCATTTGACTACAGAAAATTACGAAATTAATATGGGAAGCACTAAATGATCATAGAAACTCACTGTAGAAGTTTGAAAACGTTTTGATGTTGTTTATATAGAAAATTAATTAATTCAGCTAAATCAGTAACAATTGAAAATGGATATTTATAAAAATTATTCAGAGGTATTTGAAGAAACCCAATCTTACTGAAATACACCATAACTAATTTAATACTTCAAAATATTTTTACAAGAAATTTTTTGAAATCATTTTTCATATAAAACTCCTGATCAACCACTATAAAATACTTTTTAAAAATGAAAATACATTAAAATATGTAATTAAATGCATTGAAAAATACGGGTCTTTACATTTTCTCCCTCACAGCGGCCTCCTCGAGCCCGACGACTTTGTTGTGATATGGTTCCCCGGATTTGGTTTTGGATGATGAGCAAACATAAATAATGTATACTAACTTATTTGTGAGCGCAGTTATGGAGATCGTCGCCAAAATACCACGTATAACAAAAGCGACGTCTCAAGACTTCTCAATACGCGTGATCGTGTGCCTGGAGCTTCGTTGAAGCTCAAGGAGCAATATTGAAGTCAAGAGGAATGAAGATTGAAGCTTTGAAGACGGCTCGTAAGGTTGATTTTTATAGTCTTCTAGCTTCATAGATTAGAATGTTAAGCCTTGAGTAGGACTTACTTTATAATCTTCATTTCGCTCATATCTTAGAGCTAGGATTATCATAGAAGCCATTAGAAACTTTCTCGAAGCCTATCGCTTCTTCCCTCGGCTTCTTGTGCATGTTAGTTGGTTCAAGAAGAGTCACCAACCGACTAGATGACGATCTAGTCGGTCGGTAACTCTACATGAACCGACTAGTTTGCCTTCTCTATATTCAGCTCTTTCCATGACTACAGTTAGTCGGTCAAAGAAGAGTCACCGACCGACTAGATGACGATCTAGTCGGTCAGGAGTCCTTCTCAGACCGACTAGTTGTGTCCAGTCATTTTCAGCCTGAGCTATTGTTTCGAGTTAGTCGGTCAAAGAACGTTTACCGACCGACTAGTTGAGAAACTAGTCGGTCAGCATTTGTTCTTAAACCGACTAAGTCAACTTGAAGTCTACCTATTCTATTTCGACGTTAGTCGGTCAAAGATCATTCACCGACCGACTAGTTGTGAAACTAGTCGGTCGACAAGTCTTCTTAGACCGACTAGTTATCTTTGCCTGTACTTCGACTTCTTGGCTGTTCTACCGTTAGTCGGTCTACGTTGTATCACCGACCGACTAGTTGATGAACTAGTCGGTCAGTGATCCTTCTTTGACCGACTAGTCTGCTTCAGAATAGAGCCGTTGGGATTCTTTCAAACTCGATTTCTCTTGCCCCTTTAAATAGAATCCTGATTCGTTTGAAGAGGGGTTAGAGGTCCTATTTCCAAGCAATTTCAGACCTAAGAGAAGAGCTCTCCCAAGCTAATTCAAAGCTCTCTCTCCCTCACAAGAATCTCTCCCTTCACTCTTTGAGCCATCTTCCTCAAGAGAGATTCTCTCCATTGTGAGCTTCTCAAGCCAAGAGCTTGATTCTAGTCACCATACTCCACCCTAGGCTTTCATTGTTGGTCATCTTCTTGAAGCTAGGGTTTGGTGACACCCTCTTCCTCAAAATCCATCATTGCCCTAATTTGGTAAGTATACTCAAGGCATAGGATTTTGTAAGGTAAGAGTTTATTTCATTTCATATTTGAATTGTAAGTTTCACTCTCGGTTGTGAGAGTGTGGTTGTGATCCCGGGTTGTGGGAGTCACAAATTACTTTGTGTATGATTTGACTTGTGAAGGTTGTTCACAAGTACTTCATAGTGGAAATCTTGAGTTAGGGTTGCTAACTCAAGTATCCGGAGGGGATCCGGGTGGTTGGGACGTAGGATCACCGAGAACAAGTCGGGAAGACTTGGGTGGATCCGAACCCAGTAACATTCTTTGTTTGCGTATGTTTTAATTCTTGTTGATAGTTGTTTAATTCCGCATTGTCGTTTGTTTCTTGCACAATAATTAGGAATAACTATCTTGATTATTTTAAGTACTATTCACCCCCCCTCTAGTACGTGTGCAGTAGCTTCCCAGGGCACAACAATTGGTATCAGAGCCAAGGTTAAAGCTACAAGTTCAAAGCTATGACGAACAACGACTACAACGTCTTCAAGAACCGCGATGGAGCTTCTTCTGTTATGGAAGGACTATCCTCCGTCAGGCCTCCACACTTCAACGGTACCAACTACGGGTACTGGAAATGCCGGATGTAAATTTTCCTCCGGAGCGCTTCACTATGGAGAGCCACCATGACGGAGTATGTCGAGCCTTCCGAAGAAGATTTCGCAAAGTGGACTCCCGCGGAGGTCGCCGCGGAAGTAGCCAATGCCAAGGCAATGAATGCCTTGAATTGTGCGTTGGAGCCCGAGGACTTCAACAAGATATGCACATGTAAGAGTGCATATCAAATATGGAATCAACTCCTCATACTGCACGAAGGATCGAGTACGGCAAAAGATTCTAAACTCGTCGTTGCTAATAAAGAATTTGAGTTGTTTCATATGTAGCAGGGCGAAACCATGAAGGATTATTACGCTCGCTTCGTGGATATATCAAACAACTTGGAAGCTCTTGGGAAGACCTACACCCAAAAGGAGAAAGTCTCTAAGATAATCGATGGACTTCCTTCTTGTTGGGAGAAGCGTACCTTCGCCATCGAGGAAGGTAATGACATGAATAAATATACCGTCGTACAACTAATGGGTACCTTGTTGTCTTATGAGGTACGCAAGGATAGTAAGATCCGGATGAGGGAAAAGATGAAGGCGTACTTGAAGCAAGACGAGCCAAAGAAAAAGGCAATTGCATTCAAGGCCACTCCATCTACCGATGATGAAGATTCGGAAGAAGAAGAGGACGAAGAATTGGACATGGAAGCATTGGCCAATATGGCAAAGAAATTCATCCGATTCTTCCGTCAAGGTAAGTTGAATCGTAAATCTAAATTTATTTCGACTAATGTTTCTACTCCCGTGTGTTACAAATGCAACAAGCCAGGACATATCAAGCCGGATTGTCCTCTCTACAAACACAAGGGAAAATGGAAGGGATCCAAGCTCGACAAGTCAAGAAAGCACAAGAAAGGGCTTGTCGGCACTTTCACCGACTCCGACTCCTCAAGTGGAGAATCGGACGATGAAAGAGTGGAGATTGCACACACGTGCTTTATGGGAAAAGAGGATTGTGATGAAGAGACTTCCTCCGATGAAAGCGAGGATGGAAGCGAGGATGGAAGAGAGGATGAAGGCGAAGAGGTAACCAATGATGAACTTAGAATAGCCAATGAACAACTATGGAATAAGTTTTCTAATATGGCTACTAAGTTTATGAAGACTAAAAATGAATTAGATAGTCTTAAAAACTCGCCTAAGCCCTTCATCGTCAACAACGACACCGTTGTTGATGGGTTGAGAAATGAGATTGAAAATCTCAAGTCTCAACTTGAGCATGTTCATATCGAGGATTCGGATGAACATGTGATAGCGGATTTGATGTCTCAAATCTCAACTTTGAGTATTGAGAATAAAAATCTCAAATCACGTGTTTGTGCACTCGCATCGCAAGTGTCCACTTTGGATGCTTCTTTGCATTCTCTCACCGAGAAGCATGAGAGCACATTAGGCCGAATTCATGAATTCAACAAAGGTAAGGGCAAGTTGGATGATATCCTAAATGACTTACCTCCGGCCAATCATCACATTGGTTTGGGGTATAAGATGGGAGAGTCATCCAAATCGTCCGCCACCTTTGTTAGGCCATCTTCCGATGCTTCTACTAGTGGAAGTAAACACGTCATGGGTAGATCTTCTACCAATGGTGCTTCCGCTAGGAACACGCCCCCATTTGGAAAGAAACCCACTTTGGGTGGACCTCCAAAGAAGGGTCATGCTTACATGTATACCATGCCACGTAGGAACACACATCCTACCCCACATGTTAGCACAAATGATGATTTTTATGCTCCGCACCCACGAGCACGTGCACACCTTATGAGACACACTCATGCACGTGTTCCTCCACATCCATATGTTCATCCTCATTCTCATATGAATAATTATCGTCATGCACCATTGCATCGCATGCCATATGCTTACCCACGACATGCATCACATAGAAATCAACAACATATGCATGTTCCCAATAGGATTAGGACTCCCAAGACATACACCATTTGGGGTCCGAAGAACACAAGCATGCATAATAAGAATCTGTATGTGAAATCGTTTATTAATGATGTTATTTTGAATGATGATTATGTTGGGAAATCAAGTTCCTCTTGGACTTGGTTTCCGAAGGGTTAGTTCCCTTTGACCCTTCATTGCTTGGTACCATAAGTTTAATTTCATTTTTATGGGTACCAAAGCAATTGTGGTATGTATGGGTTACATTTAATTTGAATTTAGTTAGCTAAATTTATTGCCTAACCCATAGGATCCAAAAGGATTTTTGGATACCAAAATGATATTCTCTAGGTTAAATCCACCATGAGATACCAACCCTACGAACTCCGTGATTTGCAAGGATTTTCGTTCGATTGGAGTTGTTGGTGCTTGAGTGATGCACCAAAGTAGGGGGAGCTTAATGTTGTAAGTATGTTCATACTTTTGATTCATATTGGTATCCATTGGTAGAATATATTACAATTGGTATCATTTTGCTTCATTTGGTATGCTAGATTTGTGTATGCCATTGTTATATGATGTTCTTTTTTTTGGCATAACATTCTTGCATGCTACATTTAGTATGCACATCGGATTATTTTTGTCTCTGATGTTGATTTCGTCGTTCGACGATTTTATGGATTTAATAGAATTCTTTCTATGGAAACATAGAATTGTTTTCCATGCATTCTATTGATTTTGGAGAGTATGTTCCAAAACTTAATAAGTGAAATTGATTTGAGGTTTGATGATTTCGGATTTCGTTTTTCGCCTATGGCTTGATGATTTCGTATTTCGATTTTCGCCTATGGCTTGGTGATTTCGTTTTCCGATTTTCGTCGATGATTTTATGATTTCGGTTGTCGAGTTTCGCCTATGGCTAGATGATTTCGTATTTCGTATTTCATCTATGGTTTGATGATTTCGGTTTCCGATTTTCGACTTTGGTATTTTGCATTTGATATTTTGCATTGGTGTTATTTTGGGCCTTGGTCGTATTCTTCGACTCACATGCGTTATTTTTTAGCCATTGCTTTTGTCTCCTCCCGCTCTTTTTGCTAATGCCAAAGGGGGAGAGATATAATAATGACAATGTGCTAATTAATAATTCAAAGGAATTTACCATGAATCTAATTTGATGTGTTAGATTCAGGGCCATGAATCTAATTTGATGTGTTAGATTCAGGGGGAGTAAAGATATAAAATGGATTTAGATCCTATATGTCAATATGTGGTTCATATTTCATATCTTCCCTCGCTGCTTGATGCATATGAATATTATTGAATATGGAACTAACGTGTCATCAATGCAGGGGGAGTAAGTAAATTTCAATTGAATCATTATTATTGCTTATTATTTATGATTGGTTTGTCATCACCAAAAAGGGGGAGAATGTTGTGATATGGTTCCCCGGATTTGGTTTAGGATGATGAGCAAACATAAATAATGGATACTAACTTATTTGTGAGCGCAGTTATGGAGATCGTCGCCAAAATACCACGTACAACAAAAGCGACGTCTCAAGACTTCTCAATACGCGTGATCGTGTGCCTGGAGCTTCGTTGAAGCTCAAGGAGCAATATTGAAGTCAAGAGGAATGAAGATTGAAGCTTTGAAGACGGCTCGTAAGGTTAATTTTTATAGTCTTCTAGCTTCATAGATTAGAATGTTAAGCATTGAGTAGGACTTACTTTATAATCTTCATTTCGCTCATATCTTAGAGCTAGGATTATCATAGAAGCCATTAGAAACTTTCCCGAAGCCTATCGCTTCTTCCCTCGGCTTCTTGTGCATGTTAGTTGGTTCAAGAAGAGTCACCAACCGACTAGATGACGATCTAGTCGGTCGGCAACTCTACATGAACCGACTAGTTTGCCTTCTATATATTCAGCTCTTTCCATGACTACAGTTAGTCGGTCAAAGAAGAGTCACCGACCGACTAGATGACGATCTAGTCGGTCAGGAGTCCTTCTCAGACCGACTAGTTGTGTACAGTCATTTTCAGCCTGAGCTACTGTTTCGAGTTAGTCGGTCAAAGAACGTTTACCGACCGACTAGTTGAGAAACTAGTCGGTCAGCATTTGTTCTTAAACCGACTAAGTCAACTTGAAGTCTACCTATTCTATTTCGACGTTAGTCGGTCAAAGATCATTCACCGACCGACTAGTTGTGAAACTAGTCGGTCAGCAAGTCTTCTTAGACCGACTAGTTGTCTTTGCCTGTACTTCGACTTCTTGGCTGTTCTACCGTTAGTCGGTCTACGTTGTATCATCGACCGACTAGTTGATGAACTAGTCGGTCAGTGATCCTTCTTTGACCGACTAGTCTGCTTCAGAATAGAGCCGTTGGGATTCTTTCAAACTCGATTTCTCTTGCCCCTTTAAATAGAATCCTGATTCGTTTGAAGAGGGGTTAGAGGTCATATTTCCAAGCAATTTCAGACCTAAGAGAAGAGCTCTCCCAAGCTAATTCAAAGCTCTCTCTCCCTCACAAGAATCTCTCCCTTCACTCTTTGAGCCATCTTCCTCAAGAGAGATTCTCTCCATTGTGAGCTTCTCAAGCCAAGAGCTTGATTCTAGTCACCATACTCCACCCTAGGCTTTCATTGCTGGTCATCTTCTTGAAGCTAGGGTTTGGTGACACCCTCTTCCTCAAAATCCATCATTGCCCTAATTTGGTAAGTATACTCAAGGCATAGGATTTTGTAAGGTAAGAGTTTATTTCATTTCATATTTGAATTGTAAGTTTCACTCTCGGTTGTGAGAGTGTGGTTGTGATCCCGGGTTGTTGGAGTCACAAATTACTTTGTGTATGATTTGACTTGTGAAGGTTGTTCACAAGTACTTCATAGTGGAAATCTTGAGTTAGGGTTGCTAACTCAAGTATCTAGAGGGGATCCGGGTGGTTGGGACGTAGGATCACCGGGAACAAGTCGGGAAGACTTGGGTGGATCCGAACCCAGTAACATTCTTTGTTTGCGTATGTTTTAATTCTTGTTGATAGTTGTTTAATTCCGCATTGTCGTTTGTTTCTTGCACAATAATTAGGAATAACTATCTTGATTATTTTAAGTACTATTCACCCCCCCTCTAGTACGTGTGCAGTAGCTTCCCAGGGCACAACAGACTTTGGCCTGAAGCTCTGCAGCCTCCGCCTTGTAAGCCTCTGCCCATTTCTCAGAGTTGGAAGCTTTGGCTCGGAGTTCAACCGCTTACCTCTTAAAAGCTTTGAGGTTCACCTCGAGCTGAGCATTCTCCATCCTCCACTGAAGCTTGACAGACTTGCGGAGGTCTGACATGGACGAAAGGCTATTCATAGCCTCTACAGCCACCCATTAGGCCTCCGCCTTAGTTGCGAGGGCCTTCTCCAAGTCCTCCTCTGCTTTCCTCATCTGAGCCTCGAGTTCGAACGCCTTGCGCTCAGCGTCTGCCACCCGTCGACCTCCTTCGATCAAGTCGACGGCCTGACGACACAACACGACATCGAGAGCAGACATCTACAGAAAAGATTAGTCAGGGACGACTAAATCACGCGTCAATAGATAGAAAGCAAACGACGTACCTGATATCCGCTCCCCTCAAAGAAGTTGGCCACCGTTCTCGGTCCAACCTCTGACAGCACTCCAGATCCTTAGGGATGATCGAGTTCTCCACCAATCGAGCAGTCGTCCCAAAGTCCAACATGGCCGACTCCTCCATTTCCATAACGAAGGGAGGTTGGTAAGGATCACCCTGCACATGCCCTGAGGAGTGAGACCAAAGTTGATTGATTAGCAAAGCTCGATCAAACTCCGCAGGGATCGGGTCGACTAAAGGGACGGGTGACTTAATACTGCCCCAGGGCCATTGATCCAAGAGGGGTGTCACGTGAGCCTAAGACGACAAGGAAGCCTTGATCGCCCCTTGAGACTCTAGAGGGGCGACCCCCATGCCTTTCGCTATGGCGAGGGAAGAGGATGCCCCACCTCCACTCATCTCCTTTTCCATGGCTCCTCCTCTCATTGGGAGGATATCTCTCGTTTTCGGCCAGCGGCTTCGATTGGCTCAGTGACTTCGGTAGCGTCGACGTCGACCACCACCAGCAGCTCTGAGACAACAACAGAGGCAAGAGGCGCAACGGTTCGAACGGAGACCCGATTCGAACCCTCCCTTAAAGGGGCATGAGAAGAAGGCCTCGAGGCCCGCCTGGCCTCACCCCCCCAGAAGAAGAGGTCTGATTGACGGGAAGGGGAGACTGAGTGCTCGACCCTTCAGTACGAGCGCTCGACCTCTCGGCGCTCCTCCTCTTCATCCTCTGCTCCCTCCAGAGCCGGTCCATTCTAGAATCACCACTCCGACGGTTTCCGTTAGTCATATCTACAGAAACACACATAATTAGCGTGAGTGGCGAGGATAAAGACATAGAGTCGAATTTCATTACCCGGGCTTCACAAAAGGGTCTTCAATTGATGACCATCCAGCAGATACTGAGTCGACCTCTCTCGCCTTGGTCGACCCAGAAGAAGCTTTGCCTCCTCAACCTCACCCCGGCGACAACCTGTCTTTGACCTCTTTCATTGATAACCGGGACTCTTCAGTGAGCTCAGGATTCAGAGACTCCAACTATTGAGCATCGGTCCTAGGTCAGGAAGGACGACAAACACAATGGTGTCTTTCCACCCCGGGTCGGAAATCGAAAGGTCGTATATAAGCCTCATTGTCGGGTGGGTAACGATATGGTACCACACTTGTCGAGGCTCGAGTATTATCCGGAAGAAATACTTGAATAGTCCAAGGGATGGTCGAACCCCACAAAGCTCACAAAGCACAATAAAGCCAATTAAGGGAGGAAAATATTGGGGAGCGAGTTGACAAATGGAAAGCTCCGAAGAGCACAGAACTTCTACGATGAAGGAATGAAGAGGAAATCGGAGTCCTAGGCGAAAAGATTTGAGATACACTCCAACCCCATTCTTAAGTGGAAAGCAAATCATCTCATCCAAATTGGGCATCCTAACCCTAAAAGGATGGCAGAGACAATCTAACCAGACCTCCGCGGTCAGATCGAGAGAAAACACAGGGGCCATCTCTAAGATAACTTTGGAAACCTTCAAGCTCGGATCCCTTTGACGAATGGGAAGGGCTGGTTCGCTCCGAACCCCTTTCCCCTTCCCAGGAACTTCCTCGCATTGAGGTGGTCGAAGGCGCACCATGAGCTCCTCATAGGACGGCTCCTTCATCTTAACCGATGCGAACATACCTGACGGATCTAAAAGAGAGTCAAGATCAATCAGGAGAAAGTACCTTAGGAAGAACAATCAATCTCCAGGGAAGCGACACTTGAATCAAGCTTTCAAAACAAGGAAGAAGGCAGAACAGAAGAATCTGTTCTCCTCCCACACTTTTCTTTTATACGAAAGAGTTCAACCGACGACGATCGATGAACGACACGTGTCCAAAGACAGCTTCAAGAAGCGATGGAGATCAATTCAAAGACGAAAGGGTTTTGGTGACACAAATCAAATCAAACGTTTCGAAAACTGTGCGCATTTAAGGAGATCACACATCATGCGGTCTCAATCAATGCAGTCTCTGAGGCACGAATGATGGGGGCCATTGTTAGTGCACGGGTGCATATCATGGTGAAGTATCCGCATACCCGAACCATTTGGCGCCCACAACTCGATAACCGACACTCGAAGCGGATCATTGCCGAGTCAAAGGAACAGCTCGTTCGACCGTTAAGCTTCCGCTGATATTCGGGAGGAAGTTAATATGGTCGAATCAATGGGCCGTTGTAATCTCGAATCCTGAG
This sequence comes from Scilla litardierei, assembly GCA_030789695.1. Lineage (NCBI taxonomy): Eukaryota > Viridiplantae > Streptophyta > Magnoliopsida > Asparagales > Asparagaceae > Scilla > Scilla litardierei. Next base: position 3,426,427 of record CM061130.1, on the reverse strand, counting down.
AAGACGCGCCCGAATCAATGAGGGAAGGTTACGCACGGTCATTAGATACCCGAAAAGACAAATGTAAAGAGGTTCCAATTCTCAAGGTACGAGATCTAAGACATAGACTTAGGGCTGATGACGAACGAGCTTGAACGAGCTTGAACAGGGAGCTTTGTTTTGTTCATGAACAAAATCCATGTTCAAGCTCTGTTCGTTTACTAATCGAGCTCTAAAAACCTGTTCAATCTTGTTCGTTAAGCTTACCGAACGAACGTAAATGAACGTAAACGAATGTAAATGAACATTTACCAAGCTTGTTCACGGGTAGTTAATCGAATGTTCCGTTCGTTAACAAGAATTATTGAGCTTGTTCGTGAACATGTTCGTGAACACAAATCAATCTTGTTCATGAACAGATTTTCAAACAAACGAACGAATGTCAATTTTTTAATCATGAATAATAATATTTAAACATTATTTCCAATGACTAAATCAATTAAATAAAAAGATTAAATATTTGCATGACAAAAACAAACAAATCCATCATAATAGCTCCATATATCCCATTACAAGCATCCATTCCAAGCATAATAAAAAATATAGTATGTATTTAAATTTACTAATTTCGATACATGTTCGTTCGCGAACACTTAACGAGCTGGTTCATGAACATCACTTAACGAGCTTGTTCACGAACACTTAGCGAGCTTGTTAATGAACATAAATGAACGAATACGGTTATGTTCAAGCTCTGTTCGTTTATTAACCGAGCTCTAAAAATCTGTTCAAGCTTGTTCATTAAGCTTCCTAAACAAACGTAAACGAACATGTATCGAGCTTGTTCACGAGTAGTTCGTCGAACGTTCTGTTCGTCAATAGCCCTACATAGACTCTACTCCTTCACTTGATATTTCTTACATTATAGAGCTTGCGCCGTCAGATCCGAGACGAACCTCTGTGGGTCAATCTCAGCTGGTCCAAGCTCCCTCTCATCCTCAAGTTCACGTCCAAACTTTAGCATCGGAGGGGATTTGGACCGGGACCCAAATCTGACCCTCCTAACATGTCTTTGTGGTGTAGATCGACGAGTCGTCATCCTCCGCGAGGGTCGCTTTCGGGCTTCCCAACCACGTCAGCCTGACAAATGTCTTGGTCATTTTTGGCCTTAACAGAAAGATTTTAGTCTAATTCGATATTTCGTAGATGTAGCGACCATATACTCCTCTTGGGAATATCTTCTTTCTCAACAAAAGCATATCAATAATTTTCGTTCTCGTGCCATTGTTGTAGATACTTTTATTACCAATCTCCATCCGTATATACACTTATGAAGCTAGATTTGAAGCTATAACACAATGATGGATTTCATTTTCCCAATCAAACATGATATTAGTAATTTGTATGTGAGCAGGTTATTTTTTTCCGTCACATGACCAGACATTACTTATGCTACACATGTTTTAAGTTAGTTTGCCAATGCTCCTAATTGAACCCCCTTTTTATTTGCTCCCTTGCATGTGTTGCAATATGTTCTTGAAACAAACTGACAACCAACGTTGTTTTCGTATGAAACATAGCTCTCCATCTCTGCGGCAACTCGGGTGACTGTTGGGGTGATAATTCAAATACCCATCACGCAATAATTCAAATACCCTTTATAAGCAGCATGCACCAAGCAAGCCACATATTTTCCCATCATTGAAAAGAAAACCCAAAATTAGTAAATAAGTTTCCTGTTTTAGGTTATCCCAAATAAATAAAGTTTTTGTGTTTCCTAAAACAATCGGCGGTGGGCCTGGGCTGGGACGTAATTGGCGATCCAGCATCACAGCCCCCCCCCCCCCCCCCCCCCCCCCCCCCCCCCCCCCCCAGTGCACGGCACTGTGGCACGTGCCCGCAATCCTACCAACGCCGTCTCGCACGTGCGTTAAATTGCACATTGATCTCAGGTTTAATCAGGCATAAGATTTGAGAGAGAGAGAGAGAGAGAGAGTGATTAGGGTCGTATATAAAAAAGGGCTGGTAAGTCCCAATCATTATCAAACTAACGCAGCAGCAATTAAGAGAGAGAGAGAGAGGCCCGATCGATCGTTTGAGAGAGAGAGAGAGAGAGAGAGAGAGCAGAGTGCGAGGCCTTCCTTCGTTCTAGATCCGCAGCGCCAAACCCTAGAACTAGAAATCTCGAAGGAGGGCCGGACCCCTAGCGGAATCTCAGCGCCGTTCGCCTCGGATTCTTCGGCGATCCACCTAGATTAGGGTTTTTGCTCGCGATGGCATCCTCAGATCAGACCGTTACCGCCGGATCTCAGCCCACAGCTCAAGTGGTAAGCTTTATTCGACATGATTGCTCGTCGATCTCTGCATCGTGTTGTCAAAAGATGTTTATGGGATCGTGTGTTTTTCTTCTGTAGGTCGGGAATGCTTTTGTTCAGCAATTTTATCACATCCTTCACCATTCCCCCCAGCTTGTGCATCGTTTCTACCTTGAAAACAGCCATCTTGGCCGCCCGGACGACGCCGGCGACATGAAGTCGGTCACCTCTATGGAAGTAAGCAAAGTTTTTAGATTCGAATTGGATTGAATAATAATTGATTTTATATGAAGGTGAATTGATATGCTATTCGAGATGGAATATCTTTTGACAAAAACTGACGATGGCAGTTTTCTGCATCACAGTGCAATGAGCATCTTTTTGATGATTTTTTAGGGGAGAAAAAGATAATTGTTCGTTTGAAGTTTTGATATTGATGGGGAATAAGATGCGTAGCTGAAGTCCTTTTCTTTGTGGTGATGTAGGCAATCAACGAGAAGATACTAGCGATGGACTACAGTGAGTTTAAGGCAGAGATTAAGACGGTGGACGCACAAGAGTCTCTTAACGGTGGTGTCATTGTTTTGGTGACTGGGTATCTCACCGGGAAGGATTTGGTTAAAAAGGACTTCACCCAGTCATTCTTCCTTGCACCGCAGGACAAAGGATACTTTGTTTTGAATGATATCTTTAGGTATGTCGATGAGAATGATCACCAGATGGGGAATGGTGATTTGGCGAATGGAACTGTTGCACCATTGTCATTGGAACAAGGTGAAGAATGGGAATATTAGCTGGTTCATTTAAATTTATGCCTTTTAGTAATATCTTTCATTTGATTTTGTCAAGGATTTTGTGTCAATGATAGTTCATATTGCAGTATGAAAGAGTCTCTTTTTGGATGTTCTTAGCTATGAGATTCCACAAATTGTAATAAACGCTTACTTCTTCTTGTAAATGTCTTGGACGAATATATGGAGGAGACACGGATTAGGCCATCCACTTACTTGTTTTATTCCTTTTTATCAGTCTTACATCATGTTTGCTGTTTACTTTGTTCGGATATTGGTAAATTCTTATTTTGTTTGGTGCTTCAAGTCTCTAAATTTTGATGTGAATTACTTATTCTCAAACTTATAACAGGCTTTGACATGTGAGGTCACTACTATTTACTAGAAATGAGATAGAATTATGCAAGGATGAGATCTAAAGTTTTTAAAAGCATTTTGTCAGATTGTGGTTTGGATTTTTTTATTAACCTGGAGTTCCTATAGTTTTTTATGAACCTGTGATCCCGTGCTTGTTTGATGGGACAAGTCAATAGTCAAAACAAAGCAATTCGGTTCTACACTCTTATTCAAAGAATTGCGCCGGAAATACCACCCAAAACACTCATTAAGAGGATTACAATACCTTTGCCCATGGAAAGATGTCATTCATGTATCATACTTTCAATTACGTATACATTCCTTGATCCATCAATGTCTTAATTTATGTTTTATTATCTTTCTTATTTTATTTGCAGATGTTCCTCTTCTTCAGGAGGAAGAAGTCCGGGAGCAAACACCACCTCCAACATTGGAGGACGAGGAGGAAGATAACGGAGGAGAAGAAGTGTACAATCCTCCGGAAAAAGAGGAGGATCCTGCAGTTCCAGAGGAGGAAGCTCCAGTGGAAGAAGTAATTGATGACGCTCCTAGTGGCCCTCCAGCAGTGGTTCCTGAGGCAAGTCCTGCAGCAGCCATCCATGAAGAGGCACCCAAGAAATCATATGCTTCCATTGTAAGTCTATTGCTTGAAGAAATTGAGAGTTTCTTTTTAATGACCTTTTCAAATGGTTATTTAGTTCAAAGAATATCGATGGGAGGAAGCTATAGAATCAAAAATTTGTTTATGCTTAATTAAGCGGTTATATATCTTAAGTTATTTGTTATGCTAGCCAGTCTTCATGTTATTTCAGTTATACATGGAACAATCATGTAAAGAATCTCCGTGAATGAATGCAGGCCTTATGCTAGATTTTGTATATAGTTTCTTCCTTGGACATCTCTTTTGCCGTTAAAGTTTATTGAATCATTTCTAACTCTGTGTTTATAGTATATCTGCAAATGCATTTTTCACATCATTTTGTCGAAAAAATAGCAGGATTCTGTCTTTAAGTCTATTTTGAATTGAATTAAAATTAGTGTTATGTTCTGCAACAATTGAGAGATAAAATCTGATCATTGTAAATCATCCTTATTTAGCGCATGTTAATATTTCAAGAGATCTAATTTGACCAAGTAAACAATCTTGTTCTTGTTTGTTAAAGCTCATATAATTTTTGGATGACTTAATGATTAGGTGAAAGTTATGAAAGAGAATCCTGCTCCTATATCAGTTGTGCCATCAGCTCCTGCCAGGCCAGCACCTACTAAACAGGAAATACATCCTATCATTGCTCCTGTACCAGCTCAGGTTCCTGAGCTTCCTGTTGATAGTTCTAATGGTGCCGATGACGGAAACACTCAAGAGCCAGAAGGTTATTGTTATTATTCCTTGTTGAAAATCCGCTGTTTGCAAAATTTCCTTACAGTTCTCTAATCATCGTGGTTGTCCCTCTTGTTTCTTATTTCAGTTGATGGTTATTCAATATACGTAAAGAGCCTGCCATTGAATGCTACACCTGAACAACTTGAAGAAGAATTCAAGAAATTTGGGCCAATTAAGACTGGTGGAATACAAGTCAGGAGCCACAAGGTTTTCTTCATGTTACACTTATGTTCATCTAAGTCCTATTAACCGTTCCCTGTGAACAGAACAGTTTTAGCTTTAATGCTCAGTCACTGATCTCTCTCATTACTATAAGAGCTGATTGATTTTTTAAATGAATGCAGCTGCAAGGGTTTTGTTTTGGTTTTGTGCAATTTGAGGACCCCAGTGCTGTAGAAAGCGCTATACAGGTAAACCTGCGAATACTTGTACTTTATTGTCTTCTATTGTCTTCGATGTTGCAACATATCTAACTGTAGCTTCAAATGCTTTAGCTTCTTTTTTTTTTTGCATGCCGATAGCTTGTAGATTACCACAGGAAAAGTATACTAATACAGATCATATTACACATATTAAAAGCAATGATGGAAGCCAAAAAACCACATAAAGTAGATATAATGGTTAGCCAGTCATTGCAAAGCAATGATCATGCAGTTGATAGTCTCGATACCATAGCCTGTAAACCAAAGGGAAGAGGAAGGAGTAGAGAGGATATAACAATGATACCTCACTCTACCAATCTTCTGTTCAGAGGCGACACCGAGGTTGCAGGGTTCAGAAACAAGATAATTTAAGATGCAAGCGACAAGGAGAGACATGAAGCTTGCGGAGTTAAAAGCTAATCAACCCTATTTCCTGAAGCCAGACCGAATGTGAAGAATGTAGATTGAAAGTGAATTGAGAATTAAAGATGAGTTGCTCGCTTAAATATTGCATGATGCATATATGGTCTGTGGTGGAGAAAGGTTAGATTCTTGTTGGAATATGAATCTATTACCAAATTTCCATATAAACCAAAGTATTTGAGCACACAATGCAGTGCTAATGGATCCTTGGTTGTTTAAGTTGTTGGAGTTGCAAATGATTCTACAAACGTGCTTCCATTTCTTGGTTTTCAGGGGGGGGGGATCCAAACCACGAAGATATCCGCATCCTGAGGTGTTCAGATGTCTTGCTATGGAGGAAAATATGTGGCAGAGTTTCTTGTTGTTCAGTACATAGTCCACATGATGAGGCTATCAGTTTGGAATATACAACATAGCCTTTCTCTAATTGGCAATTTGTTATTAACCATTCTCCAAGTAAACCACCACCATATTCTTCTAGTGATAGCTTGACTTGGGGGGTTCTAATTTGCTGAATTACTGATCCATGAAAGTTTTGACAAACTTTTATATGCATGTTGTACGGAATAATTGCCTGATGTTGAAATGGTGCATGAGCTATATTGGCAAACTTGAGCAAGTGAGCAATTGAGGGGGAATTTTTCCCGTACACACCTCTAAATCCCAAATTCCATTGTCATTGACTAGTGAATCAACTGTGTCGTTGGTGAAGTTTTGTAAATCATACACTTCTGGATAGAAGACTAAGGGTTTATGTGTTAGCCATGCATCAACCTAAATACGAATAATATCCATCTTGTATCCTTGATTAAATTTAAGTAGAGGTTGTGGACAGCTTTCCAATTCCCCGATCCATTTTTATGATTCCAAGTCTAAGGTGTTGAAGATTTGTATTTGGCCTTTGCCAAGTCTACCCAAATACTATCATTCTGTTTTAGAGTCAAAAGCAATTTTAGCTGCGTGTTTGCCCAATAGAGCTTCATCGTGGTTTTCAGATGTCTGAATCCCAAGCTCTTTGAGAGCAACCTGACGACATGCACCATGCCAATTGTACCATCATATGCTTTTTGGTCCACTTGAATGAAATTTCTTGCGATAAGGTCAAGGTGATTGTGAAAAAACATAGGAGTAGAAAGAGATAGGAAAAGGAATGCGAATGGCATTAAGGACCAATCCAATAAGGGCTAATCTAGCTTGTAGAGATAAGAAATCGTTCTTCCACTGCAAGCCTATTGAAAACTCTACAGATGATATAGCGGTTATCTTCCTTAGGCCTTCTATGGATAATCATTACTCCCCCCATATCGCAGCCCTTGTTCTGTTTTATCATCAGAGAAATGACTTCTCATTAGTACTAGTATCAAGCTTTGCAATGATATTTTGTCAAGATTGGCATAGAATATTGTTTTATTTTGGTTAATTTGTCTAACTTGAAGCCATGACATGTCTTTAAGCTTTTGGCCAATGTTTTGATCTCTTGATCCGAAGTCCTCCCAAATAACAACGAAGTCATTTGCAAATAGGACATAAGATATGCTGAAATCTCTATTGCCATTCACCATCCTTGTACATGAAAACATGATATCTTTCCTTTGTTTTACTTCTTGAAGTAAAGATGACAATGCAGTAGCATAAGCTAGAGGGTCCCATTGTCTCAGTCCATGAGTGAGTGTAATGCTCTTGGTGAAGTCCACATTACACGACTAATTCGATTGTTCACTCTAGAAACACAATTACAAATTAAGTCAGCCAATTCCTCGAAGTACATCCCATTTTAATCAGAGTGCCATAAACTTCCACCTAAGTTTTTCATATGCCTTATCCATATCAATTTTAGCCGAAAAGAATTGCTTGTCTTCTTCTTTTATTGGTGTGAATAGAATGCCAACGCTCTTCAATACGCATGTGATGAGATTATCACCTAGCAGAGGTGGAGAAGACACTCGGCAACCATTAGAGATGAACCAGGGACGTTTTCGTAATTTTGGACTGAAGAGGCATTTTTGTAATTTTCTGTAATTCTGGAATATCTGGGCTGAAACGGTGTTTATTAGGTGACGGTTAGGGTTTGATGGATTCATGTTGAATATTGTGATAAAAATCTTCTAGAAGTCTATAAAACCCAAGATTTAGGAGGCTTAGGCTTTTCCTTCGAAGTAAAAGCTAAGAGAGCTGCTTCCTCTTGAAAGAGGGCCATTATCTTTTGTATTCTTCCTTTGATATCTATAAAAACCCCCATGTTTTCTCAATTCCACCATAAAACCCTTATTTTTACCTTAATTTCTATTGTGGATCACATCAAATTGGTATCAGAGCACTACGATCCATGGCGGCGGTGGAAGCAAAGAAAAATGTTGAATCTTTGGAGAAGAAAATGTATGTAGAAGTTGAAGGATTGAAGAAATCGATGCAGGAGATGCGATCCGATGCGAAGGCATCAAAAACGAGGATAAATGCGATATTGGAAACCCTCGTGCAACCAAATCAACATGCTCGTGACGGTAACCAAGGCGAAGTTTTTAGATCAGCATACGGTCGATAGCATTAACTCAAATCCAGCTAGAAATGCGAGGCCTTTGATGAAAGGAAAGGAGATAGACGATGATTTTCTGGAAGGGCTCGTATACACCGCAGATCCGGAATCCAATGTGGTGGAAGACACCACGCGGGCGACGACCCCCCCGCCTCAACCCCAAGGGCCCCACGGCTTAGCAGACCCCTAGCATGAGGCATGACTCGGTGGGGCCGTCAGGAGCCTCGTAGCCTTCTGGTGGCTTGCCAAGGCTCTGTCGAACCCTAGCAAAGTCGCTAGGGACAGCTCCCTGTCGGCATGCAAGAACCCCGACCAACAGCCGCCGAGCTACCAGGGCTACTGGACCCCTTGGTGGTCCGTCTAGACGACGAGCAGGTTCAAGGGCGTCGAGGCACCGGTGATGACTTAGAGAACCCTCGGGGGCCCGCACCCTTGGTCATGCAGGAGAGAGACCTCGACGGCGGTTACTGGATTACGAGGAGTTTTAGGAGTACCACGATGAGGTGTCGGGGGTATGTGGATGACGGCGGAGGATCCAATTGGGGAGATGGCGGATGGGAGAACGGTGGGGGAGAAGAGGGGGACAGATTGGAGACTTTGATGCACATCGGGGACAATACCAACGGTACTACTGCGATCGGTATCGGGGGAGACTAGCACCTGGGGACTTCAACATAACAGGATCAGAAAACTAAAGATGCCTATATTTAAAGGAGAGGACCATTATGGGTAGATCTACATGGCGGATAGGCACTTTAAGGTGACACACCTTACAGAAACAGAGAAATTAAGGACGGTTGGGAATTGTTTAGAAGGTGAGGCTGTCTTGGCACTAGTGGAGAGAGCAACAACAGCATGTGTACTCGTGGAAGGAATTTAAGGATTGCATGCTACACTGATTTCGTGACACCCATGGGGAAGACCTTCATAAGCAGCTTTTTGTTCTTAGACAAGAGGGAACAGTCTGAGAGTATATCGGGAGGTTTGAGATTCTGGTAGGCCGCGTTCGGAGATTGTCAGTAGAGTCTCTAAAGGGGTGTTTCATGAAGGGTCTCAAGCCAAGCATATGAGCGAAGCTATGCATACAAAGATATAGACGGCTGCTGGATAGGATGGAGTTGGCTCAGATGGTAGAGGATAGACTTGCAGAGGAGAAAGGAGCGGGTCTTCTTTCCACAGTCAGGGGTCGGCAGTAGGGCAGAAGGCACCACCGGGGGACCACCGCCAGCAGAAAGAAGGGCAGTGAGAAACGGTCAAAGGGACAATTTAAGCGCATGACAGATGTATAGATGCGGGACAAGCATGCGAAGAGCCTTTGCTTCAAATGCGACGAGAAGTTCAGAGCAAGGCATTGATGTGGCGACCACTCTTCAGTTGATCGTGAACGATGAGGATGAGGATGAGGCAGTTGTGGAGCTCGAGGCAGATGAGGTAGATCAGGAGCATCCCCATCTTGACGTTGTGGAGGTGGTGGGGTTCACATCGAACCACACCATGAAGTTGACTGGGAGTATAGCAGAGCAGGACGTCACGGTCTTGACTGACAGTGGGGTCACCCACAATTCATCTCTAATCAGGTGGTAGATCAGCAGGGACTGTAGCTCAGTAACACGTGTAGTTTTGAAGTTACAATTGCAACGGACAAGGTGGAGCGTAGCAGAGGAGTGTTCGCGGGTTTCCATTAGGGTGTACAGATTGTTGAAGACTTCCCGCCATTGGACCTGGGGAGTACAGATGTTATCTTAGGCATGTTGGCAACAGTCTTTGGGGGACCCCAGAATCAATTAGAAGCTGCTGAGAATAGAGTTTAAGGAGGGGGACGACAATCACTTTCTAGTGCGATCCTAGTTTGGGTCGTTCCTTGGTTTCATTACAACCATGGCAAGTGCCATTGGGAGGTGATTTTTTGGTGGAGTTTCAGGGCTTAGCGGTGGACGAAGAGAAGAAGGGGCATGACATTCTAGCTGAGGTACAACAAATTCTTTTGAGGGGGTGTTTTAGATGCCACGGGGCATTTCGCCCATACATGAACATGAGTATGCTATCGTCTTATGAGAGTGGGTTTCACCAATCAGTGTGATGCCCTATCATTATCCCAAGTACAGAAAGACGAGATCGAGATGATGTTGGGAGAGATAATACAAGCTGGCGGGATATGTCCTAGTGTGAGTTCTTTCTCTTGCCCGGTCCTGTTAGTGAAAAAGAAGGATGGCAGCTAGAGATTCTGTGTCGATTACAGAGCTTTGAACAAGTAAACGATACTTGATAAATTCCTTATTATTGTGATTGACGAGCTTCTAGATGATTTGCATGGGGCAACCATTTTCTTCAAGATAGATTTGAAGTCAGGATATTACTAGCTTATGATGCGTGCTGCATATTACCAAAGATCGTCTTCAGGACACATGAGGGTCACTACGAGTTCTTAGTCATGCACTTCTGCTTGACTAATGCCCCAGCCACATCCAAGCCCTAATGAACAATGTCTTTCGTCCTTACTTGGTGAGGTTCGTCTTGGTGTTCTTCGATGACATCCAGATATATAGCAGATTCATGGTGCATATAGGGCACCTGGAGATAGTCTTACAGGAGCTGCAGGACCTCCAGTTGTATGATAACAAGAAGTTTCTTTGCACGGCTTAGTGTGGAATACTTGGGCCATGTGGTCTTTGAAGAGTGGGTGGTCGCAGACAGATCGAAGATTGTAGCTATGTTGGATTGACCACGACCCACTACTTTGCGTGATTTATAAGGTTTCTTGGGGCTAACAGGTTATCCGGTAGTTCGTCAGAGGATACATCATCATAGCATGGCCTCTTACAGAGCAGCTCAAGAAGGATGGTTTTCAGTTGGAGGGCGCGACCTTAGTTTTTGAGGCACTGAAGCGGGCCATGTCTACAGCGCCAATGCTCGCCCTTCCTGATTTTAGCAAGCCTTTTGTGGTGGATATTGATGCCTCTGGTTACATGTTAGGTGTGGTGCTGATGCAGAACCATAGGCCGGTGGCATATTTCAGGCAGGTCTTGACGGTACGAGCACGGCTTAAATCAGTGTACGAGCGAGCGTGAGTTGATGGCTATCAGACTAGCAGTGTAGAAGTGGATGCCCTACTTGTTTGGTAGGAGGTTTATTATGCACATTGATTAACAATGTCTCAAGTATTTCATGATGCAGTCAGTCTCAAATGATCTAAAATGATCGTAAGTTTGGTTGAGACATGTTACTTTTTGCTGACATTGTTTTTTGCTACCATTTTAAGGTCTAGTTTCACAACTGGGTTTAGTTTCTGAGACTGGGGATTGGTTGAGTTTGGTATCCAAACGGATGTTTCAAAAACTTGGGCTTGGGCTTGGTCTTGGGCTTGTTTGGATGCCAAAAAAGAAGAGTTCCGAAAACCAAGGAATGGATGCCTCAAAAATATGAAAATAGAGTTTATGAAAACCCTATTTGATTGGAGTTTCACAAACTGACGTTTGCTTGGATGCAACCCTCAGTTTCATTTTAGCTTTAATAACGCCCCCAGTTTCAGAAAAAAGTGTTGCCAAACTAGGCCAAATTCAACAGAAGTTATTTAAAAAGTATGCTTGTGTCTGTTATGCTGCTGAAGCATCAAATACTTACAATTTTAACCCATGTAAATTATGTGTATTTTGGTTTAGTGAAGTTTTGATGTGTACAATAAATCGCTTTATGTTAAGTATGAGTAATTGATGGACACCTATATACGAAAACATAATATATATGGAATATATTAGATTACCATATCGGTGGACCAAATTTTTTATGTGAGAACTTCAGAAAGCATGGTCCGTCTGGTGTAATTGCATAAGTTGCTTGCTCATCTCTTTGAAAAGTACTGCAACCTTATCCTTTTTATGTATTTATGTAGTGATTTTGCTTTTATTTTTTCAGGCTTCACCAATAATTATAGGTGGTCGTAAAGCTTTCGTTGAGGAAAAGAGACCCACCACTACACGAGGTAAGTGTGCAAAGTCATTCATATAGTTTTCAGGGACAAATTTTCAAAATCACCCAAAAATTAAAAATAATTTTAAAAATTGATCACATTTAAAGTTAATTACAAAAACCGATCAACTTCTCGTCATGTTGAATTCCACGCGTGAATTCGCGCTGAAAAACAACCGCGGTTGGCAACCCCGATCAAATTGTGCATGCCAATTGCCAATCCGTCTATTTCACTGTAATATATATTGAGAAATCCCCCAGCATGGCTGTGGTTAGCAACCCCGTCCGTTTTGTAATCTTGCACTTTTAGCTGATGTGACGAGAAGTTAGTCGGTTTTTTGTACTTAAATTTTGATTTGGTTGATTTTAAAAATTATTTTTAATTATTGGCCGATTATGAAATTTGTCCTTTTTCAGTTTTAAACATTTTCTTGTCTTGCTAAACTGCCAAGTATCATGTGTCACTAACCACCATTGTCAATCTGACGAAGAAGAAAACTTCTCCCGGTTATTGCAACCTTACCTTTGGTTTTGTACCGGAGGACATCGTTATTGCAACTTGGCTTGCGTAGCGTTTCCTGACATGTTAGAACTTGATCATAACTTCAAGTGCACATGAAAATGCAGACTTTGTTCCGCCGTACTTTGGTCAACTTTGGTCACATTATAACGGAATTGTTTATTTGCCATCTTTCAGCTAGTAGCAGGGGGAGATTCCCTCCCGGCAGAGGGTCCGGGTTCCGCGGCGATGGAATTAGAGGCCGGGGGAGCTATGGCGGTGGGAGGGGCTTTGGAAGAGGCGAATACAACAACAGGGCCGAGTTTGGAAACAGAGCAGGAGGTAGAGGAGGCCCTCCGAACCGCGGGGGTGAGGTTGGGTATCAGAGGGTCGATCATGTCGGCTCCGGCGGTGGTCGCGGAAGCCGTTCTGGAACAGGGACGGGCAGTTCATCCCCAAAGGGTGTTGCCCCTCGGCTGCCTGCCCCTGCTTAGGACAGCGAATAAAGAGGCCACGATGGTAGTTGTAGGGTTTTGTTTCAGGGATTACCATTCATCATGGCATTGAGATTGTATACATGCCAACCACATCACCTTTTGCTTAAAGGCGGCAGGTGTGGAAGCTGTCATAAGTTTGTAAGCTCTCCCTTCTATTATTTTCTCCCCTTTTCTTTGCCCCCACCCTTTAATTTTGCATGAGTGGCGATATTATACACGGCGTGACTTTATTCGTCTTTGTAGAATACTGATATTGTTCACAGGATTTGATCCCTTTCTTCTGTAGGCAGGCGAATTCTCTCTAGCGTTTCTAGTGAATTTATGTTTTCTTTGTTAGTCAAACAGCTCTCTTTTTTTTTTTCACTGATGGATACAAACATAAACTCGGGATCCAACTTCAATGTTTTTATGTAACCGATTGATGAATTGAAGAACTCATGGATGTGTTCTTACAATTTGCCATTTTGTTACTTGCAAATGTCAGAATGTTGGTTCGAGTTTGGGTTGAGCTCTCCATGTGTGATCCTGCGGTTGATTTGCTCATATGAATTTGGTGATCTTTTGATAAATTTTTATAGTACACAAGGGCTGAGAGTAACAGCTCCTTGGTCATTCTTGTTAAAGCAGCTGCAAGATATAGCAAGATGTTTCTTTCCTCCATGGTTGTGCGTGAGCAGTGTTATTGTCGCATTTCTAACTCTGTCACTGAGGGAAATGAGCAAGGTTTTGCCATCACGTATAATTTTGATGCAAGCTAATTGAAAATCCAATGGATGCAATCGTTTTGATCATATTCTCCCAAAAAGTATTGAAAAGTTTCATTGTTGACCCTTCATTGCGATTTTTTCCGCCTGGATGTCTATAACTGAACATATCGAAGATGACCGATCAATGACTTTTTCACCGGTTTAGCTTGCCATCCTACCGTCAGACTGGGAGCTTCACCAATAGTTGGCCAGACAAACGGCTGCAAAGAAATCGAACAGGTGAGCAACCCTTTGGCGTTGGTCAAGTTTGGTAAAGAAATTTGAGAGAGTCACCTCTTGACATAGTAATAGCAGAAATCGGCTAAGATGAATGTTTGAACAAGTTCTGCGAGGAATACTGCAGGAAGCCACAACCTTCCTGCTGCAAATATGATCTTTCCGCGAGTCTCAACAAACTGCAATGCATAAAACCGGAAAAGATAACATTAGGCTTGCTGCATTTTGATGCCAACTTCAATAATATCGCAGAGCCCCAAAGATGTGCCTTAAAACATTTCGTCTCCATTCGGCTCTGGCCTTGGCTACATTCTCTTATATTAACAAATTATATTGCGATCTTCACGGGGAATTGGGAAGCAACAAATATGCAATGAAGTGTATTTGACTTCAAACAATAGTACCACTCACTCATTTGTCAATTTAGTATGTATAACCGAGATGCAGGTAGCAATATGGTGTGCTGCTATGCGTGGACAACTATTAATATTTTGTGCTTTGGAAGTAATGATTTGCTTTTATGCTTGAAGGGCCAATGATCTCAATGAGCACAAACACGTGTTTGCCGATGTTTCTTGTTAATGGTGTTCCAATCTGAAATAGCAAATAACCAACTTCCATTGAGACAGAATGTAGTTCTATACTTGGCTATGATGCTACGTATGCGACTGGTTATAATAATTGCTCTTAGTCACATGTGCTTTGGATTCAGTCATATGATTTTATGATAGTCCATTGAGACAGAATGTAGTTCTATACTTGGCTATGATGCTACGTATGGGACTGATTATAATAATTGCTCTTAGTCTCACATGTGCTTTGGATTCAGCCATATGATTTTATGATAGTATGTTAGCGATCGACCGAATGACATTAATTACAGAAATGCATGAACTAAAAAGCTAAGCAGACCCCAGAATACATACCAACACAACACGCGGTTACTATTGTGCTAGCAAAGCCACATGTAGGCACTTTTGAGTCAGTGTGGATAGGGATGAGAATGGGCATGCCCAAAGCCCGATTGGGCTTCCAAATGGGCATGCCACATCATCATCCCTACAATTCCTTCACAAATTCTAGAAAAATTTGTGAAGGAATTGTAGGGATGATGATGTGGCATGCCCATTTGGAAGCCCAATCGGGCTTTGGGCATGCCCATTGTCATCCCTAAGTGTGGATGGCATTGTACCAAATAGTTACGGAATGGTTTATTCTTTTTGGTTATTTGGTTATCATTCATGACAATTAATTTATTCACATGTATGACTTACTGAATTATTTATCATCATGAGTTTACAACCGAAGGCTGGATGGGCGTATGTTATGTTGGGTTGGGTCGGAATTACTCGCAAACCACAATCAAGTCCAATCCGTCTTGCTTTTAGCGGAAGCACCAACAAACGCAGTGGATCTAAATACAGATAATATAGTAAGAACAAGAACCAAGCCCAGCACCACACAAGTAATAAATAAATTCAATCAAAGCACTGAGAATACGAAGATTTACCCTTATTCGGTCTCACCAACGTGATGAGACATACGCCCATCCAGCCTTCGGTTGTCAACGGGAATCCACTAGATCAGTGTTGAAACGTTTGTAGGTTGATTACACCTGATGCCTTTATATATCCTTCAACAAAAGTACAACTATCTTGATATTTGAGTGGGTGCGCTCTAGATCTAAAACTATCTCACGCTCACTCAATGAATAAATCTCTCAAAACCCCTAAAAACAAGACTATCTCTCTCTAGAATTGTAGCCATCGTCCAATCTCCTTGCCACCATGTATGCCGTGTGTTTTCACCAAGGAATCCATCATTAGGGTTGTAGCGGCCGTTTTAAGTCGTGGCCATGTGATTTGATTAAGTTTCAGGTCAATGGCTCAAAACAAAATCCGCATCTGGCTGAAAACTCGACTGTCAGGGTCGTGCCAATTTGGCACGGTCGTGTCACTAGCTGGCTCCAAAAATCCAGACGTTCTACCAGCCTAACACGATCGTGCCAAACATAGTATATTTGGCACGATCGTGCCACTGTACCCAGAATACTCTGTCGAGTCTGCATGGTCGTGCCAACCTTAAAGTGAGGTTGGCACGATCGTTTCAAGCCCAGAAACGGTGTTTGAAGCATAATTTTAACATGTTGGGTACACATGTACAATTTAAAAGATTATCGAGCAGGTTTAGACTGGCTCACTCATATTTGGAGCAAGAATGAGATGCAATGCGTTTGCAACAATGAGGTTGCAATCAATGATACATGCATTACCATGAACGTGATAGGATGAGTCCATCCAAACATGTTAGTATAGCATCAAATGGGTGATCGAAACATAAGTCTACAATTGTTGAACAGGAAAAGCTATATTGTATACTGCTCGATATGTTGGGAACTAAGGCACCATAGTTGAGCGATTAGCGCATTGCGAGGGTAACTAGGTCTTACAATCGGTGATATGTGATCTTATGCAATCATTGCGACGTGCAAACTTATGACAAAGGTCGGTAATATGCAATTGGTTAAAAAATAGAGTAAACTTTATTATGATTTGTATGATGTTAAGAAAGTTTTGACATACTCTTTATTATGATATCCACTAATGCCAATATGGTTCTTAATCAAAGCAATCTACTTTTATGCTTTCTCAGTAGGCTATGAATGATTAAACCAAAGTAGAAGAGATTGGGAAAGATATTGATCGAACCTAGAATGACATGTGCAACAATGCGAGAGGAAAATCACTAGTGTATCTAAACGATAGATAATTCACAGCGCACAAATTCGAAAGCATCTTGCAGATACAAAGTGTGAACATTACCATGCATGGCTTTTCGATAATCAAGTATGCTTTCCCGGTTAAGGAGAGATCGGAAGATATTCAGATTTTATATTATTATTAAGGGACCACGGTAGAGTGTTTGTTATTTTTCTTAATTAAACGGTTGGAAGCATTGTGCTTGTTTTGCGTGAAGTTTATAATATAGTAGCTCACAGCTAGCAAGTAGTTCCAATAATCGCATGTCATACAACTAGGATAATGATCGTATTGTCCTTTAGAACAATTGATTTTTAGTCGTGTGACATCCTACTTGGATGGGCATGAGTATGTTGTACTTTAGTGTGTTTAGGTTTCATGTCAAGCAGGGCCCAACCCACATCTGAGCCAAGCCTAACTCGACCCCTAAATAGGAGCCGGCCCTAATCCTAAATGATTAAAGGTTATAGCTTGTGCCTTGTTAAAGGAGTTGGCACTTTTGGCCGAAAGATCCTAACCTGATGGTAATTAAGGATTGGTAAAGGATGGTCAATGACCCATTTAATGAGGTCAGAACGACAGAACCCATGTTCGAAATCTTAGTTTCAGTCTCGGTATCAACAATTGATTTGTAGTATTGTATATGTAGTATCGTATCGATTGTCTCAAAAGTATAGAGTGATATGTATCGGTTGCCTAAGCTTAATAAAGATTTAATTTCACTAAACCCCAAAAGTTTAGCCTTTTTACTAAACCACCCAGAGTTTTTCAGTTCATGGAAACCCCAAGGCGTTGAAAAATCAATACTGTTCATTTCCCCCCCTCCAAATTAACTGTTTTATCCTCAAGTCACTTTATCAACATCTCTCCCAAAATAAACCTAAAATTTGAAAAAAGAACAAAACAAATAAATATACAAGCATGATATAAATAATAATTTTTGAGTTCATGATAAGGCTTTAGGAATGATGCTGCTACAGTGACTGTGAGCAAAACCATCAATTTGAGGGAAAACAATGAACGATGTCAGTTTTTTAACACATTGGGGAGACTCCATGAAGTGAAAATCGAAGTGGTTTAGTAAAACAGACCAAAACTCTGGAAGTTTAGTTTAGTTAACCACACAAAATAATTATTAGTATCATGTAAATCGTCATCTTTGTAAGTAATGACTGCAGCTGCCTTTCATTAATCCATGTATCATTTTTGTCTCGATGATACTATTTTTTTTTTTGACGTATTGAATCACAAACTAATAGTTTAAGCTTTAATTTCTAATATAAAATGAGATTTTTAAACCCTATTATATGAAATAAAATATAATTTATATTTTAGCAATAAAAACCTTGAATCACCTCTTACATTAGTTGTTATTTGTTAGTATTTAGGTATCAGCAAGTTTTTGGATGAATTGTATTGGCATGCTTGAAATCCGATACAATTCGAGCGATATACATCGGTATCGGTCAAGAATTCAAACATTGGTTGAAAATTTTCCTTTCCAGATATAAAACATACTAAGAGAAATAGATCTGTAGCCGCTAAAGAGCCATTACTCAAATTTCTTATTCTCCATGGTTCTTTTGAGGAGGCTAATATGTTGTAGGCAAGATGAAATGATCCATCTTATGACACCTTCTACTGTTGAAAAGAAAATTGTAAGGAGTTTTGCCACAATCAGATCAGATAGATCCCGAGCATGAGGTATATGTGTATTTCGCTGTAATAGTTGTGGAAAAAATTTAATAATTAACTTTAATTATGACATATTTAACTATTAAGACCTTCATATCATGAATGACGGGTCTATGAAGATCGAGCTAGTGTCATTGAAGAGGAACATGGAAGCATTTTTTCTCTACATGACCCCTCTTGATTCCTTATCGGTGTGAATATACGAGATCGGAATCTCTCTCATCAACCCTCCTGTTCGCTCAAGCACTTAGTGTGAAGGAATCTAGAATTCTATACTCTATTAATGTAATTTTTATTTTCAAATCCTTCGCTATTTAAAGAAACCAAGGGAATTTTTTGGTTGAAAGGTGAAGATATGGCTATGCATGTAATTAAGGAAGAAAATATTAAACTTTGGGCATGAGCTAATTTAATTGCAAAGATGAGCGCTTTTTAATTACTTGATGAGATTTACCATGATGAGATTTGTGATGAGATATAGGAGAATTAGAATTTGTTGGTGTTAAAACCAAGAAACATTGAATCTTTGGCTAATAAAAGCTATCTAATATATTACTCCATGATGTTAGCTTATGAATTCCTTTAAATCTAGTGTTAGAAAGGATAGGAAATAAAATTTGAGTATGTCAAGATGGGGAAACCCTTACAAGTAACGATTTTGTATTAATTTGGGTTATTAGAACAAGTTAGGTATGCAAATTGTCAGGTTATATAAGTCTAGGGAATTGAAGATTTGATTTGATTGTATAAATGTAAATTAAGAAGTGAATTCTTATATGAACCACATTGTTGAGTTTAGGTAAGTCAGATGACTGGGTGTGAGCGTTTGAGGTAAGTTGCGTTGTGAGAATGAATCAAGTAAACAACCAAAAACTTTAATATTTTGGAACATGCATGTTTCTCGTGCAACCGTGTTGGTGAATATGTTATAAATAATGCTTTGATTTTATTCCTCTATTTGTATATATTTGCATGTCCTTTGTGGTACTCGTGGAATTGCATGCCGTTTGTGGCATTTAGGGAATTTGAGTGCCCTTCGTGGTACTTATGGAATTGAGTGCCACATTTGTACCTTTCGTGATATTTATGGAATTGTGTACCCTTTGCGTTATTTATGGATTTGCGTATTTATGTATTTTTGTAACATGCGTTGTATTAATGGAATTGTGTACGCTTTGTATTTGCATATTTATGGAAGTGTGTACCCTTCATAGTATTTGTGTTTGTGCATTTATGGAATTGTGTACCCTTCATGATATTTATGTATTTACGTGCCCTTTATAGTAATTATGGAATTGTGTGCCTTTCATGGTACTTATTAAATCGTGCACCCTTGTTATTTAGGAATTTGTGTACTCGTAGTCGTATTAATAAAACTGTGTATCCTTCGTGATACTTATATTTTCATGCCCTTTATGGTACTTATTGATTTGTATGCCATTCATTACGTTTGTGATACTTAGGAATTTCACATGCCTGCCTTCATGTACTTCTTTCTATGGACTTTACCATGCAAGTTCGCGTGATCATTGTGTGTTCTTTTGTGACATTTTATGTTTTGATATTTATGAAAAAGTACATATTTATCTCTTATATGTAATGTACCTAATCATATAATATTTCATAAATGATGGACCTTGAAATAAGTAGTGCTTATGTTATTACCTAATGTTGATGATACTATGGTGGTTTGATGTGCCCTTTAAGGGGACCAGAGAAATTGTGTCCATGCCCTTCGTGATTTAAGGATCTTGTTTGTCCGTCATGGCAATTAGAGAATTTGTGTATCCTTTGATGGTTATATATGCCCTTTAGGCATTGGGGTAGCTATGCATGCATGCATGAAATTATAAATTTTTTGTGGAATGTGTCCTCCTTTATTATTCACATGGAGTCATACATTTATTTTTCTATGATCGTGCTTTTGTTCCTTTTTGTATGGAGAGTCGTACATTTTGTATGGGTGAGTTATACAAAATGCACATGCTTCTTCGATATAGTTTCATTTATAGAGTGACTGATATAGGAAAAAAATGGATTTTAGGGATTTGGTGGAAGATTTCGAGAAGAAATTGAATATGTAGGGTTTCTTGGCTTCTCACCAAAATTTTCTGAGGCTTCTCACTAAGAAATGTGTGAACCTTTCACGGGAGTTGAGAAAATTTCTCATTTGATTTCTTTTCATTGATTCATTGATTTCAAGATCCAAGTCTAAGAGCTTTTATATAGGCTTTCAACCCAAATACCTTACTACTCTCATCCGATGTGGGACTAAAGTCTTAAAAGACTAAAACACTCAAAAGACACAAAAAATAACTAAAGACTAAAACTCAAAAATAAAATACAAATACAAATACAAATCATGATTGTATCCATATCATTCTCCCCGGCTTGAGAACTTCACCTCCTGGTGAAGAACGTCAATGATAGCAATAGCTGAGCAGCAATCAACAGTCACTTGCAGTTAGAGAAGATGTGTCTACATACTCAAAAGTGTAACATTATGCAGATTGGTAGAATTACATCACTTGAAAGTTTCTCCCAATTTACGAAAGACAGAAAAGCATTCAACATCTGTTTGTTGGTCAGGGAAGGAAGACCTATGATAACAAACTCAATGTGCTCAATTAGAATCGGCGATACTTCTTTTGGCAATTCTGGCGCATGCTCCATATAGATGAGTCTAGATAAGCCTTTGGCTCAGGCTGTAGCGGTGAATCAAGTTCCGTCTTTGACTCAGAATGCGACACTGGATCAAACTCTGGTTCATGCTTAGGCTCATGTTCCAATTTAGGCTCATTCTTTAGGTTAGGTTCAGGTTCAAGTTGTGTCTCATTCTGAGTCAGTATCTGATTTGAGTTTACTCTGTTGTTTCCTTCCACATAGTTCGATCACCAGAAGAATTCGATTGTTGCTCTCATTTATCTCTTCTTCGGACCATATCTCTACGTTTGTGCTTGAGGATTGCTGGGGTGCCTGTGTAATATATTGATGCTTGAAAAATATCGATCTTAAAAATGGAATTTGAATATTGACCATCGACGACTATGACATGGAGGTCGCTTTTACCAGGATCACGCTTTTCCTTTGAATGTGTGATATGCATATGTAGATTTTTGTTCTTCTGAAAATTTAAAACAGGAGAAGAAAAAAATCTAAAAGAGATTCCTAATCACCATATCTATACATGTCTTCGAAGCCATAAAAGTATGACCCGTATTAATCATAATCTCTCATAATTTAGAGCAAATCTTCATAAATGGAGGGTACCTTTACGTAGTTGGTTGAGTCAACTATCCACTGGCACGAATGACACTAAATTCGTGCTTAAAACGGAACCAAAATCGTTAAGACAGTGGAGATGCACAGAGAATTCCAGCAAATAAGCTAAAAAATCCTCCGAAATTCAGACGGCACACTGTTGAGCCGTTAACCGGGTCAACCAGCTCGGCTGAGCCGGCTCAGGGGGTCGGCTCGAGGCTTAATCGGCTCGAGCTGGCTCCATGTGTGCTTAGGGTCGGCTCGCCTGAGCAAATGAATAGCACTGGCTCGGCTCAGGTACATGGTCGGCTTGACCGAGTCGACACTGTAACACAGTCGGCTCGATCGGTGTCGACCCCCGTTTTCGACAATTCCGGCACCTGTTCGCTGCTCTATTTGTTCATACAGTTTCGCATGGATGTGGCGCACAATCCTAGGGGTCATCGGTTCCGATCGTCGCCCGTAGTGGCACTGACATGCTTCAAAAAGAGTGACGATGGTGAATTCGATGGTTTTGCTCGATGGCGACGACGGTTCTGGGCTTCCACGGCGTCAAGAAGGGTGTGGGGATGTGGCACATGTGTGGAGACACCAATCGAAGTGGCCGTGTGAGGCAACAGCGTGAGGCGTCAAGGCGTGGCGTGAAAATTAGGGTTTGTTTTGTAGAGGGAGGGTAGCGGCTTGATGTGAATCGTCGTAGATCGATTCACAGTTTAATGTGAAAAAATTAAAAGAGAGGAAAAATATTTATAATTTGCTTGATTGAAGAACAAAAGATAACAAGATAATGATCTTATTAGAGACAAGATCGATCTCCTCACTTTGGATGAACGGACCAAAGTTTAAGCACCGTCAAATGACGCTTGAGAGTTTTCTCACAATTCAAGCATAAGGAAATAAGATGACGGCTAGACCTAATATAAAGAAAGAGGAAGGATTTTGGTAAAAGACCAAAATACCCTCCCACTAAGAAAAAGGCCTAAACCGCGCTCCCGCGTCTCCTGCGACGTGCGTAAGTGATGACACCTCCACTGCCACGTGCTCCATTGGCTGAGGGGGATGCGACGCTAGGTGCGATCGCATCAATACCCCCTAAAAGAGTCACCTTGTCCTCAAGGTAAAAACCCGGATACTGCGCCTGGACCACATCATAATCCTCCCAAGTAGCTTCGCAGTCTGGTAGCCCTGCCCAGTAGATCAGCACCTCTCTCCGTCGTCCTGCTCCCTGGCGAACCGCTCTCACCTCTAGAGGCTCCAACAACACCTCCATGTCCTCCGTAAGTGTAGGGGGAAGAGTGGAGGAAACATCATGGTCTCCAATTGCCCTCCTCAACTGCGACACGTGGAACACATGGTGAATCGTCGAAGTGGCCGGCAGCCTCAACCGGTACGCCACCTGGCCGACCGTGGCCTCCACCTGATATGGACCAAAGTAACGAGCCGCCAGCTTCTCGTTCAGCCTCCTCGCCATCGACCTCTGCCAGTAGGGACGTAGCTTGAGATAGACCATATCTCCCACCTGGAAGCTAACGTCCCGTCGATGTCCATCCGCCTGAGCCTTCATCACCTGCTGAGCCCGCAACAGGTGCTTCCGCAGCTCCTCCAACAGCCCATCCCTCTCCTCCATGTACGTCTCCACTCGCGACACAGGAGTCTGGCTGTTTCCAAAGCGCACCAAGGGTGGAGGGTCACGTCCGTACAACACCCTGAAAGGAGTCGTCCCTGCCCTCGAATGATACAAGGTGTTGTACCAATACTTCACCCACGCCAACCACCGGTACCACTGCCTAGGTGTGTCTGAAGCAAAGCACCGCAAGTACGTCTCCACGCTGCGGTTGACAACATCCGTCTGACCGTCGGTCTGTGGGTGGTAAGCGGTACTCCTCTTCAGGACCGTACCCTGTACCCTAAATAGCTCCCTCCAAAAGATGCTTATGAATACCTTGTCCCTATCGGACACGATGGACGTCGGTACCCCATGCAGCCGTATCACCTCCTTCATGAACGCCGCTGCTACTGATACGGCTGTGTAAGGATGCCTCAAGGGAATGAAGTGGGCATACTTACTCAACCTATCTACCACCACCATGATCAACATGTATCCTTCTGAACGTGGTAGCCCATCGATAAAATCTATGGTGATATCCTCCCACACCCTCTCCGGTAGTGCTAGCGGCTGTAGCAGCCCCGTTGGAGCCATCGCCATGTACTTGTGACGCTGACAGACGTCACAAGCTGCAACTAAGCGTGCAATCCCCCTCTGCATCACTGGCCAGTACACCTCTCTGGCCATTCTCTGATAGGTCTGCTCACCCCCGAGTGACCCCCCGTCACAGAGCTATGGAACTCCTGGAATAACACGGGTATGAAGGCAGAGGTCCTCGGCAACACTAACCTCCCCTGGTACAGTAGTCGGCGCCCCTCCAACGAATATCCTGCCGGCCTGTCCGCCCCACTCTGTAATAGCCCGCGGATCTGCTGCAACTCCGCATCACCCTCCGCCTCCTGCAACATGGGCTCCCAGTCCAGCCACATGGGCCGCGACAATGCCCTCAAGTCCACACACTCCTCCCGTCGAGACAAGGCATCTGCAGCCTTGTTCTCCAACCCGGGCCGGTACTCTATCTCGAAGCGGTATCCTACCAGCTTGGATAACCAACGCTGGTGCTCCTCCGTGACTAGCCGCTGCTCGAGAAGGTATTTGAGGCTCATCTGGTCCGTCCTGACCACGAACTCCCGACCCAACAGATAGGATCTCCACTTCAGTACTGCCAACACTATGGCCATCAACTCCCGCTCATAGACCGATTCCAGCTGTGCCCTAGCTGATAGCACCTGGCTGAAATAGGCTATGGGCCTCCCTTCCTGCATGAGCACCGCCCACAAACCATACCCCGACGCGTCAGTCTCCACCACGAAAGCCTTGCCAAAGTCTGGCAAGGCAAGCACTGGCACCGTCATCATTGCCACCTTCAGGCCTCAAAGGCCTTGGTGGCCTCCTCCCCCAGGGGAACCCATCCTTCTTCAGCTGCTCCGTGAGGGGCCACGCTATCGTGCTATACCCTTTGACGAACTTCTTGTAGTAGTCCGTCAGCCCCAAGAAGCCTCGCAGTGCCCGTAGAGTAGTAGGCACCGGCCAATCCAGCATGGCTGCTATCTTCGATCTGTCGGTCGCCACCCCCTCTGCTGACACCACGTGCCCCAGGTACTCAACCCTCGCCTGACCGAAGCTGCATTTCTTTCGGTTGACGTATAGCTGATGCGCAATCAGCTCCCTGAACACCACCTCCAGGTGGTCAATGTGCTCTCCCATGCTCCTACTGTAGATGAGGATGTCGTCGAAGAAGACTAGGATGAACCGCCGCAAGTAAGGCTGGAAGACCTTGTTCATCAAGGCCTGGAATGTCGAAGGGGCGTTGGTCAAGCCGAAAGGCATGACCAGGAACTTGTAGTGTCCCTCATGGGTGCGGAAGGCGGTCTTCGGCACGTCCTCTGGCCGCATCAAGATCTGGTGGTATCCCGCCTTCAGGTCGATCTTCGAAAAGATCGCCGCCCCATGCAACTCGTCAAGCAGCTCGTCGATTACCGGAATATGAAACTTGTCGGCGACAGTCTCCTTATTCAGCGCCCGATAATCGACGCAGAATCTCCAACTACCGTCCTTCTTCTTCACCAGTAGTACTGGAGAAGAAAAAGGACTCACACTTGGCTGAATCACTCCAGCCTGCAGCATCTCCCGCACCATCCTCTCTATCTCATCCTTCTGCACGTGCGGGTATCTGTAAGGGCGCACGCTCACCGGTGCCACCCCATCACGCAGTACTATCGCGTGCTCATGCCCCCTCGCCGGAGGTAGCCCTTGCAGACTTTGGAAGACCTCCTGGTACTGCTCCAATACTGAATCCACCTCCTCTGGAGTCTCCTCCTGCTGCTCCTCCTCCACTGACAACCCCTGGCACTCCACCAAAAACCCCTCTCCCTCATCCCGCAACGCTCGCGTAATGGCCTTGGCACTCCACCACTGACAACCCCTGGCACTCCACCAAAAACCACTCTCCCTCATCCCGCAACGCTCGCGTAATGGCCTTGAAGGCCACTACTAAGAAGCAGAGGGTCGGGTCCCCTGTCAGCACCACAGTCTTGCCCCCCTCCTGGAACTCCATCCGTAGAAGCTTCCAGTTCACCTTCATCTCTCCGAGCTTCTTCAGCCACTGCACTCCCAATATGATGTCCACGTTGCCCAACTCCAGCGGCAAGAAGTCCTCCACTAGCTGAAGCCCCTGCAGTGTGAAGAACACCCCCTTGCAGAGCCCCTTACTCTCCTCCATCTTCCCTGTGCCCAGCAACACAGTGAACTTCTCCATCGTACTCAGCTCTAGTCTGTGACGCTCCACCAACCTCCTCGAGATGAAGTTGTGGGTCGCCCCACTGTCAATCAGCACTGTCACCGTCTGATCCCCCAATGTCCCTGCCAACTTAACCCTACCACGGAGTTCAGCGACACCTCCGCAAAGTCTATGTGCACATGCTCCTCAGGCTCCGCCGCAATCACAGGCTCCTCCTCCTCCTCAGGGTACTCCTCGTCGGGCACGATCACGATCTGCAGCAACTTGCTCGCACATCGATGACCGGGGGTGAACCTCTCGTCACACCTGAAACATAGGCCGCCGCTCACCGCGCCCTCATATCAACCTCTGTCATGCGCCTACCAGGTACGGCTGTGCGGACCTCCCCTGTAGCTGGTCTAGGTGGTACTGGTGCTGGTGCCCCGGTAGCTGGTCTAGGTGGTACTGGTGCTGCCTGGTTGCGCTGGCCCAGCCCCCCCAAGTCCCCCTAATGCGTCTCTCCTCCGAATGCTTCTCATCCGCCTTCTGAGCAGGCAAAGGACATCCTCCAAGCACTGAGGGCTCTGCATCCGTAGCTCCGCTCGTATCGATGGCTTAAGTCCCCCTCATAAAATTCCCAATCATCACCTCGTCGGTCATCCCCTTCACCCGGCTATTGAGCATCTCAAATCTCTCTACGTAGTCCCTCACTGTCCCCTCCTGTCTCAGGGCCGACAACTGCTCGTAGAAATCCCCCCTGCTGTCTCCTGGAACCGATCCACGATCAGTGCTGACAGCTCCTCCCATGTGCGAAAAGGGGTTCGTGCTATCTTCCACCAGTACCATGCCAAAGCCTTCCCCTCCAAATAAATCCCGATGGCCTTCAGGATCTCCTGCTCCGTCAGCCCCATCACCTGAAAGTATCTCTCCGCTCGATATATCCACCCGTCGGGATCGGTGCCATCGAAGGTCGGCATCTTCAGCTTCATCAAACGCCGATCCGCGTTGATGTCTCCCTGCTGCCCCCTATCTCCTCCACGGTCACCTCCCCGAACCAAACCGCCACCCCGGGTATCCATCGGGCCTCCCCCGTCAACCACGTACAACTCCTCCGGCCATGCAGGCCTCTCCCATGCCTCGGGCTGATAGTGATGCCCGAGAAACTCGGGTGGTCGTGCGAAAATGGGCCTCGGCCCAGGTGGGGTGGTCTCTGCTCTCCAAAATTGGCCCGCTGAGGTCCCAATAGCTGCTCCCGAAGCACAGCCACCTCCTACTGCCTCCAAAGTTCCCCCAGAGTGGGGTCTGAACCCCGCTATGCTCCCATAAGGCCACGAAGGGGCCGCTGGGCCCCCATAAGGGACGACCCAGCCCGCTGCCCCTTCGGAAGGCCCGGCCTAGCTCGTCGGGCCTCCGGAGTGGCCGGAAGGCCCATCCCCACCCCCGGATGGGGGTGCCGCACCCCCTGCGCCCCAGGCGGGGGGTGCCGCACCCCCTGCGCCCCAGGCGGGGGGGGGGGTGCCGCCTGTACCTAGCCCCCCCCCCCCCCCCGCCAGGGATGGCCAGGGTCTCCGGTGGCCCCGACGGGCTCGCCCAGGCCGGGGGAGGCCTGGGGGAGTTCGCCGGGGGCGCCGAGGCCCCAGGGTGGCCTCGCCCAGGCCTGGGCTGGGCCGCCGAGCCCTTGGCAGGCCCTATCGGGCCTGCCGTGGCCTGCACAGACCCGCGAGGGTCTGTTTTTTGTAAAACAGGCCCGCGCAGGTCTAGGGTTGGCCGAGCCGTCACCCTTGTCTCTTCCGCGACATCGTCTCGAGGTGGTAGCTCCGTCGTTGTCCGCGCTTGCTCTAGGGTAGAACCCCCCTTCTTGATTCTCCTTGCCCCGATCTCCTTCTTTCGCCGCCGTGAGAGTTTGCATCATTGCCATCATTGTCGCCATCCTCTCCTTCAGATCTGAAGTAGCTTTCTTCAGATCTGAATTCGACCCCTTCAATTCCCGGAGATCTCGGCCTTGTTGCGCGGCGTCCGTCCTCATCCCCCCGAGTTCGATCTGGATGTCTTCTTGCGAATGGGCGTGATTCTTGATGGACTCCCCCACCGTTTTCTTCAATCCCTCGAACCGTTCTTCGATCTCCCGATTGAGATCCTCGTGTAGCCCTTGAATCTTCTCATCAATCAAATCCGCCTACGATCGAGTGCTTGCCGCCATTGGATCTAGAGCTCTGATACCAATTGATGTGAATCGTCATAGATCGATTCACAGTTTAATGTGGAAAAATTAAAAGAGAGGAAAAATATTTATAATTTGCTGGATTGAAGAACAAAAGATAACAAGATAATGATCTTATTAGAGACAAGATCTATCTCCCCACTTTGGATGAACGGACCAAAGTTTAAGCACCGTCAAATGACGCTTGAGAGTGTTCTCACAATTCAAGCATAAGGAAATAAGATGACGGCTAGACCTAATATAAAGAAAGAGGAGGGATTTTGGTAAAAGACCAAAATACCATCCCACTAAGAAAAAGGCCTAAACCGCGCTCCCGCGTCTCCTGCGACGTGCGTAAGTGATGACGCCTCCACCGCTACGTACTCCATCGGCTGAGGGGGATGCGACGCTAGGTGCGCTCGCATCACGGCTGTACCATGGGCAAGATTGATCTAAGGCTTCTTTTTTCTTTCTTTTGACAGTAGAAGGTGGTGGCTGGGAACTTAGGGGTTGGGTTTTGATTTTTTTGGAAGAAAAATTATGAAAGAAAGAAAATTTAAAAAGGAAAAGAGAATCGTTCGGCTCTGATATCAAAGTTGATGCAGGACGTGATGGGTTTTAGGGATTTGATGGAGGACTTGGTAAAGAAATTGGATAACTCTGGTTCTTGGCTTCTCACTAAGAATTTCCAAGGCACCAAGAAAGAGAGGAACCTTTCACAGGTTTAGAGAAAGTTTCTCATTTGATTTCTTCATTGCTTTATTCCTAGATACACGCATAGGGGCCTTTATATAGGCTTACAAACTAACACTTCACTTCTCCCATCCGATGTGGGACTAAATACCAAAACACTTAAAACTAAAATAAAGACTAAAAAATCGACTCAAATTCAAAATACAAATACAAATACAAATCTCTTAATCGTATCCCTATCAGTGACAATGAGAGGGACCAAAATAGAAAAGGAAAAAAAAATTAAACACCTAGAATGCAAACAACAGTACGTCATGCTCATTAAACTTACGTAAATAATATGGTGTGCCACAACCTCCAGTACTCATAATAACCCTAACACCAAAGAACTCATAATAACCCTAACACCAAAGAACCGTAGACAACTTAACCTAAAAACATGCAATGCCCTTCTCAACCGAAAGTGGTCCAAAATAAGAAAATGACGAATACAGCAAAAAATTGAATTTATGTCCTATAGAATCACATCCTTCAAACATACAAACATGAATTAGGCTACCATGAAATATAACTTTGGGTTTGGGGGGCGGGGGGGGGGGGGGGGGGGGGGGGAATAGAAGAAGGGCAAAAAAAGAATAATATTAACTTTTTTTTGGGGGGGGGGGGGGGGGTGTCGAGGAAGTGGCAAAAACCAAATAATACCTGAATTATCCAATGTGCAAAGCCTAAGAATCTTGCTACGCCGAGAGCAAATACATAGTGAGCCGTAAATGGTTCGACCAGCTGCAAAAGTAGATTCGACCGAATATATTACTGATGTTGCAAACATGTATCCATGAATATATGTATGTATGTGTGGGCAAGCATGAAAGTATATATGGAAGGCTAGGTTTGGTAAACAAATTTCTGAAACTGAGGTTTTGTCCAAGTTAAAATGAAAGCAAAACCTCAGTTTTTTTTTGAGTTTGTAAAAATCCAATCAGATTTGTACTCATACAAACCTCATGTTCTTTGATTGGATTTTTTACAGACTCCAGTTTCATATGGTTTGGGGGCCTCCAAACCTTTTAGAAAATAGCACAGCCAAACAAGCATAAGTTTTCAGAAATCTAAGTCAGGGCCCCAAAACCAACCAAACCCTAGTTTCAATAACCAAACCATGTCTGTGTGAATAAAGAACAAGGAATAGGGAACCTTGGCATTTTGCATCAAGCGAAGTTGAGGAAGCACGGATACTGCTTCTAAGTACGTACAGAAGGCCCAGAAGAGTCTGCCAAATAAGACCTTAAATATATATGGATGGATAATTATGGCTAGAACAACCGAAGGAACTATCTGCAAAAAGGAAAAAAAATCATCATTTATACACTAGGAGAAGAAAGCAGCAGAAGTAAAACAATCGCTGATTTTTTAAGGATAATTATTACCCATCACAAATTTTAGAATAACAACTAGGAAAAGAAGCAATACATCTAGTGACCCCTAGTGGAAGTGACTATTTCCAGAATTTAGAATCCAAGATTGATGATGTCATGGAATACAAACCTGTCTCAGAAGAAAGGTACATTGTCATTGATGAGGTACAGTTTTGACATGTCAATCACATTACTAGAAGAAAACCTTTTTACTGGTGAAGAGCTGTCGGATGATGAAGTAGATCCCATATGTTTGATATTCGAAATACGATATTAATTATGTATTTTCTACTCTACTGAACTAGGAAGCAAAATGGTATTATGACTAAAATGTGTCCTGTGGATGCTTTCATACTTGAATGAAGGCATCACCACAAGTCAGATGTAGCAAAGGTTTATGAGTACCAATAATATAGTTTGCAACATACAATGCAATAAGATATCAAATCCAATATATGGTCTAAAGAAACAATATCCTAAATACCCTTCTGAAAAACAAGTCAAGGTTAACAATTCACACATACCGCGTAGTATCTTGGCATATTGTCCAATTCCTTTGAGTAGGTTGAATTCAATTTGAAACGGATCATATATATAACCCAAACTGTTGAGATTAGTGAAGCAAGATCGAGGAACGTATGAATGTCATATTCAATTATAAAACTGCAGTACAGCCTTACTGCTAAGAATATTGCCGTTAGCTCTTGAGCCTTTAGTGAAAGACCTACAGCGAGCAAAAAACATGAAAATACCGTCAAACTTTGGGCAAATAAGAAGGTAATCAAATCAAAGAGGACGTGAACAACTTTGAAGAGAATTCTGCATTATTGCAACTTTCCAGAGAACTCTGCACAGAAATTGGAGTTTAAACTGCAAGGTTTATTTAATTGGGACTGTGATCTTAAGTTGGTTTTGAGTTATTAATCAAGTTAGCAATTAGCCAGCAGTTCAGTAACAGCACCAAAGGTGCCTCATCGCTGGTGCTACATTTCATGAGTTCCATAAGAGATTCAAATTCAGTAAAAATATCACTTTTTCCAATGAGGCTCTCTACTTGGAAGATGCCTCAGGAATTTACAAAAAGCAAATTTAATCAATTTCTTTTCTGCTTTTTTTCTTTTCAGTTTCTTTATGTTTATTGATCTTTTTATTTTTCCCTTTTAAACCCACTTATGTGTGTATCCCTCCCTCTACTATTTCATTCTTAATTCACACTCTGAATAGTATATGCGTTAGGGTTTTCCAAAGGTTGTTTCTAAGCATTTGATATTGGAGCAAACAGCTTACAATTGTCTGTGCTGCTTTTCTTTTTAGATTACAGACTTATTTTATATGTAGATGATATGTGTTCTAGTATTAAGCATGCACAGTTTAACTGACTAATATATGCAAAGCAAAAAAGATATTTCAATGGTTGATTTTTTCAGCATTTGATATTGGAGTGAATGTATTGCAATTGTCGTTTTTAGTTTTTTAAGATTACAGAGTTATTTTATATTTGGATGATATCTGTTGTCTTTTTAAGTTTACACATTATAATTGACTAATATGTGCGAAGGAACATGACTTGCTGCATTTCAACTACCTGATCAAACCGAATGAAATGAATCGAGTTCCATTTTCAGGTAAAACACAACCAAGTAACGCATGACCAAATTTAAATTGAGTTAGCTGTGGTATATTGTTCTTGACCTTTGATGCCTGGTTTGGCAACATAGTATCTAAAACCGCGATTTCGTTTAAGTTAAAAAAAATGAAAACAAGGCTTTGCATCCATAAAAACCTTAGTTTGTTTCCGTTTGTGAAAATTCAATCAGACTACTGACCGATTAATTTTCTGTCTGCTAAGCTTCCAGAGGCATCAGGATGAGCACTGCTATCAACCGCATTAGGGGTGCATTGTGATACAACATTATTATTCGTGGCCCAAAAGCTCACAGCTTCGGCACATCAGCTCAGAAGCCGGCCGTTTCTTCATTTAAGGCGACATCTCAGCTGACCGTTCGGCTTCTCCAATTAAAGCGACATGTATTCAATGACTGACCGTTAACTTGTCATCAATGCCGACAGCTTGGGCCAAAAGCAATAAAGCGTCATAAAAGCCCGGATGTTACCCTCTAAACGTCCCACCTATAAGAAGTCTATCAGACAATGGTAGAGGGGCATTCTCAGACAATCTCCCGACAACTTCGGAGACACCTTTCTGGTATCTACTCCACATAAACTCTATATTTTCAAGCTCGGCGCAATAACTATCGGTTGATCTCCCAACAGATCAACCATAGTTACAACGAGACTCATTGAGTCACCAACTGATTTATGTATCGGAGGAGATTGGGTCAGATATCAGATCAGACCCTCCCTAACGAGCCCTTCGTGTTGTAGGAAGCTGGATGTGGCCTGGAAGCAGCTCGGACTAATCAAAGACAGCTCGGACTCTGCTGAGACAGCTCAGACAGACCTGGCTCTGACAGCTCGGATCGAGGACTATTAAGCCTGGGGTTAGCTCGCCCGGTACCCTGTCAGCTGCTAACGTCATCCTGCGTTAGCTACAGTAACCGCATCTTCATCCAACACCGTGGTGAGAAAACACCAGTAGATAATTGTCGACATCTGTTGGAATTGAGTTAACTTCAACGTCTTCAGCCACACTGATAATGAATCAACCCACCAATCCAGGGCCTGAAACACCAATTACCGTAGGGACGACAGATGCTACACCGCCCACATGAAACCCAGTTCTTCCACTCATGGAATAGTCGAGCCACAATTGTTCACTTTGGAGTAGTTCCAAACGTTCTCATAAGAGGTGAGCTTCAATATTCAAGCGCTAACTATCGTGATAGTACGATTGACAGGTTCACAGCCCCAGCCAACCGCGAGCCCAACAGTCATCACAACTCATTTTTAGCAGTACCCAGAAGTGCCACCCGCCACGTCAGTGGTCAAGAAACTATGCCTCCTAAGCCAGAGCGACAATTCCTCTTACTTTCTTCCCCACAGCAGAAACAACCGTGCCACATCTCCCTCATCCTGAAAGATCGTAGGGTAGCGAGACTGGGGGCCACATCTCAACTACAGCCGACCTCGGGGCCATGGCACTTACTCGGTAGAGCTGAAGACAACTGTCCAACTCTGACTGATGATCGAAATAGGAAGAGCCATCATGGGTAAAGCTGCAGCCATCATCGTAGGTCTCTCACAAGCCTTAAGAAGAAGGCTAGGAGAGACAGTCTTCGTCACCCGAGCTCTTCCAACAGCTCGAATGAGGAGCAAACCCCTTGAATAAAAGAATCACTTCGGCCACGCTGCCACTCAGATTTAAGATGCCCGACCTAGACAAGTATGATGGCTCGGGTGATCTGCATGAACACGTCCAGAGCTATAAATGAATGATGGAGATACGGGGGCCGGCGACTTCCTCCTCTGTCGGGCTTTCCAAACAACTCTACGGAAAGCCGCGAAGGAGTGGTATAAGGGACTTTTCCATCGGTTTATCGGGTCGTTCAAGAGCTTGGTCCAAGCATTCTGACAATAATTCATGGCAGTGAGGAGGAGGAAGCTGAGCTCTGACCACCTATTCACCTTGGTGCAAAAAGAGTGGAAGACATTGAGCAGTTTCCTGAAGCGCTTCAATTCAGAAAGGCTGAATGTTGAGAGCTGCAGTGACGAGATGACCATCACTACACTCAAGAAGGGGATTCGGTGTGAAAACCTGATGAAGTCTCTACATCATAAACCGCCTCACAGCTTGGACCAGTTCCTTACCAGAGCGGAGCGATATATGATGGCAAAAGAGGCGTTGGCTAAGCACAGCTAGCAAATCATAGTTCGGGACGGTATATAGGTCACAAAGCACGAGCTTAGCTCCAGCAACCGACCTAATTCCAACTATCAGCCATATACCGTTCGTCAAATGGGATCAATATACTCGCCCATGTAAGCAGACAAAGGAAGTACTTGGTCCACAACATACAAACTCTCGACAATGGACTATGGAGAACTCGTCCATCCTTGAAATACAAAACACCTTTAGGTATTGTCGGTAAGTAAACCGAGCAAACTCTGGTTCGATTTCTCTGTTTTTTTCATTTTAAAGAAGATTATATCTAGCTGAGCTAGTATATCTTCGACAATTGTATTAATGTGAAGAACATGCTTGGCTTTTCACATTTTACTTTCTCTAAAGTGCACAGGTCCACAGACCAGCGTGGATTATTTTCAGAAGACCTCGCGGGCTGGGCGGCTATACGATCAGGGACCGATGCCCTTGCGGGCCAATCTAGCTATACGACCGGAGATAATTCTTAAGACCTCTCAGGCTGATCGGCTATACGATCGGGACCACTTGCTCACGGGGCCAATCTAGCTATACGATCAGGGATAACTCAGAAGACCTCGCGGGCTGGTGGCTATATGATTAGGGGCCGACACCCTCACTGGCGTATCTAACTATATATACGATTAGGGATAATTCAAAAGACCTTGCAGGCTGATTAGCTATACGATCGGGGCCACTCCTTGCAGGCTGGTCTAGTTGTATGATTGGGGATAACTTAGAAGACCTCGTGGATAGTCGGCTATACGATCAGAGGCTGATACCCACGTGGGCCGATCTAGCTATACGATCAGTAATAACTCCGAAGACATCATGTGCTAATCGGCTATACGATCGGAGATCACTCCTTCATGGGCCGATCAAACTATACGATTGGGGAAAACTCAGAAGATCTCAAGATCTCACGGGCTGGTCGGTTATACGATCAGGAGCCGACGCCCTCGCGTGCCAATCTAGCTATACAATCGAGGATCACTGACTTGCTCAAAATGTTGTACTACTCCCAAGCGCATGAGGTCAAACAATAGTAATCCTAGTGAGTCCATGGTCATATTCCTCAGGGACAATTCATCTGCAAATTCACAATTCAAAATTAAGCTAGGAAATAATTTAGTAAGAAATAAACCACCTTTCGAAGGCGAAATGTTTATGGAGTGGTTTGAGTATCGAAATTATACTAAAAATTCCACTAGGGGTAGTGTGGATGATGTAATAAGATAAGGGGGATGTATGTTGTGAGTTCATTGGGGTCGTGTCCTACTATGCATTCCAATTTCTCGCAGATAACACAATGATGAGCCTTTTGGGCAATCATCATCGGGTAGCTCAATCTCACTTCTATGCCAAGGAATGTGGATTGGAAAATCTAGCAATAACGCACAATAGCATTAACAGCATAGATAATCATCAAATTCATGAGTTCTATATCCTAATTGCTATATGTAATACCTCGCAGCACACCACCCTATCTTAGGGCCCTCGATGGATCTTATGCATATATATAAACAATGTCTTGCCGCATGTCATTCTCGGATCTCTCGACGGGTAGTGTAGACACATGCGGATAATATGCCTCACGACACATCATCCTCTTGGGATCTCCTCACGGGTACTGTGTATATACATATGTAATGCCTTGCGGCACACTATCCTCATTGAACCCCTCGATGGGTAATGCAAATCAATACAAATATAGATAACACATCACCAATGATTTAAACATTCAATAACATTAGAGATGAATAAGACCTAATTACATCACAACACAGACAAGAGAGTTACCCAATCATGTAAATAAAAATACTAACTTTCATTGATATTACCATATTTTCAATACAAAGAGAGAAACTAATAAACAAAATCAAATGAGAAAGTTCAGATTTGATATCACCAACATGGAATGAAGCTCAACACTAATCTCCTTTGCACTTCCCAAAGAAGAAAGCTAAAAAACTAAAACTAAAACAAGAATGAAGAAGATAAAAGATAATCCCTGACCCTAATTACAATCATTTATTTATGGCCCTCAAACCTCAAAATAATCTCCATCGTTCGATCTCAAATCAAGGGCCACGATCTCTTCAGCTTAAATGAAGATTGAAGTTGGGTTCAGGTTGAAATCAGCTCCCGATTTCGCCTTCAGCTCACCGTCAAACGTCCAAAGTGGAAGCTCCATATGTCTGGCTCCTTGAGTTTTCCAGCTGTCTAGAGTTGTCTATCCAGACGGCTGGCTGTTGCTTCTTGTGGTTGCTTTGTTGAGTCCATCGGACGTCAGAAGTGGAAGACTCAGACATCTGGCGTATCTGATACGCTTGATGTCTAGGCAATCAAACGTCTGGATGCATCGCTTCAGACGTCTGTGGTGCTGTTTGTAAATCTTCTCAAACTCTTTGTTTCTGTGCCAAATGGAGACGACTTGAATATTCGTCTAACTTGGGGGATCAGATGTCTGGAGCTCAATGTCCAGACGTCTGATGCACCATTGTCAGACGATTAATCCTGATTGTGCTCTTTTCTTCCAAATGCCGTAGAGGGTGGCTCCGAGCCAAAAATAGTCTTGGACTCGTGAAGTTACCCTATTCAACTAAAAAATATGAGAAAGAACAAACCAGCAATAAAAATAAAATTTTACACATGAATGAAGAATAAGCTCTAAATTCCAATGATATTAACAATATGTGCATATTAGAGCTAAAATAAATATAATCCATGCATAAAATGTAGATTGTTAGGAGATAAAATATGCAACATTCATACGTAATCAATCACTCTTAAGACCTTGTGCACAGATCGTCTATATGATCGGGGATCACTCCCTCGCGAGCCGATCTAGCTATACGATCAAGGATAACTATCGAAAGATCTTGCGAGCCGATTTGGCTATACGACCAGTGTCATCTTTTCTTCGTCTCAGCAATGCTTGCCACATCACCCGACCTCAACCGCCATAGCGGTTGAGCTCGGGAGACGGGGACCATTGATATAGCATTATTATTCGTTGCCCAAAAGCCTACGGCTTCGGCCCAGCAGCCCAGAGACCTATCGTTTTTCATTCAAGGCGACAACTTAACTGACCGTTGGGCTTCTCCAATTAAAGCGTTAAGCATTTTAATGACTGACCGTTACCTCGTTATTAATGTCGACAGCTCAGGCCAAAAGCAATAAAGTGCAATAAAAGTCCAGACATTACCCTCTAAACGTCCCGTCTATAAGAAGTCTCTCAGACGATGGGTGAGGGGGATTCTCAGACAATCTCCTGACAACTTCGGAGGCAACTTTCTGGTATCTACTCCACTTAAACTCTACATTTCCTCCATAGATCGACGCGACAATTGTCGGTTGATCTTTCAACAGATTGGCCAAAGTTACCACGAGCTTCTTTGAGTCACCAACTCGCTTAATCATCTGAGGAGATTAGGTTGGACCATAGAGCCGACCATTCATAATGAGCACTTCGTGTTGCAGGAAACTGGAGGTAGCAGTGAAGTAGCTCAGACTAACACGGAGATAGCCTGGACTTAGCTGAGACATCTAGGTCCTGGCTCCAACAGCTCGGATCGAGGACTATTGAGCCCGGGATTAGCTCGCTCGGCACCCAATCAGCTACCAACGTCATCCTACGTTGACTATGTCAACCGCATCTTCATCCAATAGTATCCGTGGTGAGAAAACAACCGTAAACACATTTGATTTTCACAAACACGGGCTATATAAGGTTTGGAAACCATAGTTTCCAAAACTCTAATTTTGCATCCACGCGAGCCTAAGTTCAAGAGACCTAAGTGTGCAGCAAACTCCACCAAAACCCCAGTTTCACAAACTAAACCGAGTTGGCAAACGAGGCCTCAATTGTTTATCCTACACACTTAGCTAAGAGAACAATTAGAGCTTGAAACACGCAGTTTTGACAAATGACATCCTTAATTAATGTTGTTAATGAGGGTTACAAAATTTACAATACATTTTAACTGCCATATTTTAAAAAAATCAGTAAATTGGAAAAATTAAAGTGGCACACCAATGGTAAGTTTCTCATCAAAAATCAACAAATAACTAAACAGCAAAAAGAAACAAAGGGCATGTACAAAATAAAAGATCAATTGTGTCGCGTGTTGTGAACTTTGAAGAAAAATTCTAAATTTAGGCAAAATAAAAAAATAATGGAGATAACTGATCGATTGATTGATTAAATTGATTTACCCGAGCAAGTCTTGTGGCGGGTGAGTTTATAGATTAGAACCATGATCCCGGCAACGTGCACGGCCTCGGCGGCGACGAAGAAGTGGCTCCGATCCCGGACGAAGATCTTTAGGGCGAGGATCGAGAGGAGTGCGGTCACCGCCCCCAGGATCACCCTCACCCTCACCGGCTGCCTCCGGGCCCACCCCAACGCAACGCTCGCCGGATCCCTCGCGCTCCGACGATGCCCCATTGCTCACCTCTCGAAGCACCGCACCGCTCAAAACTTTTTTTTTTTTTTTTTTTTTGGAGAGAGAGAAAATGAGAGAGTTTTGGCGTTAGACAGAGAAAGAGAGGGAAGAATTAAGGCAAACGCACGCAGGGAAAAGATATGCTGAGGGTTTAATGCCCGAATTTAAGTTTTCAAGTTCAGCCGACCGTTATAAATTTCTTCACCGACTCCCATTTGCCTGTCACCCGACTAGGTGATTATACGTGGGCCACCACGCGGGGTGCGGGTGGCGTGTTGGGTGAACATTTGAGGGTTTGTTGAGCTGCGCTGATTTAATGACGTAACGTCTCTGAGTGAGGCCGCTCAGCCCGTGGGTTTTCCTTGTCGCGGGCTTGGGCGACGTCAGTAAAGTCGAAGTGAAAAGCCTGCTAACTTTATTTCTGAACTTAGCCCAGCCCATACGCCTATTGTGGATAAAGTCCAAAGCCCATATTTTGTAAGCTTTATCACGACAACAGATATATTTAAACTAATCTTAAGTTTCATAAAGAGTGTAATTTTTAACTTTGCAATTTACTGCAATAGATTATTTACTATGATAATCAAGTTATGTATAAACTCCAAATTAAGTCTATATTAAGTATCATAGGCATAGGATACTTGTAGCATCTTTATGTGTCATTGGATTGGATCTAATCATACGATGGATTTAGAGTCTGTGTTGGAATGTTCATTGTTAAGTGAAAGCCATATATATATAAAGGGATCTCACGTCTCTTTAAATATACAATGTGAAACAATAGAAATACCTACAAGGTTTAAACCATTGGTAAGATCCATTAAAACCTAACATGAACACACGTGGTATTCGAGCTTATGATTATGCCAAGCTTACTTGATCTATTTTGTTTCTCCTTCACAATTGATTTTAGAATTAATAGATCTAATTATTTTTGAAAAAGATCTAAATCTGCAACCATGCTGAGTATGATTTATATGATTTAGGGAATTTCCATGCCAGATCTTAAATATTATTGCCATGTATTGTAATTCCATGTGTAGATCTGTTTTTTTTTTTCCGTGCTTTCATATTTGAGGTGTGATTTATTTTTAACATTTCATGTATAATTGAAATTAAATTGAAAATAAAATTATGAAATCCTAGACCTAGCATATTCATCTTTTTCCATAGTTATTGGTATTTTTGGATTTTTTTTATTTTAAAAATAATTGTCTAAAAATCTAAAAATCATAACCCCATTGGGCCAATTGGGTATCCAACCCACTATTGAAAGATATAAATACATGGGTAGGGGGCTCTTAACCCCTTACACCTATTTCTCCCTAAATTCCCTTCACAACACGTTATCAGCACGATCACGCTCGTTGGAGGAGACGGCGGCTCGCGGGAAAGGAGATCCACAAATCGCTCAGAAAAAGAAGATCGTAATCTTCTCAACGGGGAGCGAAAAGGGCATCCTTCACCAACCGTCGCCTAGATTCCTCGTCGAATCTAGAAGGTAAAAATCCAAACTTTTAGATCTAAACCTGCTTTTCTCATTAGATCTGCATGTTTTAGGATCAAAAAGTTGATAAACTCGGTAAAATTCAACATTTTTTTAATAAGATCTGCATGTTTAAAACAATAAAAACTTGTTTTTTAGCGATCAAAATTGTTGAAAAACCCGATTTTTACCTCCCCGCCTTTGATCCAAATTTCCGTACGCCCATAGGGCGAAACGGCGGCGCGCCCTTCGCGCCGCCGGCGGAATCAATCGCCGCGGCCTGAGGCCGCGGCCAGTTGCCGCGGCCTGCCGGCCGCGGCCAACTGCCGCGGCCTGACGCCGCGGCACTGTGCCGCTGCCTGCAGGCCGCGGCCCGCAGCCGCGGCCCGTCGCCGCGACGGCGGCCGCACCCTACGCGGCCAGCCGTCGCGGCGACACGCCGCGGGCCCCCCCTAGGGTTTCCTGAAACCCTAACCCTAACGGGTTATTTTTCGGGGGAGGCCCAATATTAACCCTAATGGGTTGTTTTCATGGCCCAAAAAGGCCAGAAAATTAGCCCATTCACACAAATTATTTTATTTATTTTTTGGCCCTAAAAGCCCAAAATAGGTAAAAGAAAATTTGAAAGGGTTTAAAGCGGTAAAATAAAACAATAAAATATGGATCAAAAAGGCAAAAGTTTTCAAAAAAAAAAAAAAATTTCTTGCACGTCGCACACAATTTTAAAATTATTTTAAATGCTTGTGTTTCGATTATCTGCGTGGTTGTATGTTGCAAAAATATTATCTGCGTGGATGTGCAAATATTAGGCTATGTTTTTAGGGATCAGCCAGGTTTCCGACACCGTTTTAAATTCCCGCAATTTTTCTTTTCTTTTGAGAGAAACTTTGTATGTGAGGATGAAAATGTAAAAAGAAGACCGAAGGACACCAAAAAGAAG
The DNA here is from genome assembly GCA_030789695.1 of Scilla litardierei. Classification (NCBI taxonomy): domain Eukaryota; kingdom Viridiplantae; phylum Streptophyta; class Magnoliopsida; order Asparagales; family Asparagaceae; genus Scilla; species Scilla litardierei. The sequence goes on along the minus strand of CM061130.1, from coordinate 3,385,236 downwards.
CTGAAGGCGTTTCGCTCAATGAAGATAGGGGCTTCTCTCTGAAGTTCCCGAGTTGTAATTTATTTTCATGCCTTTTATTTTGATGTAACCTCGGACTGGACTTTTTATTTATTTTTCGGTGTCGGCTGGCTGATCCCCATAGCCTAAGGTCATTATTTCTGTTTTTCATTGTTTTTGCATTAAACTGCGTGGTTGATTAATTAGCTTTAATACCATGTTTTAATGTCGCAATGAAAACCATCAAACAGCATGCGTGATTGTTAATTTTTAGTAATTAATTATTCACATTACCTGAAAAGCATGTATGTTAAAACCACAGTAAATTAAATTCATGAAAATGACTACATTACATGCGTGGATGTCTGTCTTATTTTCAGTCTTAATGATACATGCTATTTTGTTTCTGTACATGCTAGATCATAAAATGGCCAGACTCGCAAATGTAGACTTCTCAGTCCTGAAGGCTGATGGGTCAAACTACCTGAGTTGGCAGTTGGACCTGAAGTTCCATCTGCGCTCTCATGGTTTCAGTCTCACACAGACTGAAAAGGCAACAACTAGTACTGCCCCAGCTAACAAGGAGGCTTCAGTGGAAGCACCTCATACAGAGGAAGTTTCCGATATATTAAAGGCGAAAGCCATTATATATATCAGGAAACACTTAGACTCGACCTTAAAGGACGAGTACCTCACTGTAGAGGACCCTTACGAGCTGTGGGATGCACTCGAGGAGAGGTACCGACATCAGAGGGATGTCATACTCCCCCGTGCACAGTACGAGTGGACTCACCTCCGCATACAGGATTTCAAATCCGTAGCGGAGTACAACTCAGCTCTCTTCCGCATCACCTCACGCCTGAAGTTGTGTGGTGAACCAGTGACGGAGAAAATGTTGCTGGAAAAGACGTTTACGTCTTTCCATGAAAAGGACATGATCCTTATGCAACAATATCGAGAGAGGAAGTTCACAAAGTACTCTGACCTTCTTTCATGCCTACTTATGGCTGAACAGAACAGAGACCTGTTGGTTGCCACCCACAACCTGCGCCCTCCTGGCTCCGCTCCATTGCCACCTCCTGCAGAGGCCCACTTCCAGTCTTCCCAGAAGAAGAAGACGGACAAAAAGGCAAAATTCCAGAAATGGAAAGAACAGAAGCAGCGGAAGAAGGGCACCCACCCAGCTCCTCCCCAGAACCAGAAGTTCGTGGACAAGAAGCAGAAGAGGATTCCCAACAAAGTAGGCACTCCCAAGAAAGACTGGGAGGACAAATGCTCAAAATGCGGGATGACGGGCCACTGGTCCAGAATCTGCCGCACAGCAAAACACCTCCAGGACCTCTACCAGGCAAGCCTCAAGCCTCGAGCTGAGACAAACCTGATGGAGAGCGCAGCGTTGGCAGAGACCTCATGGACTCCCGAAGATTTCATGGGAGATGATACTCTCTAGATCTGGACCACTTTTATGCAATTAGCAATGTATCTTAAATTTTTATGCATCGTATCTAGTTCTTTTTTCCATGTCAAACAATATCTTTTTAGCATTTATTTATGAAAGTGAATCTTTTATCTATATTTATTGCTTGAATGTCTTTCCCCAATTTTTTAGATATGGAAACTATCTGCCTAGTGGACAGTGCATCGACGCACTCGATCCTTCAAAACATAGACTATTTCACGAGCGTAAGTAGTTATTCTGGCCCATTGAGAACAATCTCAGGGCCAGCAAATATAATCGAAGGATCAGGGGAAGCAATTATATTGCTCCCCGGCAACACACAAATAACACTTAAAAATGCGTTATACTCCCCAAAATCCATCCGAAACCTCCTAAGTTTTAAAGACATCCGTTTAAACGGATATCACTTAGAGACGGTCGAGGAGGATAAAAGGGAATACTTGCTTGTAACGGCTCTTACAAATGGTTCAAAAACCATTGTGGAACGTTTCAAGGGACTCCCCTCGGGACTCTACCAAACAAGTATACAAACTCCAGAAACATCCATGGTGGAGCACCTGCAGTGCCCCCAAACACCAGAATTCCAACTCTGGCACAGTCGACTGGGACACCCTGGTTCGGTTATGATGTACCGCATCATAAAGAACTCCATGGGCATTGACCTGAAGAACCTGAAGATTCTTCAAAAAGGCAAATTCCCATGTCCACCCTGTTACAAGGGTAAACTGATCACGAGACCCTCTCCACTGAAAGTGAATGTGGAGTCTCCCAGCATTCTGGAAAGAATCCACGGAGACATTTGTGGGCCGATTCACCCATCAAGTGGTCCGTTCAGGTACTTTATGGTCCTGATAGACGCATCAACTAAGTGGTCACATGTGTGCCTACTGTCCACCCGTAACCTAGCACTATCTAAGCTTTTAGCTCAGATAATAAAGTTACGGGCCCACTTCCCCGACCACCAGATAAAGAAACTTCGTCTGGACAATGCGGGGGAGTTTACGTCACAAGTCTTTCTAGACTATTGCCAAGCTCAGGGAATTGAAGTCGAACATCCTGTAGCGCATGTTCACACCCAAAATGGGTTAGCAGAATCTCTAATTAAGAGACTGCAATGGATCGCTCGTCCATTATTACTTCAATCCCAGATGCCAGTGAATGCGTGGGGTCATGCAATTTTGCATGCTGCATCTTTAATAAAATTAAGACCCTCTGGAGGTCAGTCATCTTCTCCAATGCAACTAGCACTTGGAGCCCCACCAATTGTCTCACATTTGAGAATATTTGGTTGTGCAGTATACGTCCCCATAGCACCACCACAAAGGACAAAGATGGGTCCACAACGTCGCCTAGGCATTTATGTTGGGTTTGACACCCCCTCCATAATTAGATTCCTAGAACCCCTAACGGGGGACGTCTTTAAGGCACGTCTAGAAGACTGTGAATTCGATGAAACATCGTTCCCAAGACTAGGCTCACAGACAAAGAAGCCCGAAGCTTCAGAAAGTATCACTTGGGATACAAAAACTTTATGTCACTTTGATCCGCCAACAAGCCAGTGTGAGGAGGAGGTCCTGAAGATTCTCCACATCCAAAACACTGTCCATCTCTTGCCGGACAAATTTACTGACAACCAGAAGATTGTCAAATCACACGTCCCTGCTGCTAACACTCCAGCTAGGATTGACATACCGCAAAATGGATGCAATCCGCCTGCAGCAGAAATGGTTGGACCTCTCAAAAAGAGAGGACGACCACCGGGATCCAAGGACCAAGTCCCTCGTAAGAGCAGGACCCTTGGCAATGGTAAACAAATACCACCACAGGATGCTAATTTAAGCCCTGCTACCCCATCTCTCCCAAACTCTCATGAAGAGGAAAAACCGGGAGAAAATGAAGTATCGATACACTATGTACGAACTTGGGAGTATTGGGACAGAAAAAGCACAACAATAGATGACACATTTGCGTGTAATATTGCCATCAACGTCGCGTACTGCGACGATGATATTGAACCACGCTCTCTGACAGAATGTCAAAGCAGAGATGATTGGCCAAAGTGGAAAGCGGCAATAGGAGTGGAGTTGGATTCACTCACCAAACGCAAGGTCTTCGGACCAATAGTCCAGACACCAAAAGGTGTAAAACCTGTGGGTTATAAATGGGTATTTGTTAGAAAAAGAAATGAACAAAATGAGATCGTACGCTACAAAGCAAGGCTTGTAGCGCAGGGTTTTACCCAACGTCCTGGGGTGGATTTTGAAGCCACATACTCCCCAGTCATGGACGCGATCACCTTCCGATTCCTCATTGGCATAACAGCACAAGAGGGTTTAGATATGCAACTCATGGACGTGGTTACTGCATACCTATACGGCAACCTAGACCGAGACATCTATATGAGATTGCCTGACGGTTATTCTTTGCCTGCAGCACTAAAAGAGAGAGACCGTGACATCTACTCAGTGAAACTGCAAAGATCATTATATGGTCTAAAACAATCTGGAAGGATGTGGTATAACAGACTGAGCGATTTCCTTGCACAACAAGGATTTAAAAATGACCCAGTCTGTCCTTGCATCTTTATAAGAGCAAAGGCAACAGGATTTGTAATAATAGCCGTCTATGTAGACGACTTAAACCTCATCGGATCTCCTGAAGAGATCGCAAAGATTTCTAGAAGCCTGACAGAAACTTTCGAGATGAAAGACCTCGGAAAATCAAAATTCTGTTTAGGCCTTCAGATAGAGCATCTTAAAGATGGGATCCTGTTACACCAGTCAACTTACACATCGAACTTACTGAAAAAGTTTCAGATGGATAAGTGCCACCCCCTCAGCACTCCGATGGTCGTCAGATCATTGGATGTTCACAAAGACCCCTTCCGGCCGCTGGAAGAGGGGGAGGAAGTACTAGGCCCCGAAGTGCCTTATTTAAGTGCTATCGGTGCACTCCTTTACCTGGCTAACTGCACTCGCCCTGACATAGCGTTTGCAGTAAACTTACTAGCCAGATATAGTGCTGCACCTACACAGCGGCACTGGGCCGGAGTTAAGCATCTTCTGCGCTACCTCCAAGGGTCCATAGACTTAGGTCTATTCTACAGGAAAGGGGCATCAACTGGTTTAGTTGGTTATGCTGACGCAGGTTACAGGTCCGATCCTCATACAGAGAAGTCTCAGACCGGATACATGTTCACATATGGCGGTACTGCCATATCCTGGAGATCTGTGAAGCAGACCATGACGACCGTCTCATCCACCCACTCAGAGCTACTTGCGATCTTCGAAGCAAGCAAGGAATGCTTCTGGCTACGCTCAGTGATCCAGCACATACTCACCTCCACCGGCCTTACGACCGGCGTACTTGCACCCACTCCACTACATGAAGACAATGCAGCATGTATAGCCCAGCTACAGGACGGCTACATCAAAGGTGACAAGACGAAGCATATATCCCCCAAGTTCTTCTGGACGCACGACCTTCAGAAGCAAAAACAGATTGAGGTACAGAAGATCCAATCATGTAATAACTTGGCGGATTTGCTTACCAAATCCCTGCCTACTAGTATCTTTGAGAAACTTGTATATGGGATTGGGATGAGGAGAGTGAGTAAATGTAAACTGGGTCAGGATGAGAGAACTATGAACTCATAGATACATAGGAGACTGATGTATAGATTCATAGGAAATCTGCAAGCCTGAAGCTTGGTCAGATAAGGGGGAGTCAACTGCAGAGTTGTACTCTTTTCCCTTGGCTACAGGTTTTTTCCCACTGGGTTTTCCGTAGTCAAGGTTTTGACGAGGCAACCTCGTTGACTCTGGATCCTGAAGTATCCACCCCTTGACACATCCCCAAAACAGGGGAAGTTATGGGTTAACTGTTCTTTCTTTAACAAGACAGTTACCCTAACTCGGATCCTGAAGAATCCACCTCTTATTTCAATGTTGATTGGATAAGGGGAAGTGTTATGAATAGGCCCATTGGGCCAATTGGGTATCCAACCCACTATTGAAAGATATAAATACATGGGTAGGGGGCTCTTAACCCCTTACACCTATTTCTCCCTAAATTCCCTTCACAACATAACCCTAAATTTAACTTATTTGCAGTGATGGCCTTAAGCCGCGCGTGAGGGTGGGGGGCATGGGTTGGCAAGGGGGGGAAATGCAATCGGTGTGTGGCCTCTTGAAAAATAGTTTGATCCATATCCCAAGAAACCGTCACCGTCTAATCACAATCTTCATATTGACATATAGATTTGATTCTAGATTGGTTATCCGTTCTTCTTAAATTTGTAGATAGATTCATTTTGTACTGGGTGCAATCCGATTGCATCCTTAAACTTTTAAGGATTAGCAAACTACAAACCGGCTCCAAACTTACCTTTCTTCATTTTATAATCTAGATTGAATTTAAGAAGTGAATTCTCATTTTCTTTATGAGATGAGCTAGTAATGCTTCTAAATTCATCATTAACTTTGTACTTTGACTCAGCATGTGGGCATCCTAACAACTCATTATAAGCTTCATTAATCTCTGTTATACCTTCTTGTTATGCATGCAATATTTGTCCATGTGCTATTATTTTTGGGAAATATGTGCCCTCGATGCAAATTATTTATAATTGGGACATCTGGTTCAAAATGATAGTATGCTATCTGGTAATGTTTATCTGAGTATAATTATAATGTTTGTCTGCATTTTATTCTTAGATAAAGCCCTGAGACTTAATGCAAGGTCGAACATGTATCGAGATGATGATCTCGATCATGGAGAAGTGTTTCGACCGCTAGTAGTATAAGTCTAAACCTATTCGTAGTCGTAGATGCATCGAGAAAGAACATCGATGCATCAGATAGACTATTGTGTGCTTTGTCTTGACCAAGTGTTGGTGGCAATGCTATCATGATCGTTCGATTTAGCAAATTCGAAAACGAGTCATATATGCTCATTAGAGAATGAGTTCACTGAACGACCCAACGGGAGCTGCTACATGGATGACACATACTGTCAATGGTAGCTCTCAAGTGATGATAGGCAAGGTGATCCTTTGACATGAGGCCATTGTACGAGCCTTGCGTGAACAGTGTCACTTAGATATCTGATCTAGACTCGAGACATGACCTGTTGAAAGGTATTAGGTTGGTGACACTTGAAGCGTAGGAGGGGAGTAGTGGCCAAGAGAGGATTCGTCACTTCCGTATGTGGGAGCTAGTGTCATGGAATCGGTACAGTCTGTAGGAGGATATATGCGCATAAGGCAATTTATCCTAAGTATATGTCTTGTTCATACTGTATATGGTACCTATTATTCTAAGTATAAATCGTTCGTATTAAAATACTTAGATAATATCCATATACTTATAGTTAGGTCCTTACGTATCTAAATATCTCGATTATGAGTAAGTAAGCGACCGAATAGAAACGTAAGTCTTAAACGGTTCGTGGTCATAGATGTGTCGAGAACTGGATATCGACACATTGGATAGACCACTGTGTCTTAGTCTTACCTTAGGGTAATGATGATCTCATAGTCATTCGACTTTGTGAAGTCGGAGGCGAGACACATGTGCTCATTGGAGAATGAGTTCACTGAACGACCAACTTAGAGTTATTAAATGGTTAGCTTTAACTGAACTATCTATAATAACTCTAGGGTGATGATAGGTTAACTGGTCATTATGACCTGAAGTTATTTGTACAAACCTGTGAGCGAACGATGTAGCCTAGACCCATGATCTAGCTTCGAGGCTAGGCCTGCTGAAAGATCTTAGGTTGGGTTGCACCTGAAGCTCTCGAGGCGAGTAGATGACTAAGATGGGATTCGTCACTTCTGTTAAAGGGAAGTTAGTGTTACAGGCTCAGTACGGTCTTTGTGTTAGTCCTCGGCCGGGGTACGTTGTAAGAAGTACAACGTGTATACAACAAAGACTGCAGTATACTGACCAATGTTGTCTAATATGGTTGACAGTAAACCATACCCTAGGCCAACAGGAACACAGTCTTGACGAAGGGACTATAGCTAACGGCATTCATCACTGACACAGTCAATGTAAACCCAATGATGCTTTTGTCAAAGGGTCGATCACGTTATGATGATTCTGAAACGGGGACAACAGCTACTGCTCGTAGTGACCGTCGTCTAGGGGTTCCGAGCCCCAACATGTAGTAAGGTCAGGCTGTAGGGTCTCACACCGAGTAGCGTTCGTGCCTTAGTAATAGGAAGATTAATTGAGAGAGAATCATTTGATGATATTGAATAGTTAATATTCACAAGTCTAGTAGTGAAAATTAGTCGTAATAGCAATATGCACAATGTTGCATTTGATGCAACCAAAGATTAAACGTGTCGTAAATTGGTTACGACAAGTTTAATAGGAACAAATATATTGGAAAGGGTTACCTGGCTGATGGGATCATCCCGGTCTAAACACAGGTTCAAACCGCGTCCAAATCGGAGCTCAAACGAGCCCAGAAACACGAAAACAGTTCAAGGCAAGGCGGGTTAGACCCACTGGGCTAACAAGCCCATCAGCAAGGGCAAAACGGGCTTACGCCCGCTGCAGCAGTGGGCGCATGCTCGCTGCCAGCGGGCGGGCTGCCTGCCCTCCCTGGCTTGGGCGGGCGCGCCCGCAACTTAAGTCATTTTAGGGGTTTTTTGAAACCCCAAATGACGGCTACGAAAAGTTGATTTTTGCCCAACTTTGGACAATTGTTTGGGGGGTCAAACGAAGTTGAAATTCATCGTCGTTGGTTCCTACGCGTTCACCATTCGAATCCCTTCGGATTGATAGCTTGTTTGGTGTCTAAAGTTTAATGAGCGAAGAGAATTAATTAGTTGAAGTTTGCTTTTATGAAAAGCTTACTAACTTCAAATTAAGCTAAATTAGCTTAATTGAATTTTCTTCGATTTAACTATTGTCCCACATTGCTCGCAATGAAAGAAGGAGTGCCGGCTCCCTATACAAATAGGGGTGCACTTCCTTCGTTGAAAGATGCACCAAGTCCTCGATCGAGTAGCTCCAGACTGTTAGAGCAAGTTCGATCGGCGACTAAACTATTCTCTCTCCCTCTATTCCTATTCTCCGGAGTAGTCCTAGCAAGACAACGAAGGGGGTTTGGATTCGGATCCAGACGTCTAAGACGCGGGTTCTACTCAAGTGAAACTTTCTACCACGTGTGATCGGCTTGGAGGCGAAAGTCGGCTCGGGCGGATCGGTTCGAGGGTGCGAGGCGGCTCAGGCGGATCGAGTCAAAGCGGCTCGGCTACGAGGAGCATCACAAGACGGTGCGGTACATCTTGCCTGCTCCAGGGCCAAGATTCTGGGTATGTGGTTAAGTAATTTTAGTGTAGATTTAATTTTGTCGCCTTAGTATAGATCTTTCTTGGGGTGGTCAGATCCACCTCAAGTTAGCAAGATCGGGCTAGGTTCTGGCTCCCTTAGAGCCTAGCTAAACAGTTTAGCTAGCTTAAAAGTTTTGTTTTTGTTTTTCCGCTGCGTTTTTTAAGCCATGTGGTTCGTCCGACTTAGGACGGATACAGATCTGAGCTCTGAGGGTCCGCCAAAACCCCAACAGTGGTATCAGAGCCACGGTTATGCTATAGATCTATTATAGCGACATTTTTAAATCTTTAAATTGATTAATTTTAACATGCAAACTATTTTAGCTTTATGTTAAAATTAGTTTAAAATTATTTTTTGTTTTAAAAATTGTTTTTGCAACATGAAAATTTTTTTTGGGACAATTTAATTTTATGCGATAAATTTAAATGGGTACTTAATGTTTAAATGCTTTATAAAATTCTTATGAGATATAATAATTTTTCTGAGCATTTAAAAGTATTAAAGTTTATGTAACCTTAAGGATATGTTTTTGAAATTTAATTTTTTTAAAGTTACATAAAGGTTAGAAATTTTAAAACTTTATTTGAAAGTTTTTAAAACAATTTCTAATGATTTTAAAAGTGTTTTAAAATTGCTTTATGTTATGAATCAACTACTGAGGGAGGAGCCCTCAGGTCTTTATTTATAGGCAATTGGGAGAATACAAGATGGGCTTACACAGATACGGGCCCATCTCTAGGATGGCCCAGAATCTCAACCAACTCGGTTAAATAACCATTCAGAACACTCCCCCTTATCCAGCCATAGGTGTGGACCCTGGTCATGAATACTTCAGGATTCTAAGCATATAGGGGTCTCACATGGGGTGGATACTTCAGGATCCTGAGTTGATTTGCCTCGTTAAAACCTTTGGCTATGGAAAACCCAGTAGAAAAAACCATAGTTAAGGGAAAAGAGTACAAACTCTGCCAAACTCCCCCTGATCTGTACAAGCTCTCAAGCTTTCAGATCTCTTAGGTGCCTCATTCCAATCCTATGTACAAGTTTTCTAAAAGTAGCAGTAGGAAGGGCTTTAGTGAACAAATCTGCCAAATTGTCACATGACTGCACTTGTCTGATGTCGATCTTGACATCTCTCTATAGCTCGTGCATCCAGAAGAACTTTGGTGAAATGTGTTTTGTTCTATCGCCTTTGATGAAGCCACCTCGTAGCTGAGCTATGCAAGCAGCGTTGTCCTCGAACATGGTAGTGGGCTCGAGGTCTCCATTCTTCAGTCCGGTCGTAGACAGGATGTGGTGGACAACTGAGCATAGCCATGCACATTCTCTGCTTGCTTCGTGGATGGCAATGATCTCTGAGTGATTGGATGAGGTCGCCGTCAAGGTTTGCTTGATGGATCTCCAGGAAATGGCTGTCCCTCCATAGGTAAACACGTACCCAGTCTGTGATTTTGCTTTGTGGGGATCAGACAAGTAACCTGCATCAGCATAACCTGCAAGTGTAGAGGATGTTCCATTTTTGTAGAAGAGTCCCAATCTGTAGACCCTTGGAGGTAGCGCAGAAGGTGCTTTACTCCGGTCCAGTGGTGCTGTGTAGGCGCTGCACTGTATCTGGCTAGCAAATTTACTGCAAACGCTATATCGGGACGCGTGCAGTTTGCCAGATATAGTAGTGCTCCGATGGCACTCAGATAAGGAACTTCCGGACCAAGTATGTCATCCCCCTCTTCCAGCGGCCGGAAGGGGTCTTTATGTGCATCCAACGATCGTACTACCATAGGTGTACTCAATGGATGACAATGGTCCATATGGAATCTTTGCAACATTTTCTTCGTATATGCGGTTTGGTGTAATAGGATTCCATCCTTTTGATGTTCAATCTGTAAGCCAAGGCAGAATTTCGTTTTACCTAGGTCTTTCATTTCAAATTCTTTTGTTAGGCTTACAGATATCTCAGTGATCTCTTCAGGAGATCCTATGAGATTCAGATCGTCTACGTAGACAGCTATTATCACGAATCCTTTTCCCTTTGTTCTTATGAAGATACAAGGGCAGACTTCATTGTTCGTGAATCCTTGTTGAACAAGGAACTCACTGAGTCTGTTATACCACATTCTTCATGATTGTTTGAGACCATACAATGATCTTTGTAGCTTAACAGAATAGACGTCCCGAGGTCTATCATTTAGTTCAGCAGGCATGGAAAAGCCATCAGGAAGTTTCATGTATATCTCTTTGTCGAGATTGCCGTATTGATATGCAGTCACAACATCCATTAGCTGTATATCTAGGCCTTCCTTTGCTGTTAAGCTTATCAGGAATCTGAAAGTGATCGCATCCATGACCGGGGAATATGTTTCTTCATAGTCTATACCCGGTCTTTGGGAAAATCCTTGTGCTACAAGTCTAGCTTTGTAGCGTGCGATCTCATTTTTCGTTTCTTTTTCTGACGAATACCCATTTGTATCCCACAGGTTTGACACTGGTAGGTGTCTGGACAATTTGCCCAAAGACTTTTCGTTTCTGAAGTGAGTCCAGCTCAGCTTCTATTGCCTGATTCCACTTTGGCCAATCATCTCTACGTTTGCATTCAGCAACGGAGTGTGGTTCATAATCATCGTCGCCTTCGGCGACGTGAATGGCAATGTGAAACGCGAAGTCATCATCGACGACTGTACTCTTTCTGTCCAATACCTCCCCTGTACGTACATAATTCAATGATATTTCAGTTTCTCCCGGCAGTTCCTCTGCAGTGGATTCCGGGCGGGGAGAGGGTATGGACACGAGCTCGTTTCTCTGTTGGGGTATTATCCCAAAGTCTCCGGATATTTTTCTTTTTCTTGGATTTTTATCCTTGGAGCCTGGTGGTCTGCCTCTTTTCTGTTGAGGTGCAGCCACTTCTGCTGCTGGTGGATTGCATCCATCCGTTGGGATGTCAATCCTAGCTGGAGTGTTCGCAGCAGGGATGTGTGATCTGACAATCTTCTGGTTGTCAGTAAACGAATCCGGTAATCTATGGACTGTGTCCTGGATGTGTACGATCTTCCGGATCTCATCATCACATTGTTTTATTACCGGATCGTAGTGGGTCAGACTTTTTGTGTCCCACGTTAACATTTGCTTTGCGCTAGACTTTTCGATGTCTAGGCCCATTCTGGGGAAATACGTCTCATCAAAGTCGTAGTCTTCAAGACGTGCCTTGAAAGCGTCCCCCGTTTGGGGTTCTAGGTATCTTATAATGGAGGGTGAGTCAAACCCTACATAAATACCTAGGCGACGTTGAGGGCCCATCTTGGTCCTCTGGGGTGGTGCAATGGGAATATAAACTGCGCAGCCGAAGATCCTCAAGTGAGAGATGTTCGGCGGTGTTCCATATGCGAGTTGCATTGGAGATAGAATCTGACATCCCGATGGTCTTATTTTTATTAGTGATGCAGCATGCAGAATTGCATGTCCCCATGCATGATGCATCCACCGGCAACTGGGATTTCATCAGCAATGGTCGTGCGATCCATTAGAGTCTTTTAATTAGCGACTCATCTAACCCATTCTGGGTGTGAACATGCGGCACTGGATGTTCAATTTCTATTCCCGTTACCTGGCAATATTCTTGAAATGACTGAGAGGTAAATTCCCCCGCATTATCCAGGCGCATTTTCTTTATTTGGTTGTCTGGAAAATGCGCCCGCAACTTTATTATCTGTGCCAAGAGCTTTGGAAAAGCCAAGTTGCGGGTTGAAAGTAGACATACATACGAGTATTTTGAAGATGCATCAATCAGTACCATAAAGTACCGAAAGGGCCCATTAGGGGGGTGGATAGGTCCACATATGTCTCCGTGTATTCTTTCAAGGAAGCTAGGAGACTCAATATCCACTTTGAGTGGTGATGGCCTTGTTATTAATTTACCCTTAAAGCAGGGTACACAAGGGAATTCTCCCTTCTGAAGAATCTTCTGGTTCTTCAGGTTATGCCCATGGGATTGTGCTAGGATGCGGTGCATCATCACAGATCCGGGGTGGCCGAGTCTATCGTGCCAAAGTAAGAATTTGGCCGATGTCATGCACTTCAGGTGCTCCGTCAGGTTTGCTTCCTCTCTTCGAATTTTTGTATGATAGAGGCCCGATGAAAGGCTCTCAAAACGTTCAAGTATGGTTTTCACTCCATTTGCTTGAGACGTTACATGCAATAATTCACTTTCTTTTACATTTGTTGTTTCCAAGTGTAATCCGTTAAGACGGATATCTTTGAAACTTAGTAAGTTTCGCTTGGAATTCGGAGAGTAAAGTGCATCTTTAATTTTTATTTCAGTTCCATTGGGGAGCAACACTGTTGCATTCCCAGAACCTTCAATTATGTCCGATGGCCCTGAAATTGTGTTTACAGGGCTCTTATACGGAGTAATGCTATGGAAATAGCATTTGTTCTGAAGGATCGTATGTGTCGACACGCTGTCTACTAAGCAGTCATGAGAGCATCCCATCTAGAAAGATGAGTAAACATTTGCTTTTCAGAAGGAAATTAAATTTTATTTGACGGAATTCAGATTACATATAAGCTCTCATAAACAAAAAGGATTGTACTTGAAATAAAATGCTACAAATGCTAAGATAAATAAAGCTGGCTAATCAAGCATATCATCTGACTCGAAGTCTTTGGCTGTGAACTTGACTGCATTGTTCGCAGCCACCAGGTTTGATTCATCATTCTTTTTCTTGCTTTGTTTATAAAGCTCCTGGAGATGCACTGGGGTCCTGCACACTCTGGACCAGTGGCTTGTCATGCCACAGCTATAGCACTGGTCTTCCCAGTCCCTCTTGGGTGGGGTGCATTATTTTTCTTGTTATCATTCATGCGTCAGGTGAACTTGCGCTTCCCTTCATTCTTGCGCTACTGTGGTGGGCCCTTGGCTCTTTTCTGTTGTCCCCCTTTCTGTGGTCTTTCTTTTCTTTTATTATCCCTCTGCCTTTTGAAGGAAGAGATATGGTGAGCTTCTGGTAGGGGGGCAGTGCCTGGAGGGCGCATATTGTGAGTGGTAAGGAGAAGCTCTCTATTTTGCTCGGCCATGAGAAGACATGACAACAGCTCTGAGTACTTGGTGAACTTACGTTCACGGTATTGCTGCATTAGTATCGCATCCTTTTCATGGAAAGACGTATACGTCTTTTCCAGCATGCGATCCTCTGAGACTTTTTCACCACACAACTTCAGGCGTGAGGTGATGCTAAAAAGTGTCGAGTTGTACTCAGCAATGGACTTAAAGTCATGTAGTCTCAGGTTCTCCCACTCATATCTCGCCCTTAGGAGTATAACATCTCTCTGATGTTTATACATATCCTCAAGGGCGGTCCATAGCTCAAGTGGATCTTCGACCGTAAGGTACTCAGCCTTTAAGGTCTTGTCCACATGGCGGCGAATATAGATGATGGCTTGCGCCTTCTCTATATCGCTAACATTTTCTTTTTCAGTCACAGCAGTGATGAGGGACTTGGCCCGCAGGTGAAACTTAACATCTAGCTGCCAGCTTAGATAGTTTCTACCTGATGCATCCAGCACTTCAAAGTCAACGCTTGCAATTTTAGCCATTTATCTAGCAGAGCACAAACATGCATGAATTAATAATTAATCAAAAAAACATTTTCATGCGGAGGCAATATTTAACGAAAAGCTAAACGTGTGGATCGGCCAGTCCCACAAGAAAAGTCCAAAAGTCCACAGTCCAAATTATACAAATTTGCAGCTTAAAGAAATGAAAATACAACTTTGGAAACCCCGTGGGTCCCATTGATATCTCCATCTTCAAGCGTGGCCTCCGTCTCCATGGAAGTTGGTCTTCTCTCTTTGACATTTACATAAATTCCTCACTACAATTTCTCTCAAAAGTAAAAGAAAAGTGCGGGAAATAAACTGTGGGACTAAACGGCCGATCCAAAAACCACATTTAGCAATTCATGCAGAAATATTGTGCTCATCAACATTTTCATTCACAGACATCACAGGCAGTTTATTCACATGAGGCTTAAAAAATATTTAATCACTTAATAATTATTGGACCACTGGGCAACGTCATACACCGTTTGGTTAGATAACTAACGGCAGAGCGGTCGCAGGATCTTCCTAATTATTAAGTTTTAAATATGATGCACAACCACACAGATAATATCCACATAATGTGCCAGAGATGTAAAGCATGTAAAAGAAATTACGATGCAAGGGTTGTAAAGTAAATGGGTTTAACCAATTAAATTGATTAGGAGCCCCAAAATAAACATTTTCTTTGTATGAGTAAAGAAGGTTCACTCATCATCCCAAAAGCCCCCCAAATATCCCCAAAAAGTCCTCGCCTGCCTGATAATTGTCCCGTAACTTACCGTGATTTTTCACGAATATTTTTCCCTTAAATGCCCCTTTTAAATTAATTTTTAGGCCAAACAGTTGCCTTTTCAGGCTTGTTTATAGCCTATGCCCCCCAATTTTTTTATATTTATATAGAAAACAGCCTGCGGGCCTGAAGCCTGCAGCCTGCCTGTGGGCTTTAGGCCCACAGGCTTTTTTTGTGAAGGAATCGGCCTGCGGGCCTGAAGCCCGCAGCCGGCCTGTGGGCTTCAGGCCCATAGGTTGCTTCCTTTTTTTTTGATGTTAGGGTTTACAGAAGGGGGGGGCGGCGGCGCCGCCCCCTGCAGGGGGGGCACGGCTGCAGGGGGCCGCCGCCCCCCTGCAGGGAGGAGCGACGGGGGCCGCCCCCTGCAGGGGGCGCGCAGCCTCGGGGGCCGCCGCCCCCCTGCAGGGAGGAGCGGCGGGGGCCGCCCCCTGCAGGGGGCGCAGCGGACTCGGGGGCCGCCGCCCCCCTGCAGGGGGTGCAGCGGCCTCGCGGGCCGCCGCCCCCCTGTAGGGGGGCACAGCGGCGGCCGCCCCCCCCCCCCCTCTGTAAGAAGGGGGAAACGGCGCGATGGGGGGGGCCGGCGGCGAAGCCGCCGGAGGGCTATTTTTAGGGTTTGACCAAAAAGATCAAAGAACCCTAAAAAATTGATTTTTGGGTTGGAAAATTCGTCGTTTTCAAGGCGACAATCGATCCATATAACGATCTTTTGAGATCTAGGGATAGAGCGATCATACGTATGATAAAAATATCGTTTTTAGTGTTTTTACCTCTATATCCGTCCTCCGGATATAGCGACGGTTGCTCGAAGCCTTACACGGATGACGACTCTCGATTGAGGAAGCCTAGCACCGCGCTCGTGGATCTCCCGTCTCGCCTTCGCCTTCGCCTTCGCCTTCGCAACGAACGAACAAAAATTTTGGGAAATTTTTTTAGAGGCTCGTGCTGATAATGTGTTATGAATCAACTACTGAAGGAGGAGCCCTCAGGTCTTTATTTATAGGCAATGGGGAGAATACAAGATGGGCGCACACAGATATGTGCCCATCTCTAGGATGGCCCAGAATTTCAACCAACCTGGTTAAATAACCGTTCACAACACTTTAATGGATATGTACATTAAAAGAAATTTTTTATTTTCATAAGATGTATTGATAAATTAGTTTCTTTTAAATTATATATAGATTTAAGATTATTTATGCGATATTTTAATCTTAGAAATGTTTGATTAAAATTTTAAAGCCTAGGTTTTAAAATTATTTGATAATTTTATGAAACCTAGTTTTATGATAAAATGTTTTAAAGCTTTAAATTTTTGATCTTCGAATTTAATTGTTAAATTTTAAATTTGTGTGTTTCTATTATGTAGATAATTTTAACTTGCAAATCCTCATTGTATGTCACTGAATGAAACTTTTATTTATGCGGATAAATTAGGTGTTTCATTTTCTTTTAATAGACATGATGAATAATGTATTCATGAACTTTTAGGTTAGCCATTAAATGTTTAAAATTTTATGAGATGAAATTTTAATAAACTAGTGACATGCTATGTTTGATAAACAAAACAACATCAAAACCTAATACCAGATTAGGGTAGTCCCTTTGTTTGTAAATCATTATAATAAATCGTTTTAATGATGATTTTCATAAAAGACTATTTTTGAAATATGTTGTAATTGTTTTATAAAATCCTAATTAGATTGGGGTAGCACGTTGAACGAATGAACCTTTTAGTTGATAAGGACTTAATAAAAAATTGTTCAACCAATCCATAAAATTTTGAATTTTAGGATCCACTAGTTGATAAGGATTAACTAGTTTTAATTAAAAGCTATTTAGTTGTTGGACGAACATAGGATTGATGAAAACTCCTTCAATGGATCATGATGTCGGTCAATGTGCTTGGCTAAGTTTGCTGGACCGACCTAGCTAGACTAGGTACTGAGTGGTCCTGGCTTAGTCAATTCCCTGGCCGCGTCCGCTGGACCGCAAGGAGTCGATTCATGACTGTGTAAGTCCATCGACTATACCTAAGTCAAATACGATATTAATCTTGTTCAAGATAAATCGTAGCCCTCCTTGTTTTAGGAGTTGTCAACTGTAAGAAACGGGTTACGGTTGTTGAGCTACACTCAAGCCGTGACATGTCAATCTTATAGAAACCGATTTCTTGATTGACTCTTGACCTGACTAAAACCGTTGTCTCATCCTCCGAGCATCGGCGTAAGTCTAACCAAGTATGTAGTCTAAGTCCTGACCCAAAACGATGTGTCGTGCATACACCGAGCGACGGGGCAAGTCAGTCTGGACACGAAAATAAGGGTCCGACTAGGCTAGCCACTGTGATCCGGATGAGCACACTCATGATCACAAATGACTAGGGGTAAAATCGATAGGGAATCATATTTAATATATTTGACGACGAGTTCGTCTACCGACTGCAGAATCGGACAACTTGTTGAGACACACTCAAGGTTATCAGACTCAGGGTAGTCGGATCCTTCTCTCACAAATGTTATTTTATAATAAATTGTTTATTATTATGGCTTTAATAATTTTAGTGGGATAATATAGTTTTATTAAAACCCATTAAAACTATACTACGAACATATACTGACTAAAGTATCTATAAAATGCAGAATGGATTCGGGTCTTAGATGTATGGTAGAGAAGAACGTGCTCGATGGAACGAACTACAAGGACTGGCTTAGGAACATTAAGTTGGTCCTTTCCCTAGCCGGGATTGGATACATACTATTCGAGGACGCTCCGGAGAAGCCCGATGAAGATTCGACCTTCGAGGAAAAGGAAGCCTATAAGGTATATCAGAGGGATGCAGAGAAGGCCAGGTGCCTTACTTTGGCTTCGATGAGTAACGAGCTGCAGAGGAAGCATGAACATATGGATGTTCAAAGTATGCTTCTGATTGCACAAGAGTTATACGGCAAGCGATCTCGAGCTGCCAAGTTCGAAGCCACCAGCAACCTCTGGGGCACAAAGATGGAGGCAGGGCCCGTACAGGATCATGTTATCAAGATGATCGGGTACGTAGAAGACGCCGCCCAGTTAGGATTTGTCCTGGACAATGAGATGTCCGTGGACATTATCCTTAAGTCTTTAACTCCTGAATTTAAGCCTTTCATCACTGGTTTTATAATGAACAGTCTTGAAACGGATCTTCCTGGTCTTCTCAATATGCTTAGGCAGTTTGAGGAGATTGAGAAGAAGCCGACTGCATTGGTTGTTGGCTCTGCTTCTTCCGACCAGCCGAAAGGCAAGGGGAAGAAGAGGCAGGTCCCGCAACCTGTGAAGGCGAAGAAAGGGAAGAAAAAGACTAAAGGGGCCCCGTCAAAATCTGAGTGCTTCCATTGCCATAAGATTGGCCACTGGAAGAGGAACTGCAAGATCTATCTTGCAGAGAAGAAGAAGGGGCATACTGATGCCTCTACCTCAGGTACAACAAACTAAATTCAATAAAGCGTAATTATTTCCAATCACATAGTATGAGATACTAAGACATCTGTGTAATATATACAGACGGCTGATATGAAGCGAAGATTGGAGAAGTGCGAAGGACGGTCGGCAATCTGAGCAATCGTTGCTGCTGGGGCCGTTCAAAGACTTCAAGAGATATGATCAAGATGGAGCTGATACTCAATTTAGTTGAATAAAATGTATCATTCCTCCAAGTGAAAACAATGATTGAGTGTTCTACACTCAAAGTTTATTTGATAAACATATTACGGTTTATCTTTATGAATCAGTTGTTTTTTAATGAATGTCTCGGAAATTACGTTTTCTGTTGAAATTAAAATTTGATTGAGATTGGCTTAAATTTTTTGTGATTGTGGCTTTCTGAGTTGGTTGCGAAAATTCTTGAATGATGATGCGAAGCTTCAGAAAATTTTTGTTTTTTGGAGCTGACTTAATGTTATAGTTAATCGGTAGTTCAGAATAGGTTCCAGGGGCGTATAAATTGTGTGCGATCACATTTATACGCATATTAAGATTAATTCTTAATAAACTGCATTTAGTTATTAAAGAGTTAATATTAAATGTGGTTAAGGGAAAAGTACAGTGTAGGACGTTTGATTGAGTGAGTCAAATGCCAAGATTCCTTAAACCGATCTTGACTTGACTCATTCGACAAACCGAACCTGACACCAGTACATTCCATCCAAAGCACTTACCAAATAGTTATGTCTTTATATATAAATCTAAATATGATTTAGACATGATATTGAAGCACTTAACCAGGTAATTCTTAAAGTCAGTGGGAGCCAGCTCGTATACTTAGTTCCGGTCTTTCAAACTAAGTAAAAAGGATTTCCACCTTAAATGAATCATCTATATAAAACATTGAATCAAAATCGTTTTGATTCAATCACATATATAGAAACTTAGGGTGTCATGTATGTACTCGACATATTGACACAAGAAAGGTGGAATGAGCTGAGACTGACTTATAGAACTGTTAGACCCTACATCTAAATTGTACAAGCTAATTGTTAGCTATACAAAGATGGAAAAAATTGATCCAGATCATTTTTTCAAAGGATCAACCCTGTGTGATCAAGAGATGTATTAATTAATCCATTAAAATTCGTTGTAGATACTCGTTAGTAAAACCACTCTTAGGTTTGTCATATAAATGTCAAAGTGACTGATATGCTATAACGGTATAAGATACCGAGATAAATAGCCTAAGTGCAAGTGTGAGATGTATGAGGATATATGCCCATAAGGCAATTTATCCTAAGTATATGTCTTGTTCATACTGTATATGGTACCTATTATTCTAAGTATAAATCGTTCGTATTAAAATACTTAGATAATATCCATATACTTATAGTTAGGTCCTTACGTATCTAGATAAGATCTCGATTATGAGTAAGTAAGTGACCGAATAGAAACGTAAGTCTTAAACGGCTCGTGGTCATATATGTGTCGAGAACTGGATATCGACACATCGGATAGACCACTGTGTCTTAGTCTTACCTTAGGGTAATGATGATCTCATAGTCATTCGACTTTGTGAAGTCGGAGACGAGACACAGGTGCTCATTGGAGAATGAGTTCACTGAACGACCAACTTAGAGTTATTAAATGGTTAACTTTAACTGAACTGTCTATAATAACTCTAGGGTGATGATAGGTTAACTGGTCAATATGACCTGAAATCATTTGTACAAACTTGTGAGCGAACGGTGTAGCCTAGACCCATGATCTAGCTTCGAGGCTAGGCCTGCTGAAAGATCTTAGGTTGGGTTGCACCTGAAGCTCTCGAGGCGAGTAGATGACTAAGATGTGATTCGTCACTTCCGTTAAATGGAAGTTAGTGTTACAGGCTCAGTACGGTCTTTGTGTTAATCCTCGGTCGGGGTACGTTGTAAGAAGTACAACGTGTATACAACAAAGACCGCCGTATACTGACCAATGTTGTCTAATAGGGTTGACAGTAAACCATACCCTAGGCCAACAGGAACACAGTCTTGACGAAGGGACTATAGCTAACGACATTCATCACTGACATAGCCAATGTAAACCCAATGATGCTTTTGTCAAAGGGTCGATCACATTATGATGATTCTGAAACGGGGACGACAGCTACTGCTCGTAGTGACCGTCGTCTAGGGATTCCGAGCCCCAACATGTAGTAAGGTCAGGCTGTAGGGTCTCACACCGAGTAGCGTTCGTGCCTTAGTAATAGGAAGATTAATTGAGAGAGAATCATTTGATGATATTGAATAGTTAATATTCACAAGTCTAGTAGTGAAAATTAGTCGTAATAGCAATATGGACAATGTTGCATTTGATGCAACCAAAGATTAAACGTGTCGTAAATTGGTTACGACAAATTTAATCGGAAAAAATATATTGGAAAGGGTTACCTGGCTGACGGGATCGTCCCGGTCTAAACACAGGTTCAAACCGCGTCCAAATCGGAGCTCAAACGAGCCCAGAAACGCGAAAACAGTTCAAGGCAAGGTGGGTTAGACCCACTGGGCTAACAAGCCCATCAGCAAGGGCAAAACGGGCGCAGCCAGCTATAGCAGTGGGCTTACGCCCGCTGCACAGCGGGTGCTGGCCCGCTGCAGCAGCGGGCTCGGCCCGCTGACTGCAGCGGGCGGCCCGCCCGCTGCCAGCGGGCGGGCGCGCCCGCTAAGCTTAGCGGGCGCGTCTGCAATTTAAGTCATTTTAGGGTTTTTTTGAAACCCCAAATGATGGCTACGAAAAGTTGATTTTTGCCCAACTTTGGGCAATTGTTTGGGGGGTCAAACGAAGTCGAAATTCGTCGCCGTTGGTTCCACGCGTTCACCATTCGAATCCCTTTGGATTGATAGATTGTTTGGTGTCTAAAATTTAATGAGCGAAGAGAATTAATTAGTTGAAGTTTGCTTTTATAAAAAACTCACTAACTTCAAATTAAGCTAAATTAGCTTAATGGAATTTTCTTCGATTTAACTATTGTCCCACATTGCTCGCAACGAAAGAAGGAGTGCCGGCTCCCTATATAAATATGGGTGCACTCCCTTCGTTGAAAGATGCACCAAGTCCTCGATCGAGTAGCTCCAGACTTTTAGAGCAAGCTCGATCGGTGACTAAACTATTCTCTCTCCCTCTCTTCCTATTCTCCAGAGTAGTCCTAGCAGGACAACGAAGGGGGTTTGGATTCGGATCCAGACGTTTCAGACGCGGGTTCTACTCAAGTGAAACTTTCTACCGCGTGTGATCGGCTTGGAGGCGAAAGTCGGCTCCGGCGGATCGGTTCAAGGGTGCGAGGCGGCTCAGGCGGATCGGTTCAAGGGTGCGAGGCGGCTCAGGCGGATCGAGTCAAAGCGGCTCGGCTACGAGGAGCATCACAAAACGGTGTGGTACATCTTGCCTGCTCCAGGGCCAAGATTCCGGGTATGGGGTTAAGTAATTTTAGTGTAAATTTAATTTTGTCGCTTTAGTATAGATCTTTCTTGGGGTGGTCAGATCCACCCCAAGTTATCAAGATCGGGCTAGGTTCTGGCTCCCTTAGAGCCTAGATAAACAGTTTAGCTAGCTTAAAAGTTTTGTTTTTGTTTTTCCGCTGCGTTTTTAAGGCATGTGGTTCGTCCGACTTAGGACGGATATAGATCCGAGCTCTGAGGGTCCGCCAAAACCCCAACACAGTCTTTAGCAAAATCTTTGGTCAAAGTGTGTTGGATATGATCCAACAAAGACAAGCTAAGATCGAATGAAGCTGATCAAGCATGAAGTTATTAGGGATTGATAGTCAACCATGCCCTAGGCTTCGCAGCGACATAGTGTTGACAAATGGATTAAAACTACAGAATTCATCACTGACATAGCCAAAGGTAATATCGACAATATTTATGCCAAGGGACAGATCACGTAATGATGATACCGAACCAGGGACGACACCTGCTAACTCGTATCAAAAGATGTGAGCGCTACACCCAAGTATAGGAGATCAAACAAGTAATAAATTCTTGGTGAGTCCACGTATTGTATCCATGGGACAACTGACCTGTAAAACGTATTTTAGTTTATAAAGTATACAAATCCAATAAGAAACCACCAACATTCAACATAAAATTGGTGAAATTGTCATGTATCCACAGTGCCATACGTGCCTGCATTATCATGGATATTGGGAATGCACACCTCGCTGTTAATCTTCAGAATCAAAATCCTACCATTTATCTGTAGAGGAATGATGCCCTCGAGGCTATTTATCTCTGTGTGAATAGCACAAACGTCTTGTTCGTAATAACAGTAAGCTGTTTGGTAATAATTTATTTAAGTTATATAATAATGTAGTTAGCATTAGATATTAACTTAGGTAAAGTCCTGAGACTTTATGCAAGATCAAACATATATCGAGATGAGTATCTCGATCATGGAGAAATGTTTGACCATCTGTAGCATAAGCCTAAAAGGGTTCGTGGTCGTAGATGCTTCAAGACAAGGATATCGAAACATTGGATAGCCCATTGTGTCTTAGTCTTCACCGTTTAGCGATGGCGATGATCTCATGATCGTTCGACTTGGCGAAGTCGGAGACGAGACACAGGTGCTCATTAGAGAATGAGTTCACTGAACGATCCATAAGAGTTATCATATGGTTACGTTGACCAATCGGTCAATGATAACTCTTAGTGATGATAGGCTAGTCGGTCTTTTGACTTGAGATCATTTTACGAACATGTGCGTGAACGGTGCCACTTAGATCACTGACCTAACTTCGAGGCTGGGCCTGTCGAAAGGTCTTTGATTGGGTGTCACTTGAAGCGTACGAGGAGATTAGTGGCCAAGAGAGGATTCGTCTCTCCCGGTCAATGGGAGTTAGTGTCGTAGAGTTAGTTCGGTCTTTAGTAAAATTTCTACGCATAGTAGGTTGGAAGAAGTCCAACATAAGTTGACTAAAGATCGATAGAGTCTAACTGGAGTTAAGTTATTGGGGTTGACAGTTTGACCGTACCCTAAACTTGATCTGCACGACATAGTTTAGCCGAAGAGACTATAACTACGGAATTCATCACGGAAACAGTCAGGGTGGTTCCAACAATACTCATGTCAATGAGTCAACCACATAATGAGGATTCCTGAAGTAGGGACGGCAACCACTGCTCGTGGTCACGGCCGTATAGGGCTTCGAGCCCAACCTGTTATAAGGGTCAGGCTGTAGGGTCTCACACAGAGTGCGACCTTCATCTAGCAATAGGTAGAAATTAGTTAGGGGGGATATTTTGCATTTTTGATGCAAGGGATGAAATAATTGCATTTGATGCAATATGATAATTTAAGATTAAATAGGGGACTAATTTGCATATGATGCAAAAGAGATTAAATGTGTCTTAAATAGTTTAAGACTATATTTAATAATATAAACGCAAGGAAAAGCTCACGCGTAAGACGTGAATGTCCCGGTCTCCGCCCAGGTTCGAACGGCGTCCAAATCGGACGCGAAATGCCCAACTTATGCCCAAAAGACAAATATATTGGATATTTTGCCCAAGGCCTGGGCAAGCCCACGCGGTGGCCTGGGCTTGCCCAGCGCCTGGGCACAAGCCCACGCGCGGCCTGGGCAAGCCCAGGCGCAAGCCTGGGCTTCTGCCCAGGCGCCGGCCTGGGCTTTTGCCCAGGCAGGGCTGTTTTTGGCCTGTGCGCGCTGCATAGTATGGGGCCCACTTGTGGGCCCCAGTTCTAGGGTTTTGAACCCTTATTGCGCAGAATTTTTTGACGGCTCAGTTTTTTGCGAAAAACTAGCATTGGGCTGAACTTTGGGCGATCAATTGGAGGGTCAAACGGACTCCGATTGACGAACGGTTTTTTCCTATGCGTTCACCGTTGAACACCCTTTGAATTGATAGGTTGTATAAATCATGAAGTTCAACGGTGAGGGAGTTAAAATTCACAGAAGTTTGCACTTTGTGAAGGGCAAACTAACTTGAATTAATTAACTCTTAAATTAATAGTCCCACATAAGTTGTGCGGAAAAGGGGAGAGTCCGCCGCCTCTATAAATAGGGGCCTCCCCCATTCCTCCAAACTCGTCCCAAGCTCTAGATCTGAGCGGCTCTCGTAAATGTTGGAGCTTGGATCTAGGCTTAAATTAATATTTCTCTCTCCCTATATTTCTGCCTTACTCATGAGGGCTCTAGCAAAGCCGCAAAGGAGTTCGGATTCAGATCCGAAATCTTGGCGAAGGTTTCACTCGCATGAAACTTTCTTCGGCGCGTGGTTGGCTTGGCGACACGAGGATTGATCGCCTCGGGATGCGGAGCGGTTCGAGGAGCGATTCGGGGAGCGGTTCAAGGAGCGGCTCGGCATGGGACGGGGAGCGGCTCGGAAGACGGTGCGGAACATCTCGCCTGCCCCAGGGTTGAGATTCCGAGTATGTTTTATAAGCATTAGTTTAATTTAATCGCAGTAGGTTAGATCCTTCTTGAGATGGTCAGATCCATCCCGAGTCGGCATAGATCTTGGCTAAGGGTCTTGTACCTTAGGGCTAAGTTAAATTGTTTAACTGCATGTTAATTAGATTAACATTTTTTTTCCGCTGCAAGTTTTTTATGTCTATGTTCCGTCCGACTTAGGATGGTCATAGAGTTTTTTGTGCCCTGAGGGTACCTGAAAACCCTTCATTGGTATCAGAGCCTAGGTTTGTGTAACGATCTAGCACTGCGATTTTATTAACCTTTTAAATGCTTTTCAAATGCCTTATAAAATGTTTTAAAGTTATGCGATAATTTTTTAAAATGTTATTAGATGTTTAAAATTTTATATGATAAATTTCAGGCATGGAAATTTTTTTCCAATAAAAAGGATGTTTAAATATTTTATGTGATAAAAATTTAAGCATGCAATTTTTAAATGATGTTTTAAATTTATGTGATATTTTTAAAAAACTGATTTTAAAAGTTTTAAATTTTTATTCGATAAATATTTTAAGTAGCATGCAAATTTTCTGATAAATTTAAAGTAAGTTTTTTATTTTTATGAGATAAAATAAAATGTTTTAAAAATCACATTTTTAAATTTAAATGTTAAATTTAAGTATGCATGCTAACATTGTTTATTTGAAAAACATTAGTCTATTTAATTGTTAAATAGTTGTACACTTTTATTTTATGCGATAAATTAGTGTAACTTTATTTTAATGGCTATGTCATCTTGTCTCTTATTTGATATCACAAGAC
The DNA here is from genome assembly GCA_030789695.1 of Scilla litardierei. NCBI lineage: Eukaryota > Viridiplantae > Streptophyta > Magnoliopsida > Asparagales > Asparagaceae > Scilla > Scilla litardierei. The sequence continues at coordinate 3,359,356 of CM061130.1, read as the reverse complement.
AACCCTTTAGGTTAGCCATTAAGAAATGATTAAAATTTATTAATTGAATTTTAATGACATGTTATGTTTTAATAAAACATTAACAACACTTCAAGACCTAATTCCTGATTATAGTAGTCCTTTTAATGAATTTTAATTCTAATTGTTATAATTAATTCTCATTAAAGGACTTCGCTTTTTAGCGTTGTTAATAAAATTTATTAAAATCCTAATAACGATTAGGATAGCACGTGAACCTTATAGTTGATAAGGATTTAATAAAAGTTATTAAATAAATCCTAAAATTTTGAATTTAAGGATTCAACTAGTTGATAGGATTAATTAGTTGTTAATAAAAGCCTTTAGTCTATGCACGCATATAAAAATGACAAGCTTCATTCAATGGACCATGATCCAGTCAATGTGCTTGGCTAAGTTTGCTGGATTGCCCTTTAAGGGATAATGATCCGGGCTTAGTCAATTCTCTGGCTATGTTCCACTGGACCACAATGTCGCGAATCATGATTGTATGACACCCTGGACTACATTTAAGGCAAATACGTTAATGATCTTTTTCAAGATTAGCAGTAGCCCTCCTTGTTTTAGGGGTTAGCAACTATAGGACCCGTGTTACAGTTGTTGAGCTACACTCAAGCTGTGACATGGCAACCCTGTAGAAACCAACTCCTTAAACACATAAGATGAAATCTTGACTTGACCCAAACCGACGTTGTCGTGAATACACCGAGCACCGTCGTAAGGAAAGTCAATGATGTAGTCTGGCTAGATGTAGTCTAAGACCTGACCCAAACCGACGTGTTGTGAATACACCGAGCGTCGGGGCAAGTCGAGGCTAGACGCGAAAACAAGGGTTCGACTGGACTAGACATTGTGATTTGGATGAGCACACTCATGATCACAAATGGCTAGGGGTAAAAACCGATAAGAGGGTCATATCTGATATGATCGATGAAGAGTCATCATCCGATCGCAGAGTCAAGCAACTTGTTGAGCTACACTCAAGGTTGTTTAGGCTCAAGGTGATTGGACCTCTTACCCATTAATTTTAATTCGATTAAATCGTTCGTTATTAAGCTTTGAAACGATTGTAAAAATAGTGGGAGGATATGGAAAGATAAAAGCCATTCTACCTATATTTAATATTGAACATATGCTAAAACTAGGGCAAGACTATGTTTACCAAAGGAATCAAAATATAATATTTTAATGAAATAAGTTAACTGGTCAAAAAGGTTGATTAATTGAATATCAAGTTAAATTCTAATTGATAGGATTAAACTATATTCTCGTTGACATAAAAAAAGACCTTCTAAAGAATAGACTTAAGAAATATGATTTCATTAAGTTCTGGGTCCAACAAATCAATTCACGCTACATGCCACTCGCCTCTATGTAGGGCAGCTTGAACATATAGGATATTCGAAGTATGTTTCTTCCTACAACTTGTCGAGCTACACTCAAGGTTGTATGGACAAACAATTTTGATCCGTAAAGTTCGAGAATTCGATCAAACCGTTTGAGTCGAATACGAGTGCATGAGCGGTGCAAGACTATGTATCCCAACCGGATCTTGAGACAAGCAACTTCTTGAGCTACACTCAAGATTGCAACTCTCAGGCGTTTGGATACACGAGATGCTTGCATAGCTGTTTATTTATGTTGGGTTATTTAATATCTAAATATGATTTAGAAAAGGAAGAAGGCACTCCGGAAAGTCAATCGAATTAAATAGTTTAATTTATCATTAGTAAATGCATAAGTAAGAGGGAACGAAAATGTGACATATTTTGATGTCACGATTTCATAATTATTGTTATACAAAAGGTTAACACATTTTGACGAATGTCGTCACATTGCTTCTGAAGCAATGAGTAATATGTATAACGATAATATATATATATATATATATATATATATATATATTAAATGTTAATATATAAATACACAAGATAGTAGCAAACTTATATGGTAAAATAGACTAGCCGTATCGAGAGAGTAACTTCACAAGTCACATAAAGAGGGGTCTGACCTCTCGTATTATGAGGTCTACAGACACTTGTGAATCTTACCCTCTTAGATATAATGGTCGAAACCCATCTGTAATACAGTGGGAGAATGAGTTGTCGAACTCAGTCTCGTATATACTGATGTACCCGAGTCTAGATTAACCAAAATAAGTTATTCGTATATTTTATTAAGACACGTGTTCTTGATGAAACACAAGTCTGATAAAATAAAGAACGAAATGATAAAAGTATTTAAACTGATTCGATTAGATCGAATGGTCAAATACTTAGCTACATAAAATCTTGCGTAATTAAAAGAAAATGTGATTTTCTCTCAGGTCAAGTCTGTTAACACATCGGTGTGTTAAAAGGTATGAATCACACTTAGTTAGACTTAGTGCGATCCATAGCAGGTGACTCTGAGTTAAGTCCTCCTTCTGGGTTAAGACACAAATAGTAATGCCTATGTTTTGATAATGTTCTATGAGGACATTATCGATAAGATATTCATTAAATCAATCGTTAGGAAGTTGTATAAATACTCGAATCTCGTGAGACGAATTGTCGAGTTAGACATCATAATTGATGATGACTTAGTCAACTTACGGGATGAAATTCGGAGTAGTAACTCCGATTTATAACTTGATGCAATCGGAATAGGTCCGTGTGCGTAAATAAATTTTGGAATTTAGTTTACGTGCCCAAGGAAAATGTTTCCTCATTTTCTGCAAGTAAATCTTTAAGTTAAACGATTGGTGCAGAAAGAAAATAGTGAAGTACAATCATGTTGGTCGAGAACGGTTTTTCATTCTAATTCCTATAAACGGATTATGTTGAAACCGTCTTGCCAGCAGATGTGTACAGATCTACTCGGACCAAACTCGATGTAAACACTCATGTTGACCATGAAAATTGGAACATTCACTTATAAGTTCGTTTTTCTAAATATGATTTAGACGGACCAACTTATATGAATTAGCCAGAAAGTTTTCAAGGTCAGTGGGAGCATATAAATTACATGCGAGGCATCAAAGGGATGGAACATATATTTTGACGAAGTGATCAAAGAGTTTGATACTTTATCAGAAATAGATATGAGCCATTTGAAATGACCAATAACTAATTTAAAATTATTATCATAAGGTACGATGAACTGGATATGATCCAAGGAAATAAAATATTATGGATTCCGAAAGACCAAGTGAATTATTTGAATGAGATTCAAATGGTTGGTCTAACATGAACATAGAAACCCTTTAAGTCTATAGTGTAGACGGTTTTAGCAGATTCACTCACGAAGGCTCTAACACATGAAGTCGGGAAAACTTATGTGTAAAAATGGTATAAGATACCGGGATAAATGGGCCTGAGTGCAAGTGGGAGATGTAGAGGAATGATGCCCTTGAGGCTATTTATCTCTGTGTGAATAGCACAAACGTCTTGTTCGTAATAACAGTAAGCTGTTTGGTAATAATTTATCTAAGTTATATAATAATGTAGTTAATATTAGATATTAACTTAGGTAAAGTCTTGAGACTTTAAGCAAGATCAAACATGTATCAAGATGAGTATCTGGATCATGGAGAAATGTTTGACCATCTGTAGCATAAGTCTAAAAGGGTTCGTGGTCGTAGACGCTTCGAGACAAGGATATCGAAACATTGGATAGACCATTGTGTCTTAGTCTTCACCGTTTAGCGGTGGCGATGATCTCATGATCGTTCGACTAAAGATCGATAGAATCTAACCGGAGTCAAGTTATTGGGGTTGACAGTTTGACCGTACCCTAGACTAGATCTACACGACATAGGTTAGACGAAGAGACTATAACTGCGAAATTCATCACGAAAATAGTCCGGGTGGTCCTGATAATACTCATGTCAATGAGTCAACCACATAATGATGATTCCTGAAGTCTAAAAGGGTTCGTGGTCGTAGATGCTTCGAGACAAGGATATCGAAACATTGGATAGACCATTATGTCTTAGTCTTCACCGTTTAGCGGTGGCGATGATCTCATGATCGTTCGACTAAAGATCGATAGAATCTAACCGGAGTCAAGTTATTGGGGTTGACAGTTTGACCGTACCCTAGACTAGATCTACACGACATAGGTTAGACGAAGAGACTATAACTGTGAAATTCATCACGAAAATAGTCAGGGTGGTCCCGATAATACTCATGTCAATGAGTCAACCACATAATGATGATTCCTGAAGCAGGGACGGCAACCACTGCTCGTGGTCATTGCCATATAGGGCTTCGAGCCCAACCTGTTGTAAGGGTCAGGCTGTAGGGTCTTACACAGAGTGCGACCTTCGTCTAGTAATAGGTAGAAATTAGTTAGGGAGAATATTTTGCATTTTTGATGCAAGGGATGAAATAATTGCTTTTGATGCAATATGATAATTTAAGCTTAGATAGGGGACTACTTTGCATATGATGCAAAAGAGATTAAATGTGTCTTAAATAGTTTAAGACTATATTTAATAATATAAACGCAAGGAAAAGCTCACGGGTAAGACGGAAACGTCCCGGTCTACGCCCAGGTTCGAACGGCGTCCAAATCGGACGCCAAATGCCCAACTTCTGCCCAAAAGACAAATATATTGGATATTTTGCCCAAGGCCTGGGCAAGCCCAGGCGCTGGCCTGGGCTTGCCCTGCGCCTGGGCAAAAGCCCAAGCGGCCTGGGCAAAAGCCCAAGAGGCCTGGGCAACCCCAGGCGTAAGCCTGGGCAACCCCAGGCGTAAGCCTGGGCAACCCAGGCCGCCTGGGTAAGCCCAGGCGTGACCTGGGCTTCTGCCCAGGCGCGGGCCTAGGCTTCTGCCTAGGCCGCCTGGACAAGCACAGGCGCGGGCTTGGGCTTCTGCCCAGGCACCGGCCTGGACTTTTGCCCAGGCAGGGCTGTTTTTGGCCTGCGTGCGCTGCATAGTATGGGGCCCACTTGCGGGCCCCAGTTCTAGGGGTTTGAACCCTTATTGTGCAGAATTTTTGACGGCTCAGTTTTTTGCGAAAAACTAGCCTTGGGCTGAACTTTGGGCGATCAATTGGAGGGTCAAACGGACTCCGATTGACGAACGGTTTTTTCCTATGCGTTCACCGTTGAACACCCTTCGAATTGATAGGTTGTATCAATCACGAAGCTCAACGGTGAGGGAGTTAAAATTCACAGAAGTTTGCACTTTGTGAAGGGCAAACTAACTTGATTTAATTAACTCTAAAATTAATAGTCCCACATCGGTTGTGCGGAAAAGGGGATAGTCCGCCGCCTCTATAAATAGGGGCCTCCCCCTTCCTCCAAACTCATCCCAAGCTCTAAATCTGAGCGGCTCTCATAAATGTTGGAGCACGCTCGGATCTAGGCTTAAATTAATATTTCTCTCTCCCTATATTTCTGCCTTACTCATGAGGGCTCTAGCAAAGCCGTAAAGGAGTTCGGATTCAGATCCGAAATCTTGGCGAAGGTTTCACTCGCGTGAAAATTTATTCGGCACGTGGTTGGCTCAGCGACACGAGGATTGATCGCCTCGGGATGCGGAGCGGTTCGAGGAGCGGTTTGAGGAACGGCTCGGCGTGGGATGGGGAGCGGCTCGGAAGATGGTGCGGAACATCTCGCCTGCCCCAGGGTTGAGATTCCGGGTATGTTTTATAAGCATTAGTTTAATTTAATCGCAGTAGGTTAGATCCTTCTTGGGATGGTCGGATCCATCCCGAGTCGGCATAGATCTTGGCTAAGGGTCTTGTACCTTAGGGCTAAGTTAAATTGTTTAACTGCATGTTAATTAGATTAACATTTTTTTTCGCTGCAAGTTTTTTTATGTCTTTTTTCTGTCCTACTTAGGACGGTCATAGAGTTTTTGTGCCCTAAGGGTCCCTGAAAACCCTTCAATATCCACACATGATAAACGATATTTGCTGACAAGAAGCGAGGTATGTATCCCCGATAACCATGATAATGGGATAAAGAATTTGGCATAAATAGTGTTAGTATCATAAGAAGAGTAGATTTAGTTATGAGTTGAGGAGGGCTCGTCGACAGCCATTGGTTCATGGTAAATATTACTCATTTAGCCCCTCATTTAGCCCCATTTTGTGCATATATGGTACTTATTTGGTCTCTAATACGATCGTATTTTGAATACACTTGTTTATTAGAGCAAACTCATATTCTATGCATAAAATGGAATTTTATTGGGTATATCAGCTCTTTCATATTTTTTATAGAAGATCTCGATCTCACGATTCCAACGACTATTTATTTGTATTTTTCTAAGATTTGTGCTAATTTCTATGAATTTTTGAAAGCAAAATACCATTTAAATAGAGAAATACGGTCGAAAATACGCAAATACAGCATAAATACGTTTTCGTATATGGTGTTTCAATCAGCACTGGCCACATGGCACCATCTGAGCTGCTCCCGCTCAATCCGACGATCCAATCTTAGAGAGTGATGCGGCAATATCCAGACCGTTGGATGATGATCCAACTGTCACCAGCGACCCCGCATGATATCAGAGTAAGTAAACAAAGAGGGTGACATGGCTCCTTCTCGTTCGTTGAGATCAGATCTAACGGTCGTAATCAATGGCGAAGCTTATTCGAAATTAAAGTCGATGCGGGCGACGTGGCGATCTGACGACCGCCCGATTTCGATCTAACGGTGGAAATGAAGCCCGACACGGATGCGGACTTGCGAGAGCAGCGAGTGTAAGTGGGTCGACGTGGCATGATCTTAACCATTCACAGCTAGAATGAACGGCCCAGATACTCCCCGAGTTGGAGTTGGATATCAATTTGGGCGAAGCGGGCAACCCGATAAAGTGGACACGTGTCGATCTCTCATCCGATCCCGCCTGGATCGGACGTCTCTAATTTGCTGCGGTTTGGTTTCAGGTTTATGGCTTATTGGGTGCAGGTTTTAGACCCATTAACAGCTTGAAACCCGCAATGTATCTATATAAACGGATTCTAGGGTTTTTGGCCGTATTCATTGCGTATTGGAGGCTCTCTTATGCGTATTTTTGCGTGATCTTCTGCGGCTTTGGAGACAGAGGCTAGGGGTTTTTGCAGAAGGAGTTCTAAGGCTTTTTGAGGAGTTTTGGTGATCGAAATCTCAACTTATACATTGTATTTCACGTATTTAGCATGTATTTTGAACTTTGATCATGTATTTGCTAATGAAATTGAGTTTTCTTCTCTCCATGCATGGCTAATATCTTTGTGTGTTGGTTGTGATGTGGTTAGGGTGTTGTAATCTTTGGTTTCAACGTCTTTTCACCTTATTTCGCATGTTATATCATATATGTTGTTAGATTCTACATGTATTATTTAAGTATTCTCTTTGTTGATGTACTTGGATCGAATCTGATCTTTGCGGACGTATTCGTGGCATGATCTTTGCGGACATTATCGTGACCCTTGCGGGCACATGAATTTAAATTCTTTGAAGCTAGTGATACTTGATTATTTACGGCATATTGAATGACTGTTTATCGTTATACTTTCCGACGTTATCATGCCCTTGCGGGGTGAGTTATAGAAAAGACGTTGATTACCATTGATTACACATACTCTAACGAAATTACAACCGACACACACTCCTCTCATTGTTTTCTCAGATCTACTCTCTGTACACGTCTTAGCATTACGTTCACGTTTACTTAAAAACCATCATCACAATTCTCTTACTTTTGAAAGTTGGTTTCTTTTCGTCAATTTACTACTCTTTAGAGACTGATTCTTTTGGTTTGCAGGTAGACTGTCCCGTGGATTCGATACCTGACTCTCCAGGTTTACTACTTGATCGATCTCCTACACTTGAGAGTAGCGCTCACACATTTTGAGACGAGTCAAGTTTTTGGCGTCGTTGCCTGGGACAGCGGTATTTGTGATCCATACTCTCAGTTTCTCTCGAGGAATATTCGGTGAGATCTTTCCATCTTTTAGTTTAGAATTTTTATTTGCTTTCTATTACATAAAAACATAAAACCAAAAACACACACACCATTTCTGCTAGTTTATGTGGCATAGATCCCCTACTTCACATAGATTAGTACGAACAGAAAATATGGCTAATAATAATGATGAAACACATATCACATCACCTGCACAAGAAAGGCCTTTGTTGGAAATTTATATGCCGTCTAGGCTGGTATCTGATTCATGCATAGTTTTGCTTGCTAATGCTCATAATTTTAATCTGAAACATGGTGTGATTCAACTCTTGCCATCGTATCATGGCATATAAAATGATAATCCTTATTTGCATGTCAGAATTTTGAAGAAGTATGCTCGACACTGTTAGATGGAAAAATTAGTCCTGATTCTGTTTATCTTAAATTATTTCCATTCTCTCTGACTGATAAAGCAAAACATTGGTTTAATTCTCTGCCACCTAGATCTATCTCTACTTGGTTACAATTGCAAACTGAGTTTCTAAAAAAATTCTTTTCTTTGCAGAGGACACATGCCTTGAAGCGACAAATCATGTCCTTTTTGCAAAGGGAGAAGGAGACGTATGACCAAGCATGAGAGAGATTCAAGGACCTTTTGATCGCTTGCCCACACCATGGATATGAAAAAGGCCGTGCTATTGGATTCTTTTATGATGGCCTACAGTTGCAAACAAGGCAATACATGGAGATGATGTGCAACGACGAATTCTTTCAGAAAACTCATACGGAGGCATGTGATTACATGGAGACCATAGCATAGCATGCAAGGAGATGTGAGTCTACTTCAGAGTTTGATTGATCAGAGCCACTTCCACCATCTAAAGGAGGCATGCACTCATTGAAGCCAGACGATGCAATAAGAGCACATGTGGATGCATTGCTGACGCAAAGGCTACAAGGCCTAGACTTGAGAGTGGTGAAAGCAGTCGAAGCTGAACCATTTTGCGCCATTTGTGAGCAGACCATTCATGACACGTCGGTTTGTCCCGCAATCCCTGCTATGAAAGAGACTATAAGGAACCCACAAACTGAAGTGAATTGGGTGTCAAATCAAGGAGTAAATTCGAACACTTTCAACTCTTCTAGGAAGAATCACCAAAATTTGAGATGGAGACCACATCAGCCGGCGCAACAGACGACCACTCCTTACCACCATCCAAATCATGCGAGCAATCAAGGGAAGAACGAGCAGAGCACTGATATCACTGCCATACTTCAGCAAATGATGCAAATACAGAATCAACAACAACAACAGCTTCAACAACAATGTCAGCAGCAGTTTCAGCAGCTTAACGAAAACTTTTTTGAAATTGCTGCATCTTTAAAAAAGGGTACTTTACCAGCTCAATCTGTTGCAAATCCTAACATAAATCCCTCTTCTTTTTCAGGTGACAACATGAAACCATGCAAGGTGGTGACTACTTTGCGTAGTAGATGAGAAATAGAAAAACCAGAACTACCTAGGCATGAACAAATAGTTGAGGAGAAAGAGGATGAGCATGTACCTCAAAAGCTGCAAGAGGAGGAGAAAATCTTAGAAAAAGAGGTGGTCAAAGAAAAAGAGCCTGAACTATATACACCTCCAGCTCCATTTCCACAGAGGCTGGCACCACCTTCGAAGATAAGTATCAAGCAGAAATTCGGGACATCTTCAAACAGGTAAAAATTAATATTCCCTTGCTCGATGTGATAAACTAAGTGCTGGCCTATGATAAATTTTTAAAGGACTTATGCACTGTGAAACAGACGCTCAATGTGGAAAAGAAAGCTTTTCTCACGCAACAGGTAAGTGCCATAGTTCAACATAGCAGACAAGAAATAGAAAAACTAGAACCACCTAGGCATGAACAAATAGTTGAGGAGAAAGAGGATGAGCATGTACCACAAAAGCTGCAAGAGGAGGAGAAAAGCTTAGAAAAAGAGGAGGTCAAAGAAAAAGAGCCTGAACCATATACACCTCCAGCTCTATTTCCACAGAGGCTAGCACCACCTTCGAAAGATAAGTATCAAGCAGAAATTAGGGACATCTTCAAACATGTAAAATTAATATTCCATTGCTTGATGCGATAAACCAAGTGCCTGCCTATACTAAATTTTTAAAGGACGTATGCACTGTGAAACGGACGCTCAATGTGAAAAAGAAAGCTTTTCTTACGCAACAGGTAAGTGCCATAGTTCAACACTCCACCCAAATATAAAGATCCAGGTTCTCCTACTATTCTATACACTATAGGAACGAAGAGCTTTGGAAATGCTTTGCTTGATTTGGGTTCTAGTGTGAATATTTTGCCTTAATCTGTTTTTTTTGCAACTAGGTTTGGGAGATCTGAAACCAACGCCCGTGGTGTTACAGTTAGCAGACAGGTCAATGAAAGTTCCAAGAGGTTGCGTGGAGGATGTTTTAGTTCAAGTGGACAAGTTCTACTACCCTGTGGATTTCATCGTCCTGGACATACATGGACCATCGCGTTTTGATTCTCGTTTAGACTTGGGTTCGGTCCGACGTTGTTGGGTCCAGCCAACATAGCTTGTAGATTGCTTTGGGATGTCGAACTGATGAATGTTTCCTACAGATGGTGCCAAACTGTTAAGGCCAAAAATAACTGAAACAATTTAGATGCTGACGTGGATCCTTTCTTGCTGAGTTGGAGCCTCGTCAGTCGGTAGAGTGGGACCCTAGGTTGGAAGAACCAGGGTCGTTAGTGGATGGTGGTTGACTTGTAGTGTTCGATCAACCCTTGAACGGGTTGAGCCTCGATCGATTGAGGTTAAATTGCTCGGGCGCGGCCCTCTCATAGGAGCGAGACTCGATGATATGCACCACACGAAAGAGTCAGAGGGGTCTGATCTGGGTCTCGACCCAGATCCCCTCTGATGTGTAAGTTAGAATGCGAGTTAAGAGAGGGAGGGAGCTTGGAACAGCTGAGATCGACCCACGGAGGCTCGTCCCAGGTCTGGCATCGCAAGCTATTTTGTGGAAGAAATATAAGATAAAGTGTGTAATCGCAGAGTGTCGAATCTCGTACCTCCTTATTCTGCTCGTCTCCCCTGTATTTATAGACCTCTGTGATTTCTTCAGTGACGTTGGGAGGATAACGGTCACCAATTATGGTGCCCCGATCTTTTCCCTTTAATTGGAGTAACCGTCACCCACGTCCCCGCTATTTATGAGCTCACCTTTAATCCAACGTTCAATTGGTGGGAGTGCAACGGGCGATTGATGAGTGGGATTTGATTGAGTTAGTTTTCGGCCTCCTTAGTGGGCTTAGCGGGCCTTAATCGCTCATCGAATGAACCTCCTCGAGTGTCGGCCCGATGACTCAACAGTATTTAAATATGTCGTAAAGTGTTTGTAGGCATATTTTACATAATATATGCATAGAAATGAAGATTTTTTTCCCACGAAAGTCGGGGAGAAAACCGCGCTCAAATCGGAGTTCAAACGAGCCCAATAGATCTATTTAAAAGGGTTTTAAACAGAAAATCAAAATATAAAGGACCCTCTTTGAACATAGGCCGAAAGCCATTGGGAATGGCTTGGACCCGGCCCATTGGGCCGGATTAATCTGGTCGCCCGTTTTTGCGGGCACCTGAAGCGCGCGCATGCCATTAGTGCGCGCGTTGCACGTGCCCAAGGGGGCCGCCCGTATTCTTGCGGGTGGTGACTGGGCCCACCCACATGAATGCGGGAGGCTGTGCATGCGTGCCCAGCTGGGTGGGAATCTTCTTGTGTGGCCCATGCACACATAGGGTTTCAAACCCTAAGGGATTTATTTTTGGCGGCTATTTTAAGCGAAAATCTGATTTTTGTTCTTCTTTGAGACCACGTTTGAGTGGTCAAACAAAGTCGGAATTGAGCCCCGTTTGTTTCTATGCGATCACCATTCTGTGCTCTTCGATTTGATATATTGATATCACTTACGAAGCTCAACGGTGAGGGATGGAAAATTCGTTGAAGTTTGGCCTTTGTGAAGGTTAAACTTAAAATCAATTTTCTCCTCCAAATCTTTTGTCACACATCGGTAATTGAGAAAGGGGAGGGGTCAGCCGCCTATATAAATAAGGGCCAACCACCCTCCTTGAAACTCGCACCAAGCTCCAGATCTGAGTAGCTCTATTAAACGCGAGCAAGCTCGGATCTAAGCTTAAATTAATATTCCATCTTCTCCCTAATTCTTCCTTACTCTTGTCGGGCTCTAGCAAAGCTACGAAGGAGCTCGGATCGGATCCGAAGTCTTGACGGAGGATCCACTCAAGGTGAAACTTTCTTTGGCGTCTGGTTGGCTCAACGACAAGGGTGTTACTCGCTGATCAGCCCCCGAATACACACCCCGGGGGACGCGATTATAGTCTTACTGCAAGCGTACAGTGTAGTGTCGAGCGGGTATCGAACACAAGGAGGACTAATGACGGTACTCTACTTTGATCACTTACCTATTGGTGGAAGAATGGTTTTGAGAATGTTGTCACAATCATTCAATTAACAATTCGAATTCAATATAATAAAGGTGTCTAAAGCTAGGGAATTCCTGCCATGGATCGTCATTTATCTTTGTGAATCGTGAATCTCAATGTTGCTAGACTTGAATTGAGGTGAACTGGTCGTAACTAAATAGAGAACCAAGCTCACGCTCTCGCGTTATTGCCGGTCTATAACAACCTAGGTTAGGGCACACTCTCGTGCAAACCCTAACCTAAGCCACTAGCATGAAGATCGACATCATCGTCCAATCGCACCTAGAGCCCACTCTCGTGCAAACTCGAGTTACGATCTAGGTTGTGATAGTTTGTATTCGTCCAATCTCTTGCAAACGAATATGGGCATAGATTTATAATAAAAATCCTAGCTTTGGTCCAATCTCTTGCAAACCAAGTCTAGTGGATTTCGATTACAAACCTAAATCGAATACCTAGGCCTTCCCATCGATTAGAATCTAATCTCTTGCAAACCCCAAATCGATGAAAATTCCTAGCTATCCGTAATAAATCAATCACAACCTAACCTTCTATCAATTCTAGCAACATATGAATCCATTCATCATAGGGGTGGCAATTTTCAGCCCGGCCCGATAGCCCGGCACGAGCCCGGCCCGATAAGACCGTGCCTGGGCCGACAATTTTGGCCCGAAAACCTTATTGGACTGGGCCGGCCCGGCACGACTCATTTTCGTGCCGGACCCGGGCCGAGGTATATAGCCCATTGGGCGGCCCGGCCCGAAACGAATTGACGCACCCCAATAATATTTATTTGACCGCAGAGGCGCAGACCGCATTGGGCCTGGGGGCATTGCAAATTTGTAAATAAATTAAAGACTTTAAGACTGCAGTGTCCACTCCACTTCCCAGTCCCCGCTTGCTATTTATTAAATATTAAATTAATAGTGCATTGATTGCTTAGGGCTATTTCTATGTATAAAGCTAGTACCGAGTAATTTACACTTTTTATATTAACGATTTTTTTTGTACATAACAGCCGCCCATAACCTAACCTGGAACAGAAGCAGGCTGCTTGGTGAACAGTTAAAACATTATTCATACGAAAGAAAACAAGCAGGGGTATGCTAAAAGTATACAAGAACCAAATAGAAATCACAATGGAAGAAGTCATAATGGAGTTCATACTGCTTATTTTTGCCCACCCTCGACAAGTTCATCAGCTACATCATTGTGATGAAACATGTACAAACTGGACCTCATTCCTTGGACACGAAACTTGTCCATATGAAACGATTTAGGCGTAACATGCACTAATTTCTGTTCGTGTTGTTTCGGTTATTACATTGCGATGAAAAAAGTACATGTGAAAAATACTAACTAGAAGAGAACTCAGCAATCTAAACCATTACACGATTCATCACTCTCCTGTAATTACTAGCTCATGATCGAACAATTAATTTAACTGAAATTGCATGTCAATATGGAATACTTCGACATGCAATCATGGACAACCTGGCCAATCTGAGAGGGCTATATCCTTGTCCCTCACGTTTTCAACCCTATTGGACCGGGCCGGGCGGCCCGAATTTTTATCGGACCGTGCCTGGGCCGCTCCGGAGTGGCCCGAAGTCTTATCGGGCCGGGCCGGCCCGGTCCTTTAAGAAATCCGGGCCGGGCCGGCCCGGCCCGAAAAGACCGGGCCGGCCCGAATTGCCACCCCTAATTCATCACAATTCTAAAACCGAATCCATAGGGTTCATCCCCATGCCCTAGAACAGTGGAACTACTCACAATTCATCATAGAAATAACAGAATAAAAGAATGAAAGCATATATCAATTCATAGTTGGAAGAAAGCAATTCACAAAAATGAGAAATTTCAATAAGAAGAACAAACCAGATCTCCAATCTTCAATCTCCAAAAGGGAATTACAATTAGAATTAAGCTAAAACCTAATTTCGGGTCTCTCCTCAACTAGGATGAATAACAGGCTTAAATACAAGCCAAAAAAGGCCAAAAAATCCTGACAGATTTGCCCCTGGCGCTAGGGGTGGCAATTTTCGGCCCGGCACGATAAGGCCATGCTTGGGCCAACAATTTTGGCCCGAAATCCTTATCGGACCGGGCCGGCCCAGCCCGGTTCATTTTCGGGCCGGACCCGGGCCAAGCTTTTCAGCCCATGGGCGGCACGGCACGGAACGAAAAGCATTTGATCGCCCCACTTCAATTTGACCACACATTGATCTAAAGCGGATTTCAGTAATGTGCATTCATTTATGGTGTTGAGTCCAATGTCATGAATCTTATCAAATCAAGGTCCAAATATAATAAATTTTAACAACTTCCCGCCAGCGCCAACTTTGATGTCTTCGGATCTTGAGGGTCGATCTCAGTTTCCGAGAAGAGACAAAGAACCACCAAACATGTTACTCATCTTGCCAAATAAATGAAAACAATGTAGGACACATCACTGCAACCCACTTAATCCTCTTCTTTCGTGCTCCATTTCGATGCATCTTTAAGCATATGAGACAAGTTTGTGTTTAAAAATATGATAAAATATTGTCACAATACATAATTCATTCAACCCTATCGGACCGGGCTGGGCGGCCCAAATTTTTATCGGACCGTGTCCGAGCCTTTCTGGAATGGCCCGAAGTCTTATCGGGCCGGGCCGGCCCAGTCCTTTAAGAAAACCGGACCGGGCCGGCACGGCCCGATAAGACCAGGCCTGCCCGAATTGCCACCCCTACCTGGCGCAGCCCAGAACCCTAGTTCGCGATACAGACAAACTGCGCCACTTGGCCGAGTGGAAATGTCACTCGGCCGAGTGATAGACCAAATAAAACAGAGAAGTCGGGGGTCTGGTCTTCTTCGCTTCTGCATCACTCGGCCGAGTAGAGTTTGTGATACGATCTAGATGATCGATCAATTAATTTCAGAGTTAAAAGAGGAAAAATATAAAAAGGTAGAATTTTTATGGATCGTAAATTGCGAAGAACGATGAATAGATTGATAATTGAGTCTCTTTCGAGAGGAGACTCGCTCTCCTAACTTTTGATGCACGGAACAAAATTCTAAAATCCCTCACAAGAGATGCCTACAAGTTCTTCACAAAAATAAGCATAAGAAAATAAAATGACGGCTAGCCCTAATAAATAGAAAAGATGGGATTTACTAATCTAGTCTGAAAAAACTAGAATACCCCTAGACTAACCCACTACATGGTACCATGCCTCCTGCGCCACACGTAAGTCACCATAGGGGGGCGGGCCCTTTCATAATGGCCGCCGGATGTGGGATCCGCATCAATACCCGCCCCTAAAAGAGCCACCTTGTCCTCAAGGTGGAAGTCGGGAAACTGCTCCCGAATCACGTTGTATGCCTCCTACGTTGTATCGCAATCTGGCAACCCTGCCCAGTGTATCAGCACCTCTCTACGCCCACTCGGTCCCTGACGAGCGGCCCGAACCTCCAGTGGCTCCAGCATCACCTCCATCTCCTCAGTAAGGGTGGGCGGTAGGATAGAAGACACCGTCTGCTCTCCAATAGCTCGGCGAAGCTGCGACATATGAAAGACTGGGTGTATCGTCGCTGTCGAGGGAAGTCTCAGCCTGTAAGCCACCTGGCCAATCTTGACCAAAATCTCAAAGGGTCCCTAGAATCTAGCCGACAGCTTCTCGTTCTGCCTCCTCGCTAGCGATCTCTGTCGGTAGGGCCTCAGCTTCAGATATACCATATCGCCCTCCTGAAAGTGCACATCACGTCGATGCCCATCTGCCCTAGCCTTCATCACCTGCTGAGCCCGTAACAAGTGCTTCTTCAGATCCTCCAGTATACTCTCCCTCTCCCCCATGTAATCCTCCACCTGTGATACCAGTGTCTGCCTCTCCCCAAACCGAAGCAACTCTGGTAGGTCCCTCCCATACAACACCCGAAAAGGTGTTGTTCCTGCTGCTGAGTGGTACGAAGTATTGTACCAATACTCCGCCCATGTCAACCACCGATACCACTGCCGCGGTGTCTCTGACGCAAAGCACCACAGGTATGTCTCGATGCTGCGGTTCACTACCTCCGTCTGCCCGTCAGTCTGAGGGTGGTAGGCGGTACTCCTCTTTAACACTGTCCCCTGGACACGAAATATCTCTCGCCAAAACCCACTCAGGAAAACCTGGTCTCTGTCTGACACTATGGACGCTGGGATTCCGTGTAACCGTATCACCTCTCGAGTAAAAGCTGCAGCCACTGAAACCGCCGTATACGGATGTTTCAGTGCATGAAATGGGCATACTTACTCAATCTATCCACCACCACGAAGATCACTGAGTACCCCTCTGATCTGGGTAGCCCATCGATGAAGTCCATCGTCACCTCCTCCCAGACCCACTCAGGCAGTGCTAAAGGCTGCAGTAGCCCGGCCGACGCCATGGCCATGTACTTGTGACACTGGCAGATGTCACAAGCGGCAACCAAGTGTTCTATCACCCTCTTCATACCAGGCCAGTAAACCTCACAGGACATCCTCATATATGTCTGCTGCACCCTGGAATGTCCCCCAACCACCGAACTGTGAAACTCCTGAAATAATGCTGGTATGAATGATGACGCCCGTGGTAATACTAACCGCCCTGGTACAACAGCCTCCGTCCCTCTAGAGAGTACCCCTTCGGGGCCTCCCCGCCTCCCTGCAGCTGCTCGCGGATCTGTCTCAACTCTGGATCGGCCTCTGCCTCCTGCAGCATGGGCTCCACATCTAACCACACAGGCAACGAGAGTGCCCTCAAGTGCACCCCCCTCCTCTCTGCGTGATAAGGCGTCAGCCGCCTTATTCTCCAACCTTGGCCTATACTTAATGGCGAACCGGTACCCTACCAGCTTGGATAGCCAACGCTGATGCTCCTCCGTCACCAGCCTCTGCTCTAGCACATACTTCAGGCTGCGCTGATCTGTCCTGACCATAAACTCCCTCCCCATCAGATAGGGCCGCCACTTCTGAACTGCCAGTACATCGCCATATACTCCCTCTCATACACAGACTTCAGCCGTGCTCTAGCTGAAAGCACCTGGCTGAATTAGGCTATCGGTCGACCTAACTGCATCAAAACCGCCCCCAAACCAACGCCAACGCATCAGTCTCCACTACAAAAGCGACGCTGAAGTCAGGCAACGCCAAGACTGGGGCTGTCGTCATCGCCACCTTTAAGGCCTCAAATGCCTTGGTCGCATCCTCTCCCCACTGGAACCCATCTTTCTTCAGCTGATCGGTCAGTGGGTGGGCAATGTTGCTGTACCCCCTTACGAATTTCCGCTAGTAGCCTGTCAGTCTGAGAAATCCCCGCAGTACCCTCAGAGAGGTGGGTACCGGCCAGTCCAACATCGCCTCTATCTTCGCCCTGTCTGCTGCTACCCCTGCGGCCGACACCACATGCCCCAGATACTCTATCTGCCTCTGGCCAAAACTGCACTTCTTTCGGTTTGTATACATCTGGTGCATCAATAACTCCTGAAACACCTCCTCCAGATGGCCCACATGCTCCTCCATGGTCTTGCTGTAGACCAAAATGTCGTCAAATAAGACGAGTATGAACCTCCTCAGGAACGGCCGAAAGACATTCTTCATCAATGCCTGGAATGTAGAAGGAGCATTCGTCAAGCCAAAAGGCATGACGAGAAACTCGTAGTGCCCCTCGTGGGTGCGAAATGTTGTCTTCAGCACGTCCTCTGGCCTCATCAGGATCTGGTGATACCCCGCCTTTAGGTCAATCTTGGAGAAAACCATTGCCACATGCAGCTCATCTAGTAGCTCGTCAATAACGGGGATATGGAACTTGTCAGCCACCGTCTCCTTATTCAGCACCTGGTAATCTACGTAGAAGCGCCAACTCCCGTCCTTCTTCTTCACCAAAAGTACCGGGCTCGAGAACGGGCTAACACTGGGCTGGATTACCCCAGCCTGCAACATCTCACCAACCATCCGCTCTATCTCATCCTTCTGCATGTGGGGGTAGCGGTAAGGGCGCACACTCACCGGTGCTGCGCCATCCCGTAAGACTATGGCATGCTCGTGCCCCCTCACCGGTGGTGGCCCCTGTGGGTCCTGGAAGACCTCCTGGTACCGTCCCAACACCTGCTCAACATCCTCGGGAACCCCTGCCTGTGGTTCCTGCTCTGCCCCGACTACACGGCACTCTACCAAGTACCCCTCTCCCTCTCTCTGTAAGGCCCGAGTGATGGCCTTGAATGCCACCAACGACAAACATAGGGTCGGATCCCCTGTGAGCATCACCGTCCGGTCCCCCTCCTCAAACTCCATCCTGAGGCGCTTCCAGTTCACCTGCATGTCCCCCAGCTTCTTCAGCCACTGTACGCCCAGGATGATGTCAACATTGCCCAACTCCAGGGGCAGGAAATCCTCCATGATCTGCACGCCCTGTAAGGTCAGGCATAGACCCTTGCAGAGCCCCTTGCTCTCCTCCATCTTTCCTGTCCCCAGCAGCACGGTAAACTTCTCCTGCGTGCTCAACTACAGCCCATGTCTCTCCACTACCCGGTTGGAGATGAAGTTGTGGGTGGCCCCACTGTCGATCAGCACTGTCACCGCCGCGTCTCCTAACTGCCCCGATAACTTCATGGTGTGGTTCGGAGTGAACCCCACCACAGAGTTTAGGGAGACCTCAGCGAAGTCTAGGTGAGACTTCTCCTCCTCCACTGGTGCCTCCTCCTCGAACTCCTCCTCATCACCCACGTACCCCTTGGTTGACTCGGAAAACGCGCAAGTGCACGCCTTCCACTCCCAAGCGTAGGAGTGTCAATGCAATATAAAAATAACCGGTGAGTACCGGGTCGGATCACAGGGACAATTCGTTCTATTTTCACAAATTTGATCGATAATGAAAAATAAAGTGTGTTACAACTACATCAACTAACGGTGGATGGAAGTGGGAAAAAGTGCGGTGAAACCAAAAAAATCTATCCTAAGTGGCTAGGGTTAGAGGACCAAATGAGTATTTAGGGTAGCAAGGCGAGGAGCATGGGTTGTGAATTCATTTAGATTGGCGTTAATTAAGCTTTAATCACCGCATATAACACAATCGGTCATCCGGCTAAGGAAGCCCAATCGGAATATTTAGCGTTCATGAACATGAAATTTTGCAATATGGATGGATTTATTATCACGACACTAATCAAGTTAGGAGCATGGATTCATCTCGAATTGTGCCCTCTCGGGACTTAACCAATTAAATTTGTGCCCTAATTATACATCCAACAATAGCATGAAAGTAGGCAAGAGGAAATTAGGGCAAGAATTACCATCCAACCCAATATAATGAATCACAACCCACACCAATCACACTACTCAATCATATCAAATAAGATGGAATTCATAGACAAATTCATCCAATGTTCAATACAAAAGGGAAATGCAAAAATTACACAAAAAGATAGGGAAGAGATCACCAATCTCTCAAGAAATGAGCTTCCCTCTCCCTTGGGCACCTCCTCCAAGCTCCCCAAGCTCCAATGGACTCCTTCCCTAGCCCTAGCCATAATGGGGAAGAAGAACCCCACTTAGAACCCTAAAAATCAATTCTGGAACAGTAAAAACGAAGCAACCCGGCAATTTTCGCATCAGGCCTCTTTTAACCCAATATTGGGCTTGTGCTGACCGCCCAAAAATAAACACGCGGGGGCACGCGGGATGCGCGTGCCCCCTCCCCGTCTGCGCGCACTTGCGAATTTTGCAGCAGCGGGCTGACCGCTGGGCCGGCCCGCGTGCTGCTGACTTTTTTTTAAATTAATTTTTTTTAAATTAAATGATGCAGCGGCCCGCTGCTCTTTGTTTTTTTTATTTGTTTTTTTAAAAAAATAACAAACACGCAGCGGCCTCTGCAGAAAAGAGCTGCCCTTGGCGCCATGTGGCGCCTCGCGGTTGCGCCACCTGGCGCTCCACTGAATTTTCCTTTTCTGGGTTTTAACCCCCATTTCTCCTCCATATAATTGCCGAAAAATACCTAGGAGTCTCAGAAAAATCCCAGAAAATTCTGGAAAATCCCCAAGACTCCCAGAAGTACCTGAAAAATAGGGGAGGAGGAAATTAGTCCATATGATGACAAAATAAATATAATGGCTATTTAAAAATTAATATTGACCTCCAATAATCCATATAAATTATTCACATGCTCAAATAATTCCCAAAAAATGGCGATAAGATCACAATAATATCAGGAGCACATGAAAAATATTAGGAAGCCAATAAAGATGATAAAATCCATATTTTGTGCCAAAAATGAGAGTAAGCTCCTAAAATGAAATGAAATGCAAATATATCCAAAAAGAGCACAATTAAGCCTAATCTTTAGCACAAAATAGGGGTAGTTAGGGGGGAAAATATGCAATTTATATCCCGAATCACACCCCCCAACTAGCTTTTTGCTAGTCCCTAGCAAAATATGCGATAAATTCGGATTAAATTGAAAGACATGCACCAAATCCACAATATCTTCATGGCACACCCAAAATAGTATTTCCACTTGAATCCAAAGCCAATATACCCAAAGTATGAAAGTAAATAACAAATGATACTCCCCTCAATCCAATTCAAAGAAAAGTGAAGTAATAAGCACTGTATCACACGTATCGGGAAATATCACGATGTCAAATTTTCAAATTTTCATGAAAGTGGCCAAAACAAAAGAAAATCCTTCTAAGTAGTGGGAGTTGAGATTGCATCATTCATGTTGGTTATTCAATCATTTATTTCATTCATTTTTCTTTTCTTTTCTTTTTTTCTTCTTTTTGGATTTTTTTGTTTTTGATGTTTATGTTTTGCATTCACGCGATAACGCCATAAATGCAAACACCGACAGATTCGCATACACGCGATGACGCTATATATGCAAATGGATGGAATGATCTCCTAAATCACATCTTTGGCGTCATCCCCAATGTTTCGTGGGGCACCGGCTACTCGATTCGATTAGAAAGAAACATTCACTTATACTAACTCTCTTTTTCATTCCAACACAAATTAGCAACTCATCCACCCACTTCTAAGAGGAAAACAAAGCATCACAATTGGCCAAATCCAATCCAATTTAAAAACTACACCATTCATCCCAACACATGCAATCGCTTACACCAAACTATTCCCAAATTGTTTCAAAGAGATATCACGACGTATAAAATAGTTCATACATGGCATATTAGCATTTGACTCCAAATTGGAAAAGAAATGAAAACACGCCAATCCAACATCAAGAAATTGATACCAAGATGATAATCCGAAAAAATTGCATGGAATTAAAGCATGTAGGGACTACAAAAAGTAAGCGGCATTGGACAAGGAGGCCAAAATAGGATATGCAAAAAAAATCATGGGATGAGGTGAACATGGAGGGATCTCAAAAAAAAATTTAACACCAAAATCCTACAAATCCTAAAGATTCTAACACTCTCCCCCCAACTTAAAATAAGCATTGTCCTCAATGATGGAAGAGTATCAGATCTTGGCAAAAGATCCTAGAAAAGAGGAAAAAATACGAAAGCAAACATGCAAGAGCAAACTAACTTTTTATTTATTTACACTACTTAAAGGAAAGAATATACCTTAGCAAAAGGCGGATCTCGAATGTATAACGGTGGTGGCAACTGCTTGATCATATCATTTCGCTCCTCCGCGAGCGTCGCCACGTCCAATGCCCTACCTCCATTGTGGGCATTAATGGCAAGCGACACAACCCCGAGCATCTCCTTACGATAGATTCCTGCAAAATGGGGGAGATAGGTCGTGTCAAAAATAATTGGGCGAGAGCACCCATCCAAGTGAAAAGCTTGCCAAAATGGGTCGTCGAAATGAATAAATGAATTTACGATCAAATGACGACAATCCGAATCATTATAATATGGAAGCAAATAATTTGATTCGGGGGTGGAGGGAAAAGAAAGATGGGAACTTCCCTGAAATGTGATGCTAGGCTCGGGATGATGCACGGCCTCAGGAGGAGGTTGAAGTGGCTGCAGAGAGAAAACTGGAGTAGGAGGGAGCTCGGGCTCAATTTATACCATCTCGCAATCCCCGTCACTATCCTCTTCCTCGACACCAACATCAACAATATCTGCGGCACTCCCCACAACTGGTAACTGCTCCTGATAAACCTCCTCGATGACTGGCAAGTGCTCATCCTGAGGCGAGGGAAGTGACATCTGTGATAGGACTGTAGGTAGACTCGTCTCGGGCAAATCCAAGCACGCATCACCCTCGTCATCCCAGAAATAGTTCATCTCAGTCGTCCTCCCTAAGTACTCAACCGCCTCGACCTGTGAGGCTAACTCTGAAGTGGATTGTGGCTCAGGCCCCAGGTGTCCTCAAACTGCTTGTGGCCATCATGCACATCCGGTTCATCCTCAACCTCAAAGTGAAAATGCATTGTGTCACTGTCGTGGTCAACACGCACTCCATCATCTATCTCCTCTGACTCCTCAAAATATATATGCTCGAATTCCTCTACTTGGCCCCAATGCACCCTCTTCACTGGTTTCTCTAGGTATTCCATAGGGTCGCATTGGAATGAGCCCTCCGCTGGCTCCTCAGGCTGGTACTGGTCCTGCTGCTCCGCATCCTGAAATGGAAACTGGGACTGACCATCATCCTCATATCCAAGTGACGGCTCTCCAGATTGCACAGTCTGCTCCCACGCTGCAAGGTCCCTCAGGTAACACCAGGAATCCTCTGTCGAATAATCAAAGAACTCTCCACCGCAGCTCATCTGCACCAAATCTCGCCCAGATGGCGATAACCCTGTATAGAAGATCTGCAGAAGATGATCCTCGTGAAAGCTCTGGTGTGGGCACGCAAGCACCAAATCAGTGAACCTCTGCCAAGCCTGATGGTAGGCCTCCCATTCAGCCTGGCTAAAGCTCGCTATATGCTGCTCCATGGCCTGCCGCCCCTGTACCTGCTCCAAAAAGATAGGCAAAAACACTCGGAGAAATTCAGCCTGAAACGACAACCAAGTAAAATGTGAGTCGAGAGACAAAGAATCAAACCACAATCTAGCATCATCTTGTAAAGAAGAGGGGAAAAATCTGAAGTATATGCAATCATCGCTAATGTTCCCATCAAGACATGCATACATCCAATCTTCAAAATTTTTAATATGTAAATGAGGGTTCTCCCACTCCGTGCCATGAAAGTATAGCGGAAGTGGGGTATCCTCTGTATCAACGTCCGAAAAATCTGAAGAAGATGCCATGTTGTTTTTTTAAAAAATTTCAAAGAAAATGAAAATAAACAACCAAAAGACTCAATAAGTGGAAAATAAATAAAATGAAAAGACACAACACTAAGAAATAGAAGTATCACACTAAAACTTTTAAAATCAAACAAAAATGCTAATAATAGAAACCGTTGTCCCCGGCAACGGTGCCAATTGGTTGACTCGGAAAACGCGCAAGTGCACGCCTTCCACTCCCAAGCGTAGGAGTGTCAATGCAATATAAAAATAACCAGTGAGTACCGGGTCGGATCACAGGGACAAGTCGTTCTATTTTCACAAATTTGATCGACAACGAAAAATAAAGTGTGTTACAACTACCTCAACTAACGGTAGATGGAAGTGGGAAAAAGTGCGGTGAAACCAAAAAAATCTATCCTAAGTGGCTAGGGTTAGAGGACCAAATGAGTATTTAGGGTAGCAAGGCGAGGAGCATGGGTTGTGAATTCATTTAGATTAGCGTTAATTAAGCTCTAATCACCGCATATAACACAATCGGTCATCCGGCTAAGGAAGCCCAATCGGAATATTTAGCGTTCATGAACATGAAATTTTGCAATAGGGATGGATTTATTATCACGACACTAATCAAGTTAGGAGCATGGATTCATCTTGAATTGTGCCCTCTCGGGACTAAACCAATTAAATTTGTGCCCTAATTATACATCCAACAATAGCATGAAAGTAGGCAAGAGGAAATTAGGGCAAGAATTACCATCCAACCCAATATAATGAATCACAACCCACACCAATCACACTACTCAATCATATCAAATAAGATGGAATTCATAGACAAATTCATCCAATGTTCAATAAAAAAGAGAAATGCAAAAATTACACAAAAAGATAGGGAAGAGATCACCAATCTCTCAAGAAATGAGCTTCCCTCTCCCTTGGGCACCTCCTCCAAGCTCCCCAAGCTCCAATGGACTCCTTCCCTAGCCCTAGCCCTAATGGGGAAGAAGAACCCCACTTAGAACCCTAAAAATCAATTTTGGAACAGTAAAAACGAAGCAGCCCGGCAATTTTCGAATCAGGCCTCTTTTAACCCAATATTGGGCTTGCGCTGACCGCCCAAAAATAAACGCGCGGGGGCACGCGGGATGCGCGTGCCCCCGTCCCGCCTGCGCGCGCTTGCGAATTTCGCAGCCATGGGCCAGCCGCTGGGCTGGCCCGCGTGCTGCTGACTTTTTTTAAATTAATTTTTTTAAATTAAATGATGCAGCGGCCCGCTCGCTGAGCGGGCCGCTGCTCTTTGTTTTTTATATTTGTTTTTTTTAAAATAACAAACACGCAGCGGCCTCTGCGGAAAAGAGCTGCACTTGGCGCCACGTGGCGCCTCACGGTTGCGCCACGTGGCGCTCCACTGAATTTTCCTTTTCTGGGGTTTAAACCACATTTCTCCTCCATATAATTGCCGAAAAATACCTAGCAGTCTCAGAAAAATCCCAGAAAATTCTGGAAAATCTCCAAGACTCCCAGAAGTACCTGAAAAATAGGGGAGGAGGAAATTAGTCCATATGATGACAAAATAAATATAATGGCTATTTAAAAACTAATATTGACCTCCAATAATCCATTTAAATTATTCACATGCTCAAATAATTCCCAAAAAATGGCGATAAGATCACAATAATATCAGGAGCACATGAAAAATATTAGGAAGCCAATAAAGATGATAAAATCCATATTTTGTGCCAAAAATGAGAGTAAGCTCCTAAAATGAAATGAAATGCAAATATATCCAAAAAGAGCACAATTAAGCCTAATCTTTAGCACAAAATGGGGGTAGTTAGGGAGGAAAATATGCAATTTATATCCCAAATCACCCCTCCTCGTCCGGTACCATGGTGATCTGTAACAGGTGACTAGCACATCGGTGCCCAGGGATGAACTTCTCGTCGCAACGAAGGCACAGCCCCTTGGCACGCTTCTCCCTCACCTCCGCCTCTGTCATCCGCCGCCCCAGAGCAGCAGGGCGGCCCTCTCCTCTAGCCTCAGGTGTGACTGTGGGTGCTCTCGGTGCTGCTGCGGGGGTGGGACGGTGACCCTGGGTCCCCCAAGCTCCCCGTATCCGCCTCTCCTCCGCATGCTTCTCCTCCTCCTTGTGGGCCAGGCGAAGGACATCATCCAGTGTCCCCGGGCTCTGCATCCTCAGCTCCGCTCGTATAAAGGGCTTCAACCCCCTCATGAAATTCCCAATCATCACCTCATCTATCACCCCCTTCACCCTACTGTTCAACATCTCGAACCTCTCCACATAATCTCTCACCGTCCCCTCCTACCTCAATGCAGATAACTGCTCATAAAAATCTCCCCCGGGGTCTCCTGGAAGCGGTCTAGTATCAGTGCTTACAGCTCCTCCCAAGTGCAAAAAGGGGTCCGCGCCACCTTCCATCTGTACCAGGCTAATGCATTGCCCTCAAAATAGATTCCAATGGCCCTCAGAATCTCCTCCTCCGTCAACCTCATCACCTGGAAGTAGCGATCCGCCCGATAGATCCACCCGTCCGGATCCGTGCCGTCAAAAATCGGCATCTTCAGCTTCATCAGTCAACGGTCTGCATTGATGTCCCTTGTGGTCCCATATCCCTGCCACGGTCACCTCCACGGCCAAATCCTCCATCGACTGCCTCAACTAGTCCTCCTCCGTCAACCCCGTACAACTCCTCAGGCCAAACGGGCCTCTCCCACGCCTCATGCTGGTAATTGTACCTGGGAACTCCTGATGTCGTGCCAGCACGGGTCCTCCTGCTCCTCTATGTGGCTGTACCTGCGCTGTCCAACCCCCAAAGTAGCCTCCCGGTCCTTGTCCCCTCCCCGGAAAGCCCTCAAAAGTCTGTCTGGGATCAACATGCGGTCTCGATACCTGTGGATAAGCCTCTGGTCTCCAAAATTGGGCCGCTGGGGCCCCAATCGTCGTGTCTCGGGCCCATCCTCCTCCGTCATGGCCCCAGGGGGCTGTCTGAGCTGCTGCGGGCCCCTATGGGCTTGTAGATGCTGATGTAGGCCTGTTTGGGCCTGTTGTGGCTGCTGCAGGCCCGTGTGGGCCTGCAGCAGCTGCTGCAGGCCAGACTGGGCCTGCAGCAGTTGCTGCGGCCCAGCTGGGCTCTGCCCTAGCTGCGGCAGGCCCAGATGGGCCTGCCGGTGGCTCTGCAGAGCCCAGGTGGCCTGCAGAGCTAGGCGCAGGCCCGGGTGGGCCTGTCGCTACTTCTGCAGGCCCATCTGGGCCTGCTGCCTCCTTCCTGGGCCAACCGGACCTTTTCTGAGGCTGTCCGGGCCTGCTTGAGCTGGTAGGGGCTGCAGCTAACCCGAGAGGATTTTCCGCATCCGTCGCCATCTCCGGGAGTCCTTAATTTGTTGATTCAAGCGTCGATTCTCCCTGGTTTTCTTCCCCTTAAACCATCTTACCCCGATCTCCCCTTTCTCCATCGTTAGGGCTTGAAGCATCGCTTTTATCTCTGAAATCGACGACGTGGCCTCTCTCAAAAATTTCAGATCTGAAGTCGCCTCCTTTAACCATTGGAGATCACGTCCCATTTGTGCGGCTTCCCTTCTCATGGACCGAAGTTCGATTTGGATGTCCTCCTGCGAATGGGTGTGATCTTTGATGGACTCTCCTCGGGTTTTCTTCAATCCCTCGATCTCCCGGTTGAACTCTTCTCGAAGCCCTTGCACCTTCTCATCCACGCTATCCGTCTTGGATCTCGTGCTTGTCGCCATCGGATCTTACTGCTCTGATACCAATTTGATACGATCTAGAGGATCGATCAATTAATTTCAGATTTAAAAGAGGAAACATATAAAAAGGTCGAATTTTTATGGATCTTAAATTGCGAAGAACGATGAATAGATTGATAATTGAGTCTCTTTTGAGAGGAGACTCGTTCTCCTAACTTTTGATGCACGGAACAGAAGTCTAAAATCCCTCACAAGAGATGCCTACAAGTTTTTCAAAAAATAAGCATAAGAAAATAAAATGACGGCTAGCCCTAATAAATAGAAAAGAGGGGATTTACTAATCTAGTCTGAAAAGACTAGAATACCCCTAGACTAACCCACTACGTGGTACCACGCCTCCTACGCCTCACGTAAGTCACCATAGGGGGCGGGCCCCTTCATAATGGCCGCCGGATGTGGGATTCGCATCAGTTTGTCACTCGGTCGAGTAGACTTCCTCACTCGACCGAGTGAGTCTTCTGTTGTTCTTCACAAAACTCCAGAGAGTCGACTTAAATCTTCTCTAGAAAACTCTGACACACTCAGGCGAGTGAAGTTCTCCGTATTGGCCTAGTTAGTCTACTAACTAGGTCGTACGATATAATTTTGATGATGACAAACAAGCCGTGCGACTAACACTTTTCATTAAGTGATTTCAGGGAGCAAAATGCAAAATAAGTTTCGTTTGCAAGAGAGAGCGTGTATGTGGTCATTGGTGCAAAAAGGAAACTCAAATGATTCTACATTATCTATATTCAGATTCAAATGAAGACTTGAATTGGTCAAGTAACTGATTGGTTACTCAAGAGATTTTCTACTTGAATTCAAAATACATGTTCTCATCCTAAACACAACACACTTGGTCTCCTATTCAATCTTCTATTCAGTCCCATCCAAAAACTAGCTCAAACCCCTATCCCATTTTTCACGCAAGAGGGGAGAGGAGCAACAAATTTTTGGAATGCAACAAATATTTTTCACGCACACAAAAAATCCTCAAATTTTCGAACTCTTCTAGAGTTTGTTCTTTTGATCGCATCCTATCTTGAAGATGCCGCATGTTTTCACATTAACAAAAATTTTTGAATGTAAAAAATTAACTGTCGAATTCTCATTGAAATCTTTTGATCTCATCATTATGGAGCTGACGAACACAATCACAAAATCCTGTTGGATGCAACTTCTTTTTTAAACAATCCATAATAAAAAAGGAGCCGCATCATTTTTTTGTTGATTAATTCATTGTGCCTCACGTCAAAAAAAAATAGAAAACTCTAGTGTGTTAGAGAGTTGTTGGAAGAGAATTAACCATGGCAACAAGCCATGGTGATTTATTTATAAAAATCACTTAGGCAACCCAAAAGACTAGGATACCAAAAGTCTCCACCACTTAAAGTGGTGGAGTAAATGGGTGGATAAGTGGTGGGGAGGCCAAAGACCTCCCCCCACTCATAACAGTCCCCCTTATCCATCCATTACTTTGGTCTTAGCGTATAAGGCTAAAAAAGGGTGGATACTTCTAGATCCTGCGTAATTGTGTTTGCCTCTTTTTTTCTTTTTTTTTTTTTTTTTTTTTTAATTATTTTTTTTTTTTTAATTTTTTTTTTTTATTAATTTTTCTCTATTTTTTATTTTTTTAAATTTTTTTAATTTTTTTTGTTAAAACCTTAGCTGCGGAAAACCCAGTGGGAAAAACCAATAGCTTAATGGAAAAGAGTGCAACACACAGGTTACTCCCCCTCATCCGTACAAGCTTCAGGCTTGTAGATCTTTCAGCTGTCTCTTACCAATTCCTTTTACAAGTTTTACAAAAATACATTTTGGTAAAGATTTGGTAAAAAGATCAGCTAAGTTGTTGAAGGACTGGATCTGCTGAACCTCAATCTGCTTATCATCCTTTAGCTCATGTGTCCAGAAAAACTTGGGATATATGTGCTTCGTCCTGTCGCCCTTGATGTAGCCCTTTTGAAGTTGAGCAATGCACGTAGCGTTGTCTTCAAATAGGATAGTAGGCTCCAAATCACCGGTCTTCAGGCCCATGGATTGAAGAATGTGGTGGACGATGGATCATAGCCAATAACACTCTCTGCTTGCTTCATGGTTCGCAATGAGCTCCGAATTGTTGGATGACGTAGCTGTTGTGGTTTGCTTTACCGATCTCCAGGAGATAGCAGTACATCCGTAGGTAAACAAAAAACCTGTCTGTGATTTTGCCGTGTGTGGATCTGAAAGTTAACCTGCATCGGCATAACCAAACAATTTGGGGGAGGCACCTCTCTGGTAGTAAAGTCCCAGATCAATTGAACCCTGGAGGTATCGTAGAAGTTGTTTTACTCCGTTCCCGTGGCGCTTTGTAGGCGCTGCACTGTGTATGGCTAGGAGATTAACTGTAAACGCTATATCGGGACGCGTATAGTTAGCCAGATATAGAAGTGCTCCAATGGTACTGAGGTAGGGTACTTCAGGACCCAGTATCTCATCCCCCTCTTCCAGAGGCCGGAAGGGGTCCTTATGTACATCTAGTGATCTTACGACCATAGGAGTACCTAAAGGATGACATTTATCCATATGAAACTTACGTAGAAGTTTCTTTGTATAATTAGATTGGTGTAATAGGATTCCACCTCTTAGGTGTTCTATCTGTAAGCCAAGACAATACTTTGTTTTGCCTAGGTCTTTCATTTCAAAAGTATGTTTTAGGCTTTCAGATATCTCATTGATCTCTGCAGGAGATCCAATGAGATTTAAGTCATCCACATATACTGCTATGATGACGAATCCTGTTTCCGTTCTTTTGATAAAGATACACGGACAGACTTCATTATTCGTGAATCCTTGCTGTGCAAGAAAATCACTAAGTCTGTTATACCACATCTTTCCCGATTGCTTTAGACCATATAATGATCTATGCAGCCTTACAGAGAATACGTCCCGAGGTATCTCTTTCATCTCTGGGGGTAGTTTAAACCCATCAGGAAGTCTCATATAGATATTTTTATCTATATCGCCATATAGATATGCAGTCACAACGTCCATGAGCTGCATTTCTAGGCTTTCCAGAGAAGTTAGGCTTATTAAAAATCGGAATGTGATCGAATCCATGACCGGGGAATACGTATCTTCGTAATCAGTCCCCGGTCTTTGGGAAAAACCCTAGGCTACATGGCGTGCCTTGTAGCGAACGATCACATTATTTTCATTTCTTTTTCTTATGAAAACCCACTTATATCCCACAGGCTTTACACCTACTGGTGTTTGGACTATTGGTCCTAATACTTTGTGTTTCAAGAGTGAGTCCAGCTCTACTCTTATTGCCTCGTCCCACTTTGGCCAATCGTCTCTGCGTTTACATTCCGCTAGAGATCGTGGTTCGACGTCATCGTCATATTTAGTGACGTGAACGGCAATATCGAACGCAAAATCGTCGTCGATGACTGTGCTATTTCTGTCCAGTACCTCTCCAATACGTACAAAATTTAATGATGTTTCTCCTATTATTTCCTCTGCAGAGGAAATAAGGAGGGGAGAAGTAGCTGGTCTGAGCTCAGCATCCTGTGGGAAATAATCTTATTATCTCCAGGAGTCTTCCTTTTTCGAGGAACTTTATCTTTTTGAACCTGGTGGGCGTCCTCTTTTCAATTGAGGTACAGCCAATTCTGCTGCCGGTGGATTGCATCCATCTATGGGGATGTCAATCCTAGCTGGCGTATTAGCAGCAGGGACGTGTGAACAGACAATCTTCTGGTTGTCCGTGAACTTATCCGGTAAAAGAGATGTACTGTATTCTGAATGTGAAGGATCTTCAGGATATCATCTTCACACAGATTAGTACACGGATCATATAGGGACAAAGACTTCTGGTCCAAACTAATGGTCTCAGTAGCTTCAAGCTTCTTAGACTGTGTGCCTAGTTTAGGAAAAAATTTCTCATCAAATTCACAGTCAGCAAAACGTGCTTTGAATGCGTCCCCCGTTAGGGGTTCAAGGTATCTGATAATAGAGGGCGAATCAAACCCAATATAGATACCTAGACGATGCTGAGGACCCATTTTGGTCCTCTGAGGTGGTGCTATTGGGACATATACCGCAGAACCAAACACTTTCAAATGAGAGATATCCGGAGGTGCGCCATATGCAAGTTGCATCGGGGATAATGTATGACCTCCAGAGGGTCTTATCCTAATAAGTGATGCGGCATGTAAAATAGCATGCCCCGAAGCATCCACCGGCAACTGGGATTACATAAGCAATGGGCGTGCAATCCATTGAAGTCTCTTTATAAGGGACTCAGCTAATCTGTTCTGGGTGTGAACATGTGCTACATGATGTTCAACTTCAATACCCGTTGTCCGGCAATAGTCTTCAAAGACTTGTGAAGTAAATTCACCCGCATTATCAAGACGTAGTTTCTTGATATGGTTATCGGGGAAATGAGCACGTAACCTTATTATTTGTGCCAATAGCTTTGGAAAAGCTAGGTTGTGGGTGGACAAGAGGCACACATAAGACCATTTGGTTGATGCATCAATCAGTACCATGAAGTACCGAAATGGGCCACTTGCGGGGTGAATAGGCCCGTAAATATTACCATGCATTCTCTCAAGGAAGCCAGGAGACTCTAATCCCACTTTCAGGAGGGAGGGTCTCGTTATAAGTTTTCCCTTGAAACAAGGGGGACAATGAAATTCACCCTTATGAAGAATCTTCAGGTTCTTCAATTTATGTCCACGGGATTCAGTGATGATGCGTCGCATCATTGCTGATCCAGGGTGACCAAGTCTATTGTGCCAGAGTTGGAACTCTGTCAGTGATTGGCACGTTTGGTGCTCAGTCATATTGGCTTCAATTGGTTGAATGTATGTATGGTAGAGACCCGACGGGAGTCCCTTGAAACGCTCGCAGATGATCTTCTGGTCATCTTTTTGACGAGTTACATACAGATATTCAACCTTATTTTCATCTCTGGTTTCTAAGTGATATCCGTTTAAACGGAAGTCCTTGAAACTTACGAGATTTCTATTTGATTTAGGAGAGAATAATGCATTTTTCATTTGAAGTCTTGTGTTATTTGGGAGCAATATAATTGCTTCACCAGATCCTTCGATTATTTGGGACAGTCCAGAAATTGTGATAACAGGACCGTCATATTTATTTATGCTATTAAAATAGCAATGTTTGCGAAGGATTGTGTGCGTCGAGGCACTGTCCACTAGGCACTCATACTTGATCTATATAAGCAAAAACGAAATTTTATTTGAGTAAAATGTAGACGACATTCAAAAATAAAAGTTCGTACTAAAGCAAATAAAAGATGAAGATACATTGAATTTTAAATGCATAGATAAATGATGATGCTCAATCGAGCAGGTCGTCGTTCTCGAAGTCTTTTGCAGTAAACATCGTTGGCGGCTGAACATCCGCCAAGTTTGTTTCAGGTAGAGACTTCTAGCTCGCCTAGTATAGATCCTAGAGGTGGCGAGGAGTGCGGCAGTTTCTGGACTAATGGCCAGTCATACCGCATCTATGGCATTTATCCTCCCAGTTCTTCTTAGGAAGTGACACTTGGTCGGAGTTCTTTCGCTTCCATGTGAAGTTTCTCTTTCCCTTATTGTTTCTGTTTGTCTGGGGAGATGCACCTCTTGGTTGCTTCATTAAAGCTTTCTCTTTGTTGTTTTTAGCCTTCTTCTTGTTTTTCCACTTCTGGGGAGAAACGTGGTAGGCTTCAGGGATAGGGGCAGTGCCAGCTGGACGTAAATTATGAGTGACGAGTAGTAAGTCTCGATTCTGCTCTGCCCTAAGTAGGCATGAGATCAGATCAGAGAATTTCGTGAAGTTGCGTTCACGATACTGCTGCATAAGGATTGCATCTTTCTCGTGAAACGAGGTAATGTCTTTTCCAACATGCATTGTTCTGTCACTTCTTCACCACACAACTTCAGGCATGAGGTGATGTTATGAAGTGTAGAATTGTACTCAGCAACGGACTTATAGTCCTGCAGTCTGAGGTTTTTCCACTCATAACTGGCACGCGGTAATATAACATCAATTTGATGTTTATACCGTGCCTTCAGCGCTGTCCACAGTTCCTTTGGGTCCTCTACCATTAAGTGTTCGGCCTTTAAGGTCCGATCTATATGTTTCCTAATGTAGATTATGGCTTTCGCCTTATCTACATCGGAGACAGTGGTAGGAGTGCTGCTGCTAGATGTAGCAGAAGCATCGGCCGCTGCTGGGGCCAATGAAGGAGCCAAAATGGAACCAAGGAGGGCCATCGAATGCAAGTGGAACTTCAGGTCCACTCACCAACTCAGGTAATTTTTCCCTGCAGAGTCAAGGACTTCGAAATCGACGCTTGCCAATTTTGCCATTTTATCTACGCAATTTAAAAAAGCATGAATTAATTAAAATTGAAATTCACGCATTAAAAATTAAAATAAGTAAAATGTGGGGATCGGCCAGATACCCAAATAAATACAAAGTCCAAAGTCCGAATATACAGTCCGTAAACAAAAGAAAAATACAAATTGGAAACCCAGAATGGGTCCCTATATATTCCTATTTACGCCTCCGTCAGCAGTTGTCGGTACACCGGTCTTTGCAATAAATACATATAATCCTCACTTACAAATTCTCTCAAAAAGAAAATAAAATTGCAAGGAATATAAAGGGTATCAAATTGGCCGATCCCAAAAATCAAATTTTAGCTTATATAAACATCCACGCAGTTTATAAATGCCACAGGCACAAAAGAAACAACCACGCATGTATATAACACATGCATATATTAAATGGAAAAATAGGCGAGAAAATATAATAATCTCTCGGACCACGGGAAGACGTCATACACCGTTAGGTTAGTTTACTAACGGAAGAGCGGTCGCAGGATCCTTAAGATAATTATATTTTAAAAAAAATCCTAATATTCCATAATTCAATAATAATGCAATAGTGTTATAAATTTAGCAATATAAGGGACTGGGCGATAGGCCCATGACAATGAAAAATTAATTAATAGTTTGAATGGGGCTGCAGGCCTAAAAATATTTAATCAATTTAATGTATTATTAACATTTGGGCTACAGGCCCATTTGCCAAAAAATAATTAATTATTGCAATAAAATCTAATGGGCTTATGGCCCTAAGAAGCAAATTAAAATATTATGAACATTTGGGCTGCAGGCCTAGTGTCAAATTTTTAATTAACACATTTGGAGATTGCAATAGGAAATACTGGGCTTCAGGCCCGTATTTGGTAGGCAAAAAATATATTAAGTACACAAAAAAATTCACTGGGCTTCTGGCCCATAGAATATATATGCATTTGTGACAAATGGGCTATAGGCCCAACAAATAGGCTAATATTTTATGTAAATTTAAACGAAATTAGCCTTTAAGCCCATTTTTGGGTTGTGGAAAACCCAAACCCCTCAAAACAGAGGATGACCCCTCAAATTCCAAGAAATATACTAGCCCCTGTCAAACCCCACTCACCCTCCCCTCTGTTTCAGTTAACGGCGCAGGCGGACAGAGGCCCCCCTCCCCCCGACTGGGGGGGGGGGGGGCGACAGTGAAGGCCCCCCCGTCAGGGGGAGGCGTAGGTCGGAAACCCCCCTCCCCCCGCCTGGGGGGTGGGCGAATCGCCGCATGAAACCCCCCCCCCCCCGACTTGGGGGGGTCGACGCCGGGGAACATAAAACCCCCCCTCCCCCGACTGGGGGGAGGCGAAAACGCCCCCCCCCCCCCCCCCCCCCCCCGTCGCGGGGGGGCGGGGGGCGGTGGACAGAAGCCCCCCCCCCCCCCCCCCCCCCCCCCGCTTTTGGGGGGGCGGTGCCAGAACGCCCCCCCCCCCCTCGGGGGGGATCGGGAGACCCCCCTCCGGGGGGGTGTTGGGGGCAAAACCCCCGCCGTCGGCGGGGGGGGGGGGGGGGGGGGGTGGGGTAAGGACCCCCCCTTCGGGGGGGTATTGGGCAGTGTATATATATATATTTAATTTTGTATATTATCAAAATTCTGATATTGTATATAACAGATTTGAAACAAGCCTAAAATAAGTTGTAAAAAATCATAGGTAAGTTAAAAATTTGTTTATAGCTATCTACAGGATCAACAGATATTACCTCTAGATTAAAAATCTAGGGAAGATCAAAAAGCTAGAAGATCCATAGAGAGAAAATTCCACGCTTCGAATACGCCCAAGAGGAACGCCGCAACGAACAGCCGCAACCAGAGATTCACGCGCAACAAATTAGAGGATGGATTTTTGAGGGTAGAAAAGCTCAAAAAAGAGGAGCAATTGTGCTGAAAACGTGTTATAGAATTGTTGGAAGAGAATTAACCATGGCAACAAGCCATGGTGATTTATTTATAAAAATCACTTAGGCAACCTAAAAGACTAGGATACCAAAAGTCTTCACCACTTAATGTGGTGGAGTAAATGGGTAGATACACAACGTAGTGCATTTTTTTGTGTGGTGCTTTCAAATGAAAAGGAGTGGAACACACATAATCTAATCTCTCTGTGGCCATTCCTTTTGATAATTAATGATTTTTGTGCTCTTCCTCAACAAAAACAACGCACAGAAATCCTTCTTGTCCGTGAGTTATTTTTTGCGGCTACTGTCAAAAAAACTCACTCACGCAAAGTGCAGAATTTACGTCCATCTTCAAGCAACATCCTCCAGCGACTTGTGGCCGTAAGTGACATCCTCCAGCGACGGGTGGTTGCAGATCTCATTCTCCAAACTCACGGATGGTGCAAGGGCAGATTTCAAGTGCAGATTCCAGATTCGCGCATTCGACTTCGTACGCTCATATCTCCTGATCCAGACGTCGGATCAACTCGCCATTTGCGCCCACGGGACCACATCTTCATGCCCTTCGCAACAGTAATAGTCTCCTCTGCTCAGGTTATAGAATCATACACAGTTCAGACGTTTTTCTACAGATCAGCCACTACAGAATTCAGATTCGCGCAATCATCTTCCGAAGACTATATCTTCCAATCCAGACATCGGATCAACAAATCGGTCACGTCCACGCGATCACAATCTCACAAACTTTATCACGGTGATATCCATCTGATTTTTCACCGTAGTATTAAAGCTATTTGAATCTGTTTTTATTGTGTGATTGTATTGTGAATAGCTTTACTCTAAAGCTATCTCTGCGCTTTAACTCTTGAACTATATTTGTACGGTGAGATCACTACCCGTAAGTGTGATCAGGTTTATTGAGTGAAATCCTTATAGGTCTTGGGGTCGGAGTTTGGCGGGGAGCTAGTCCGTTAAAAAAAATATCTGTGTCTGATTATCTCTGTGATTGTGATTGTTTTTAAATTTATGCCACACACCCTATTCACTCCCCTCTAGGGTGTTTTTCACTCTGCTCGGCCGAGTGGGATCATTCACTCGGTCGAGTGGACTTTGACTCCGGGCGCTCTTGTATCTGTTGTACTCGGCCGGGTACGTTCCTTCACTCGGCCGAGTGAACTGCGTACTCGACCGAGTAGACGTTCCTGGAGTCACATCTTCTCCTTCTTGCTTCCTCGTCGATTCTATCAAACTTCTTCTTCTTCCGCTCATCATCTAGCGCTGCTAGCTCCTCGATAAGGCCATGGGCGACACTCCGGTATGCGTGCAAGTCCCTTAATCTCATTTATTCTCCCGATCGCTCCATATTTCTTGAAATCCGACAAAAACAAGAAATAGTGAAAAGCAACGCGATATCGTCGAATAATCGTGAAAAACGCGATATGGGCGATCAAAATGATATGCAAACATGCAGAAAAAGGTATAAAATATGAAGTGATCACTCGGTTCGGGACGCGGTTTGGCTCGGGAGAAGCGGCGCGGGGCATCGCGTTGGAGATAAAGAAACGTTGTTGAAAATGACCTTTCATATTCTGCGGAAACGAAGTGAAAGGTATGTAGTTTATTTTCATGCATTTATAATTCCTATTAGATAGATCTATCTTTAAGGGTTGGTCGGACCCAACCCTGGGATAGTAGAGATTCTGGCTAGGGTTATTTCTTTAGGGATTTTTTGAAAATGTTTTAAGTGTTATAAACGGGCTTTTGGTGGGCCTACCCGTTAGTGGGTATCCACCCATTATGTAACCCTACCACTATAAATACAGGGCTATGGATTCCATAGCCACCACGTTTACAACACGTTATCAGAACGCTCGAAGCTGAGCCGAACCCCTGCCGACGGACGGACGCGACGCGAACGGGTTTCCTTCACCGAACGTCGCTAGATCCGGCGGGTAGGATCTAGAGGTAACTTTCTCCCTAGATCTAAATATTCCATATGTGCATATGTTGAGATCCAATTTCTTGGATCAATCGCTCATGAATTCGATCGTTTTTATTGATAAAATTCAAACCTTTACAATAAAAAACGATTTTTGGAGATCAAAAAACACTTTTTTTCGACTAAAAATTAGATTTTTATCCCCAAAAACCATGAAACCCTAGGGGATCTTCTCGCCGGAACGCGAATCCCCCCTAGACCTCGCGCCAAAACCCTCGTCCGCCGCCCGAAGCGGCGGCAAAACCCCCCCTCCCGCCACTGCGACGGCGGGTTCGACCCGTCGCTGCCAGCGGCGGGCGGCCCCGCCGCTGCGACGGCGGGCCAACCCGCCGCCTGCAGCGGCGGGCCCGGCCGTCGACAGCGGTGGGGCCCCCGGCATCCGCTCGTTTCGGGCCCCACCCGGTGCGCGCTCATGTCCGGAAACCCTAGCCGCCTGAAGCGGCAATCCGCGCGACCAAAAACCCTAACTAGGGTTTGACCCCGAAAATTTTTCGATTTTCAAATCTTTTTCAGATTTAATTGCGATTTCTTTTCGTTATAATCTGGACAAAATTACATGTGATTTTTACTCATCGCCATTATATTTGGATTATATGATTTTCTTTAAACGTTTAAAAATTAAGAAGATCCTGCGACCGCTCTGCCGTTAGTCAACTAACCTAACGGTGTATGACGTTGCCTAGTAGTCCAATAATTTTTAAACGATAGTTTCATTTTCCATTATAAACTGCCTGTGATGATTAAATTGCATGTGATGAATAAACTGACTGTGATGATGCCTGCTGCATTATAACTGCCTGCGACGAATGATTAATATTTGCTGTGGTTTTGGATCGGTTAGTTATCACCATTTTATTTTTCATGCATTATTTTCTTTTTTGAGAGAAAAATGTAGTGAGGATAATTTTGTAACATTACAAGCCCGGCGGACGCCTCAAGAAGATGAAGGTCTATTCCAGAAGAATAGGGGCCCCACGGGGGTTCCCGAGTTGTACTTTCTTTCTTTTTGGGACTGTAAGGACTGTAATTAATTATGGTGATTAGCCGATCCACACAACAAATATTTATGTCTGATGTGCTTGATTATTTATTTTTCTGCGAAAATATCTAATTATTGCCTATCTTTTTACATGCTAGAGTGATAAATGGCCAAAATTGCGAGCGTCAATTTCGACGTTTTGGATGCTTCAGGCAAGAACTACTTAAGCTGGCAGTTGGACATAAAATTCCATCTGCGACCACAGGGATTGAGCCATGCCATCGCTGTAGGCGATAAGGTTTCTGATATAGATAAAGCGAAAGCAATTATCTATATCAGACGCCATATCGATCGGACCCTGAAGGCCGAATACCTCACGGTGGAAGACTCGTATGAGTTATGGACCGCCCTCGAGGATATGTATAAACATCAAAGAGATGTTATACTTCCTCGGGCGCGATATGAATGGGAAAACCTCCGTCTCCAAGACTTTAAGTCTATTGCCGAGTACAACTCGGCACTCTTTAGCATCACCTCACGCCTGAAGTTGTGTGGTGAAAAGGTGACGGAGGAGCGCATGTTAGAGAAGACGTATACATCCTTCCACGAGAAGGACGTTATACTAATGCAACAATATCGTGAACGCAAGTTGACGAAATACTCAGAGCTTCTCTCATGCCTTCTGATGGCAGAGCAGAATCGTGACCTTCTTCTGGCCACCCATAACTCACGCCCTACCGGTACTGCTCCAGTGCCTGAAGCACATCACAGCTCCTCCCAGAAGAAGAGGAGCAACTTCAAAGGCAAACCCCAGAAGGGCAAAGCAATGAAGAAGCAGGCTAGAGGACCCCCTCCCAGAAGCAACAATGAGGGGAGGAAGAAGAATAATGTGTGGAAAAGAAAGGACGACGGCCAGACATCTGCCCCCAGAAAGGACTGGGAAGATAAGTGCCACATGTGTGGCATGACTGGACACTGGTCCAGGAATTGTCGGACTCCACGCCACCTGCAGGACTTGTACAAAGCGAGCTAGAAGCAAGCTGAGACAAACCTGGTGGTTCAAGAAGACCTGGCACCAATCAGGTTCATCGCTGAGGACTTCTCAAACGATGACCTGCTGACTGAGGACATTATCCATTTTCTATGCATTGTAGCTTTCATTTTTGAGAAACTATTTATCTGCTTGTTTTTCCTTATCTAGCATGTTGAAGTACTTTTCAGACATTATATTAATTATCAGTAGTATATTTTCTCTGTGTGCCTTATACTGCGATATTTTCTTTTAAAATAGATGGACTTTAAATGCCTAGTGGACAGTGCCTCTACGCACACGATCCTCCAAGACATCTGCTTTTTTCAAAGCATTAATAAATACGATGGCACCATAAATACAATTTTCGGTCCATCAGGTATCATTGAAGGATCAGGGGAAGCATGATCGCGCCCCGGCGTACACGTCCCGGGACGACGATTGTAGTTTTACCGCAAGCGCACGGCAAAGTGGCGAGCGGGTATCGAACACGAGGAGGTGGTGTTGGCTCCAATCTATCCTAGGTTGGGTTGACTACGAATGTTTTATTGGTGGAGATGGTTATGGAATAATATAATGGAAATGGTGGTGGATGTCGGTGTCGATGATAAAGAAATCGGTCAAATATCGATTTAAATACAATATAATAAAAAAGGGAATTTGCCTTGCGGCGATCCTGTCACAATCGTCGGGCAAAGTATGGGGATATAAAATCAAATAAAGACGTCTAGGGCTAGGGAATCCCCACTACGGACCGTCATGCATCATTGTTAATAGTGAATCTCAATATTACTAGACTTGTGTTGAGGTGAACTAGTCGCAACTTAATGTAGAACCAAGCTCACGCTCTCGCGCTATTGCCGGTCTATAGCAAACCTAGGTTAGGGCCCAATCTCTTGCAAACCCTAACCTAAGCGGCTAGCATGAAGATCGACATCATCGTCCAATCGCTCCTCGAGCCCACTCTCGTGCAAACTCGAGTCACGATCTAGGTTGTGATAGTTCGTATTCGTCCAATCTCTTGCAAACGAATATGTGTATAGATTTACAATTAAAAATCCTAGCTTTGGTCCAATCTCTTGCAAACTAAATCTAGAGAAACCCAATTGTAAACCTAAATCGAATATCTAGGCCTTCCCATCGATTAGAATCCAATCTCTTGCAAATCCCAAATCGATGGAAATCCCTAGCTATCCGTAGGAAATCAATCACAACCTAACCTCCTAGCAATTCTAGCAATTTAGAATTCATTCTTCACAAATATGAAATTAGATCCATAGGGTTCATCCCCAAACCCTAGAACAACAAATCTACTCTAGCATAGCAATAAGGATATGAGAATCAATAGAAATCATTGCTTGCATACAAAAAGATAGAAAAACAAAGATTCAAATAATAAGAATAGAAATACTTAGCTTTGATGAAGAATTCCAATCCAAATACAAGCCTTTTGATCCAAGAGGGGGCCTAGGGCATGGCCTAACCTCTAAAATAAACTCTAATAAAACATAATGGGGATCCCCTCTAATGGTGGCTACAAACCCCTTAAATACTCCCCCAAAACCCTAGCAAGAAACCCTAGAAAACCCCTCAAATTCGTGCCCAAAAACAGCCCAAACCGCAACTTAAAATCTGGGCCCAGGCCGCACTCGGCCGAGTGGAATATGTGACCCGGCCGAGTGACACTGACATGCAAATTCCAGCACTGCAGCATCAACTTGCAGAAATTCCCCAGATTTCATCCGACCTCCGATTTGCGCGTTCTTGGCGGCGTTGGAACCGTCATGAAGTCTACTATCCATAAAAAATATGAGAAAAATACTTTGATTGCTGGAATAATAGAAGATTTCAAAAGAGTGAGAGGCTGTCTGAAAATCTGGGCGCTGCATGTCCTCGGCATCACTCGGTCGAGTGGCAAATGTCACTCGGCCGAGGGGCATTTGGTACTCGGGCGAACGGCTTTCGTCACTCGGCCGAGTCGGGCTTCTGGGGCAGACTGACGGATTACAGTAAGTTGGACATTTTGGCTTGCCGTCGTCTGGGTGCCACTCGGGCGGACGGATTATCCTCACTCGGCCGAGTCGGCGTGCGATGCTCGGCCGAGTGCACGCCGATACATCTCTGTTGCGTGTCCGATCTGACCGGCCGAGCGGGGTCTCAATGCTCGGCCGAGTGACTCCTTCACTCGGCCGAGTGGCATGCTGAAAGTGCCCAATCTTCATCTTTTCGCTCCCCCGTCGCTCCTACGACGTTCTTTCTTCTTCCACTCCTCTTCCATTGCAGAATAACCCTCAAAAGGGCCATGGTTGACACTCTGGAGTGGGTGCAAATCCTCTTGATCTCACAATCGATCCAAATCGCTCCATATTTCCTGAAATACGACAAAAACAAGAAATAGTGAAAAGTATCGCAATATTGTCGAATAATCGTGAAAAGCGTGATATGGGCGATCAAAACGGTATGCAAATATGCAGAAAAAAGGTGTAAAATATGGAGTGATCAAAATCCCCCAAGCTTACCTCTTACTCGTCCTCGAGGAAGATAAGTAAAAAGACGAACTCGGGAGATGAAAAATAAGGGAGATGAAATAAAAGAATACGAAGTGGAAGGGGTCGCTAGATTATACTCTCAGATCTCAAGCCATAAGCTACACATCACGATGACTTGGAAAATACAAATC
Organism: Scilla litardierei; assembly: GCA_030789695.1. NCBI lineage: Eukaryota > Viridiplantae > Streptophyta > Magnoliopsida > Asparagales > Asparagaceae > Scilla > Scilla litardierei. The sequence goes on along the minus strand of CM061130.1, from coordinate 3,316,961 downwards.
ACATGCTACAAGGATTTCATATCTTTCATAAACATGGTACTTGCAAGCTTTTAAGAACAATAAGAGGGACTCTCTAAATTCATACAATCAATTCATATCCACATCACGCATTTCATAGAATTTAATATACAAATGTTGGCGATGCACTTTTCAATCAAAAGTTATAAATGAAGCATATAAGATACACACCAAGCATGCAATAGAGAATAGAATAAAAGTCATGGCATTCACATATTTATTTCAAATCATGAAGAATCTCCATATCTAATATATTTTGCTAAGTCTAAGCATTATCGAATATTCCCATTCATGCACGTCTCCACTCTAATGTCATACTCACTCATATGGTCAAATGAATTCACCCCCCCCCCCAAGCTTAGCTTGAGGCGTCGCATCCAAAGGAATATAATAGTGGAAAATGGGATTTTTGCCTTGGTTTTCCCAAGTATTTTGTGGCTCCAATAATGCGATAGAGAAATATTTTTTTCTTTTGGACTTTGTTTCTCATTTTTCTTTTTGGATTTTTGTAGGAGCTATATGATTTGTATTTTTGGATTTTGGCTCCTTTTTGGCTTTTTGGACTTTTTGGAGCTAACTTTTTCTTTTGTGGGGATTTTTGGGAAATAGATGCGATATAAGTAGCTTTAGGAGGTGGACTCAAGTGACATGTAGAGAATAAAAAGATATATGTGGAGAAAGAAATAATGTAACACTCGGTTCACTATAAGATGTGCACGAACGGTTCAATAAAATAATACTCCAACTAAAACTCATATGTAAGCATGGATATTCTCAATCATCTCAATAAAAAGTGAAGTCAAGCGGTAAAGAGTACTTTCATATCAAGCATGCAACAGAAGGTGAATAAGATGATAAGGCAGATGCTCCCGTTATACAATTGATGCGTGAATCTTGGTGCACTTCCAACAAAAGCATACTAAACACTAATCCATACATTTAGTTTCAACTAATATCATGCATTCATATAGAGAAATCATTAAAAGAAATAGATTTGCAAGCACATGTGAATAGCAAGACTATGGAATACTCTAAGTAGCATGGCAAGGAATAATAAGCATCGTGATGGTTGCTAAAGCAATAAGAGATATCATCATACGAAATTCATCTAGCGGAAGAAGAAAAAAGGAAAATAAAGAAATAAAAAAATAAAAGAGAGGAAATAAAAGAAAAACAAGCACACAACATGATGCATGAACACACATAAAAGGAAAATAAGATGGAAAATTCAAAAAGATGATGCAAAATTTTGAAAAAAATCTAAAAATTCTAAAAAAAGGTAAAAATGCAACTAATGAATCTAAATGGCATGGAAATGCACTCCCCCAAGCTTAAACTTCACATTGTCCTCAATGTGATCATAATGGAACAATATGAGGAACAACGATAATAATAGGGGGGGTGAATGCAAAATGATGAAATGAATGACATGAGATTCCTAAAGCAACTACATGCACATACAATGATGCATGAGAGCGCCTTCCCCCAAGCTTATACCAAACAATCCTATTCAACTGACTCGATCAATAAAATCACGATTTTGCTAAGCGTGATCAAGTCAAACAAATAAGAAAGTGAGGTTTCACTTGAAAGAAATGCTCGATGGTGGTGAGCAAAAGGATGTGACACTTCGAAATATGAAGGGGCAATTAATATATATAATGGGTTTTGGGTGTAAAAGATTTTTTTTTTGTTGCCATCATATGAGGTGATATTTATTCAAGCAAATCTATACGGTCCTCTCGCTGTCGAGAGAATTCGAGTTTATTGAAAGCATAAAATTTCTACACTACTGGATTGATATCACCTATAGCAAAAGGCGGATCCAGTATCTTTGCCGGTGCAGGCAACTGCTCCAACTGCTCTTTCCGTGGCTCCGCCAGGCGCGTATGTCCACGGACTCCAACGAACTCCAGCAATGCATCCTCCAGCATTCCCACAAGGACTCCACCTGTACCCTGCAGAGAATAGGATGCATCAGTTCGCTGCAAAAAATTCACCCTCATGATAAAAGTATCCCAAAGAGGATCGTCTATAGAAATGTATGGAATAAATAATGGTGGACGATACTTCCCTGGAAATAATCCAATATCCTCACGTGCCGTGATAGTTGTCTCCACGGTGTCTTCTATATGCAGCTCAGGCAAATCTAGATCATAGGTGTGGACCTCATCGAGATGCTCCTCATCATCGTCAGACTCATCCCGGTGCACCTCTTGATCATATTCATATGCGTCCATGGGTGCTAACTCCTTGCTCTCCTCCTCATATACGTCCCATCGTACCTCTTGATCGTATGTACATGAGTCCTGCAAAAGGCACGATGAATCATAAAAAACATCATACACGGGAGGGAAATCAAAGATAAAGGGCGAGGGAGTAAAGAGATCTCCCTGAAGGGGAGCCATAAGCTCTGTGGGGTAGTCCTCTGCGTCAGTGGGAGGATGAGGTGGCTGCGGAAGCTCTAATGGAGGGGGATAGTGCTCGGGATCCTCATGAATGGCTGTGTCCTCGTCCCGATGCATGACCTCCTCGGTGATAAGCTCTGGCTCTGTGTGTAAGGCCTCCTCAAAAGCACGCTCTGGCTCGATAGTGTGCTCATTTGCCTTCTCATCAACTATCAATGTAGGCTCTCCCTGGGATGGTGATGCTGGCTGCTCATGCGTGTCAGCTTGTGGGGATGTATTATGTGGAGGGGAATGCCCGCAAGAAATCCGAAAATATAGTCTATCCCCCTCAAGTCTGACATGGATGTCCTCCTCAATTGTTCCTGCAGCTGAAACACGGTTCATAACAAAATCTGCAAATCGTAGCTCAAATGCATCACCTGCCGTAATGCTCTCTGAACCGGTGAACCTCACTGACTCCAAGAGACCCTCCAATAATCTCTGAAATGCGTCCTCCTCTGGCTGTGCATATGACTCAGTTTCTGCTTCCTTCACTGCCTCTTCATCCATCCACTCTTCATATGCAATAGATGTATCGTAGGAAGTGGGATCGACGACGGCACATTCTGGCTCTGGTAGTAAGTCTGGCGATGCTTCTTGCCCATAAAATGAAGAAGCAGAACTGATATCTTTGGAAATCCCTTCAACCTTAAGCATGAGCATATTCATTTCAAGTTGCCTCTTCACCCGTTCCAATAGAAGGTTACCCTTTTCAAGCCCGGCTTGCACTTCAACCTGGTGTGCATGCATCTCATCAAAAAAGATCCTTTGTCTCTCATCAAGCTCGGGCCAGTGCATCTCCTCAAAAAGGTATTCGCCCATCTGAGCACTCTGATCAAAATAGTATTCTCCCGTCTGAGCACTCTGATCATAATAGTATTCTCCCATCTGAGCACTCTGATCATAATAGTATTCTCCCATCTGAGCACTCTGATCAAAATCTGTGGTCCACGTAGTATAATCCATAGCACCTGATCAACAAAGATAAATACCTGGAGAAAAGATATCAGTGGCACAAAAGAATATAGAAATGATAATAATGGTGGCGGGGGTGAAAATTTCCTTTTTATTTGTTGTTTTTTTTCGTAGTCTAATCAACCTAATTGTGACAAATTGGCACCCAACGGAAACACCTCCCCGGCAACGGCGCCAAAAACTTGATCGCGCCCCGGCGTACACGTCCCGGGACGACGATTGTAGTTTTACCGCAAGCGCACGGCAAAGTGGCGAGCGGGTATCGAACACGAGGAGGTGGTGTTGGCTCCAATCTATCCTAGGTTGGGTTGACTACGAATGTTTTATTGGTGGAGATGGTTATGGAATAATATAATGGAAATGGTGGTGGATGTCGGTGTCGATGATAAAGAAATCGGTCAAATATCGATTTAAATACAATATAATAAAAAAGGGAATTTGCCTTGCGGCGATCCTGTCACAATCGTCGGGCAAAGTATGGGGATATAAAATCAAATAAAGACGTCTAGGGCTAGGGAATCCCCACTACGGACCGTCATGCATCATTGTTAATAGTGAATCTCAATATTACTAGACTTGTGTTGAGGTGAACTAGTCGCAACTTAATGTAGAACCAAGCTCACGCTCTCGCGCTATTGCCGGTCTATAGCAAACCTAGGTTAGGGCCCAATCTCTTGCAAACCCTAACCTAAGCGGCTAGCATGAAGATCGACATCATCGTCCAATCGCTCCTCGAGCCCACTCTCGTGCAAACTCGAGTCACGATCTAGGTTGTGATAGTTCGTATTCGTCCAATCTCTTGCAAACGAATATGTGTATAGATTTACAATTAAAAATCCTAGCTTTGGTCCAATCTCTTGCAAACTAAATCTAGAGAAACCCAATTGTAAACCTAAATCGAATATCTAGGCCTTCCCATCGATTAGAATCCAATCTCTTGCAAATCCCAAATCGATGGAAATCCCTAGCTATCCGTAGGAAATCAATCACAACCTAACCTCCTAGCAATTCTAGCAATTTAGAATTCATTCTTCACAAATATGAAATTAGATCCATAGGGTTCATCCCCAAACCCTAGAACAACAAATCTACTCTAGCATAGCAATAAGGATATGAGAATCAATAGAAATCATTGCTTGCATACAAAAAGATAGAAAAACAAAGATTCAAATAATAAGAATAGAAATACTTAGCTTTGATGAAGAATTCCAATCCAAATACAAGCCTTTTGATCCAAGAGGGGGCCTAGGGCATGGCCTAACCTCTAAAATAAACTCTAATAAAACATAATGGGGATCCCCTCTAATGGTGGCTACAAACCCCTTAAATACTCCCCCAAAACCCTAGCAAGAAACCCTAGAAAACCCCTCAAATTCGTGCCCAAAAACAGCCCAAACCGCAACTTAAAATCTGGGCCCAGGCCGCACTCGGCCGAGTGGAATATGTGACCCGGCCGAGTGACACTGGCATGCAAATTCCAGCACTGCAGCATCAACTTGCAGAAATTCCCCAGATTTCATCCGACCTCCGATTTGCGCGTTCTTGGCGGCGTTGGAACCGTCATGAAGTCTACTATCCATAAAAAATATGAGAAAAATACTTTGATTGCTGGAATAATAGAAGATTTCAAAAGAGTGAGAGGCTGTCTGAAAATCTGGGCGCTGCATGTCCTCGGCATCACTCGGTCGAGTGGCAAATGTCACTCGGCCGAGGGGCATTTGGTACTCGGGCGAACGGCTTTCGTCACTCGGCCGAGTCGGGCTTCTGGGGCAGACTGACGGATTACAGTAAGTTGGACATTTTGGCTTGCCGTCGTCTGGGTGCCACTCGGGCGGACGGATTATCCTCACTCGGCCGAGTCGGCGTGCGATGCTCGGCCGAGTGCACGCCGATACATCTCTGTTGCGTGTCCGATCTGACCGGCCGAGCGGGGTCTCAATGCTCGGCCGAGTGACTCCTTCACTCGGCCGAGTGGCATGCTGAAAGTGCCCAATCTTCATCTTTTCGCTCCCCCGTCGCTCCTACGACGTTCTTTCTTCTTCCACTCCTCTTCCATTGCAGAATAACCCTCAAAAGGGCCATGGTTGACACTCTGGAGTGGGTGCAAATCCTCTTGATCTCACAATCGATCCAAATCGCTCCATATTTCCTGAAATACGACAAAAACAAGAAATAGTGAAAAGTATCGCAATATTGTCGAATAATCGTGAAAAGCGTGATATGGGCGATCAAAACGGTATGCAAATATGCAGAAAAAAGGTGTAAAATATGGAGTGATCAAAATCCCCCAAGCTTACCTCTTACTCGTCCTCGAGGAAGATAAGTAAAAAGACGAACTCGGGAGATGAAAAATAAGGGAGATGAAATAAAAGAATACGAAGTGGAAGGGGTCGCTAGATTATACTCTCAGATCTCAAGCCATAAGCTACACATCACGATGACTTGGAAAATACAAATCACATGCTACAAGGATTTCATATCTTTCATAAACATGGTACTTGCAAGCTTTTAAGAACAATAAGAGGGACTCTCTAAATTCATACAATCAATTCATATCCACATCACGCATTTCATAGAATTTAATATACAAATGTTGGCGATGCACTTTTCAATCAAAAGTTATAAATGAAGCATATAAGATACACACCAAGCATGCAATAGAGAATAGAATAAAAGTCATGGCATTCACATATTTATTTCAAATCATGAAGAATCTCCATATCTAATATATTTTGCTAAGTCTAAGCATTATCGAATATTCCCATTCATGCACGTCTCCACTCTAATGTCATACTCACTCATATGGTCAAATGAATTCACCCCCCCCCCCCCCAAGCTTAGCTTGAGGCGTCGCATCCAAAGGAATATAATAGTGGAAAATGGGATTTTTGCCTTGGTTTTCCCAAGTATTTTGTGGCTCCAATAATGCGATAGAGAAATATTTTTTTCTTTTGGACTTTGTTTCTCATTTTTCTTTTTGGATTTTTGTAGGAGCTATATGATTTGTATTTTTGGATTTTGGCTCCTTTTTGGCTTTTTGGACTTTTTGGAGCTAACTTTTTCTTTTGTGGGGATTTTTGGGAAATAGATGCGATATAAGTAGCTTTAGGAGGTGGACTCAAGTGACATGTAGAGAATAAAAAGATATATGTGGAGAAAGAAATAATGTAACACTCGGTTCACTATAAGATGTGCACGAACGGTTCAATAAAATAATACTCCAACTAAAACTCATATGTAAGCATGGATATTCTCAATCATCTCAATAAAAAGTGAAGTCAAGCGGTAAAGAGTACTTTCATATCAAGCATGCAACAGAAGGTGAATAAGATGATAAGGCAGATGCTCCCGTTATACAATTGATGCGTGAATCTTGGTGCACTTCCAACAAAAGCATACTAAACACTAATCCATACATTTAGTTTCAACTAATATCATGCATTCATATAGAGAAATCATTAAAAGAAATAGATTTGCAAGCACATGTGAATAGCAAGACTATGGAATACTCTAAGTAGCATGGCAAGGAATAATAAGCATCGTGATGGTTGCTAAAGCAATAAGAGATATCATCATACGAAATTCATCTAGCGGAAGAAGAAAAAAGGAAAATAAAGAAATAAAAAAATAAAAGAGAGGAAATAAAAGAAAAACAAGCACACAACATGATGCATGAACACACATAAAAGGAAAATAAGATGGAAAATTCAAAAAGATGATGCAAAATTTTGAAAAAAATCTAAAAATTCTAAAAAAAGGTAAAAATGCAACTAATGAATCTAAATGGCATGGAAATGCACTCCCCCAAGCTTAAACTTCACATTGTCCTCAATGTGATCATAATGGAACAATATGAGGAACAACGATAATAATAGGGGGGGTGAATGCAAAATGATGAAATGAATGACATGAGATTCCTAAAGCAACTACATGCACATACAATGATGCATGAGAGCGCCTTCCCCCAAGCTTATACCAAACAATCCTATTCAAATGACTCGATCAATAAAATCACGATTTTGCTAAGCGTGATCAAGTCAAACAAATAAGAAAGTGAGGTTTCACTTGAAAGAAATGCTCGATGGTGGTGAGCAAAAGGATGTGACACTTCGAAATATGAAGGGGCAATTAATATATATAATGGGTTTTGGGTGTAAAAGATTTTTTTTTTTGTTGCCATCATATGAGGTGATATTTATTCAAGCAAATCTATACGGTCCTCTCGCTGTCGAGAGAATTCGAGTTTATTGAAAGCATAAAATTTCTACACTACTGGATTGATATCACCTATAGCAAAAGGCGGATCCAGTATCTTTGCCGGTGCAGGCAACTGCTCCAACTGCTCTTTCCGTGGCTCCGCCAGGCGCGTATGTCCACGGACTCCAACGAACTCCAGCAATGCATCCTCCAGCATTCCCACAAGGACTCCACCTGTACCCTGCAGAGAATAGGATGCATCAGTTCGCTGCAAAAAATTCACCCTCATGATAAAAGTATCCCAAAGAGGATCGTCTATAGAAATGTATGGAATAAATAATGGTGGACGATACTTCCCTGGAAATAATCCAATATCCTCACGTGCCGTGATAGTTGTCTCCACGGTGTCTTCTATATGCAGCTCAGGCAAATCTAGATCATAGGTGTGGACCTCATCGAGATGCTCCTCATCATCGTCAGACTCATCCCGGTGCACCTCTTGATCATATTCATATGCGTCCATGGGTGCTAACTCCTTGCTCTCCTCCTCATATACGTCCCATCGTACCTCTTGATCGTATGTACATGAGTCCTGCAAAAGGCACGATGAATCATAAAAAACATCATACACGGGAGGGAAATCAAAGATAAAGGGCGAGGGAGTAAAGAGATCTCCCTGAAGGGGAGCCATAAGCTCTGTGGGGTAGTCCTCTGCGTCAGTGGGAGGATGATGTGGCTGCGGAAGCTCTAATGGAGGGGGATAGTGCTCGGGATATAAGTATGAATGATATAAGTATGCTGTCACATCAGACATAAGACGCATTTCTAAATTTTCTTCGACCATCCAACTTATAAGAAAACGAACGGTAACAGTATCCATCACATGTGAATAAATTTCATCATATTAATCAATCCCAGGTCAGTGAGAGAAACCTTGGGCAATGAGTCGGGCTTTATACATCACGGTCTCGTTTATCTCATTTCGTTTTCGGACAAAAACCCATTTGAAACCAACTTGTTTTACATTGTCAAGGGTTTTATTTATAGGTCCAAAAGCTTCACGTTTGGAAAGGAAAGTCAATTCAGCTTGGATTGCTTCCTCCTATTTGGGCCAATCATGTCTTTGACGACATTTGGTTATAGACCGCGGTTCACAATCATGATTCATATCCCATGAGCTACTGAGAAAACAAATGCATCATCGATGATTATCGCATTGCGATCACATATCACATCACAATAATTTATGGAATTTTCATAATTCCCAGAGGTAATGATCATTCCATGGGTTTGTGCCACTTCTTGAATAGGATTTGGTGCCAATTCATGGACAATTTGTTTCTCTCGAGAAAGATCGATGATGGATGATTGCCAATTTCCACACCACATGAGCAACAACTTTGACCTGGTATCCGTTGAAGTGTGCATACCTGTACTTGGGGAAAATGTTGCATATGGCTCTGGCGATGTATGATTGATACGTCCACGTGTAGTTTGTTAAATATTTCATTCGTTCAACGGTGGGTATCTTTATATTTTAGTATGCGTATCCCTTATCTCTTTTAAAAGAAAACAATATCCACAAGAAATTGATATCTCTTCGTATTTCATCACCCATGTAGATAGGATAGCTTTGTTTATGTAATCAGCACCCAACTGGAAGCATGCGTACGTTGGCTTAATCCAAGGCTGCAATCGCTAATTTATTTAGCCAGCTAATTTTGGATTTGGAGATAGTTAATTGATGCATGTTATCAAGTGACGAAACAGATGACGCCATCAAAGTTGTATCCTACATAAAAACACCCGGCTTAATTGCCTCTAGTTAACACATCAGTTAATTAAAACCAAGGGAGGTGCATGGAACTTGTTCGTCTTCTCCTTTGGAGACGGGGCCAAGTTTTTCTATAATGAAACTACAAGAGATGGAGACGTATTAAAGTTAATATTAGATTGATCATCAAATAAATGCAACGGATTTGATTTTGACTAATCAAAACTTCAAATTGCTGCTCGATTCGCCACTTCCGCCTTTCCCCGACCCATCTCAATTTTTATTCTTTCAGAAAAACGCATTAGTCGGTTAGCAACTCGGTTAGCAACTCGGCAAACTCGGCAAACTCGGTTACTTTTACGGTAAACTCGGTTAGCAACTCGGCAAACTCGGTTACTTTTACGGTAAACTCGGTTAGCAACTCGGCAAACTCGGTTAAATATGATAAAAGATACAAGTTAGACAATCATGGGACCAACCCAGTTAGGTTTAAGGTTTGGAGTGTAGGGAAGCACAAAAAGATACTACGTGGACGGACGGCAATGATTGGTGTATCTCAATGCTACATCCCGTCCAATGGTTAACAACGAACAAGTTTAGGATAAAGACTTGCCAATCAATGGGATCCATTTTTGGTAAACTGGCCAAAGAAAAACACATTGAAATATATAGATTGACACCAACTTCGTTATGTTTCTTTCATCCTCCGTTCTGATCCCCTAGAATCTTTTTGCAACGTTCTTCCTTTCGATCCTTTTACAATCGAACGAAGTAGTATACATGGCTATTTTCTATTAGCCCTCCATAAGATAAATAATTAGGTAATTGCCCGATATCCTCTTCTTTTTTTATAAAAAATGGAATCCCGTTTCCCATGAAACGCGAGAAGATAATTCTAATGGAAAAACAAATGTTTCTAAAAGCATTGTGTTACGACCTAAAGATCGTGATAGTCCGACCTTCCATCGAAGCCCGCCGGATACCTGACCAGCTCGCCCCTCCTTCACGAAGCCTACTTAGACCAGCGGCATGACGCTCCTCGCCCCAACTTCGTAGGCCGCTCACTCATTCCCCCAGGCCCGCCAGGCGTCCGACGACCCTAAGGCCCTATACGATTAGGGGAAGGGCGCACTCTGCCTAGACCAGGGGAGGGGCACACCCCGCCACGACTGGTGCGAAGGGCGCACCCCACCAAGATCCCCGCCGGTTGCGCGCCCGTTCCCCGCCTAGCTCGCCGGGCATAGCGAGCAAGGCGTGCGACCGATCGCTCGTCATCAGTCAGGAACGACCTAGCGACTCATCCGCGGTCGCGATCCTCAGGCGCACTCCGACGACTCTTCATCGCATCGGACACGACAAACAACCTAGTACAAGTACGCTTCTGACACTTCAGCCGCTTGACAACCTGACAAAGTGCCCCCTGGCCGCTGCGCCCCCTGACACTTGGTGCTTTCGGCCCTGACACCCTGACAAAAGCACCCCTGGCCGTCGCGCCGTCTGACAAAAGCATGGCTTACACCCCTGACACTGATATCCTCGTCCGAAGCTTCCGCTGACAGATAGGCCAGGTCAGCACGTCGAGTCAGCACGCCAGGTCAGCCTCACCTAACCGCCTCCATCAGGTATAAATACCCATTTCCCTCCATCGGGGAAAAGGGTTGGCAAATTAACTCTGAATCTTAGTACTCACACACAAGAACAAAGGTCTTTCATATCTTTGTTCTTCCACAACCGATAGCTCGTCACGTACAGTCGGCTCACTCTTAGTCCGACATGCGTGTATAGCCCCCGCTTTAAGTCCTATCACTAACTTAGGCATCAGAGAGGCTAAGTGTTGGACCCCAACCCGGCCTTTCTGACGAGCTGCTCCTTGTGCAGGCAAGCCCGTCGTCTCGGATCGCGCTCAGCTCCCACCTCTGGGAGTGCAGTCGTTGAGCGAAGACCTAGCGGAATCGATTCGGTGGTCAGCTTTCGTAGTGCGCTCAGCCTTGTCACTACACTCATTACCTGTCAAATAGCCTGCCCTAATCACATCCTAATCATAACCACCGTGCCCTTGGTTCCCCTTAATACAAATTCATTGTACGCGAGTTTTACCCCGCAACACATTGGATTTGCCTTAGAGGAAAATGAGTATTAGGTAGCCATGGAGCGGTGAAAGGTGGCTCGATTGAGGCGCTGAAGAAATGTTGGAGATGTACAGACGAGCTATCTTGTGCTGAGCTAGTTCGCTTGTGCTCGGGTCCTGCATGTCTGACTCTGCACACGTCGGATATGGGGATGCCGGGCTAATGGACTTCTACAATGCATGGATTCTCAAAGTCGAAGGATCGACGGCTCATAGTTCGGCAGCTCTACGGTCCGAACTTCGGCAGCTCTACGGTCCAATGCGTTTTGCTCGTCCATCCGCTCGTCGTAAATTCCACGGGTTTATATCATCAGAACTTTTTGCAATGGCTAGATAAACGAGAAAACCCCCATATTTTTACTTGAAAATTGATGATTTGGTTGTTTAGACAATGAAGACCAAAACGAATAAATCCGAACGGAGATGTGTTTTTAAGGCTAGTCAATTAGAAAATTTCATCATTAACTAAGTAACACGGGTACTCACCTTTGAACCATACTAATTATCTAAGCGCACCATAACATAGGAATCTCACATCGAGATCAAAGTATTTTGCACAAATCATAATAATATCATTGTTAGTGTACATGAACACCTATTTATCAAAATCTTTTTTCATTTTCATTTGAAAAAATACAGACTTTTGCTTTCTTTCATAAAGAAAAGGTCGAGAGCAAGTGATGTGTGTTTATGTAAGTTGTATACTTAGAATGTAAAAGCCAAAGTATATTTCATACACACACACACATAATTTCTGGAAAAAAATTTTAAAATAATACTATATCATATAATATTTTAATATAATTTTTATAAAATATTTTCAAGTATTTTCTAGTAAGAAAACTCTAGTATCCAGAAATAACCGACTATCTGTGTCTTATAACCAACTACTGGCGGCCAAATTTGCATACAACTCTCTGTCAAAATAATAACAGACTATTATTAAAAATAGTCGACTATCTAGGTAAGATAGCCGCATATTCCCCAGAATAGCCGACTATCTAGGTCAACCATTGATAGATTTGGCAATTGAGCTTAATTTTCGCTTGTCGGTGGAGAAGACTTTTTGAGCTGATTTTATACTATTTCTTCTCTACAAATAGCGAAGGTTTTAGAGGGTTTTCTCTCTTTGCTCAAAAGTGCTCAAGCTCTAAATTGTTCTTCATAATTTCAAAAAGGCTACTGTTTTGAATTCTTTGTACTTAATTCTCAGTTTATTTTCTCTTTATTTTTTATCCTTTTGCAAACTTGATTTGATCTCCAAGCTTATACCTTTTCTTATTGAGATTCAAATTTCAAGTTATTTTTAATCTTTGTGTTCTTAAATCTATACCTTTTCAAAGATTAAAAACTTGATCATTGATCTCTAAAGCCCAAGTGCATATTTTAGAGAATCAATTTTCAAGACAATTCTTTTGATCAAATTGTGCTAATCTATTTCATTTTATTTGATCAAGGAATTTTTCGATTTCTTAAGCCACATATACACATATATACTTTTGTCTTTAGGAAATCTTGTACTCATTTTCATATCTGTTGTAAAGTCTTCGGAGAAGACTTGGTGATTGTATTTCCCATGCGTATGGAAAGGTGTTGTGAAAATTCCTAGTTGGTTGTAACTAGGTGGTGGAAATTTCTAGTTGATTGTAACTAGGTGTTGGAAATTCCTAGAAAGGGAAGCTATGTGATTGTATTGCAGTTTGCAATAGTGGATTAAATCTCGAGCGAGGTCGGGGACTAGACGTACCTAGGGCGGGGAACCACGATAAATTGGTGTGTTTGCGATGTGCATCTATTCTCTCTCTCTCTCTCTCTCTCTCATTATTGCTTGTAATATTCATTAACACTGTAACTCTTCATTTTCTACAAGCTTATAATATTTGTGTTGATTAAGTACCAATCGAGATAACTCTTGTTGGAGACTTAAGCAACGTTTAGAAGGGTTTATTTTACGCGAATTTTTTATACAATACTATTCAACCGTTCTTCTAGTGTTGTCTGCCATCCACAGGGATCCAACACGTGTTCTTTCAGAGGTTGGATGATGGGCTATTTATCCATTTCTTGCTTTATGTTGATGATATGCTCATCGCTTCATCAAATAAAGTGAAGATACAAAGACTAAAGTCAGAACTAAGTTGTGCATTTAAGATGAAGGACTTAGGCGAAGTACAGAGGATTCTTTGGATGTAGTTATCAAGAGATCAAAGTGTATGTATAGTTCATCTTTTACAAGGTCGCTATTTGAAGTCTGTCGTACAGAGATTTAGTTATGAAAGTATGAAGTCCGTAGCCACTCCGCTTGAACCTCACTTCAAGCTCTATGCTGAGCATTGTCCAAAGAACGACGATGAGAAGAAACCCATGGAGAACATATCGTATGCCAATGCGGTAGGGGCCTTGATGTATGGTATGGTATGTACCCGACCCAATCTACCACATGCAGTCAGCATGACAAGTAGAAATATGCACAATCCAGAAAAAGTACACTGGCGAGCTGTTCAATTGATACTTAGATACATCAACGACACAATAGACGTTGGATTGACATATAGCCGAGGTGATGAAGGTCCGCTAGTTGTAGTCTATGTCGATTCCGACTTTACAAGTGACATAGATTGAAGGAGATCTATGACAGGCTATGTTTTCACCATGTCAGGAGTTCCAATTTGTTGGCATAGTATACTTTAGTCTACACTCCACATTGACCATATCTACCATGGAGGCAGAATACATAGTATTGACTAAAGCGGCGAAAGAGACGATATGGTTTATGGGCTTGATGGATGATCTGGGAGTCTACCAAGTGAGGTATGATCTCCATTGCGATAGTCAAAGTGCAGTGCACTTAGCTAAGAATTAGGTCTTCTATGTACGTACCAAACATATCGATGTGCGGTACCACTTTGTTCGAGACTATGAGTGAGAAGAATACGGTGACATCAAATTTTTGAAGATCGGAATGGATGACAACCCGGTGGACAAGTTGACTAAGGCTGTATCTGAAGCTAAGTTTAAGCATTGCTTGGATTTTCTCAATGTTGTTCCGAGATGATGTCAATGGCAGCCCTAGTTGGAGGTATTGAGGCCGGGTGGAGCTAAGTGAGCCCCGGTGGAGGCATTGAGCTCTTCGGAGCAATTTGAAGGGAACACAAGGTGAATCTACCGAGGTGGTGCATTGAGGTCGCCTGTGTGACGGATGCCTAAATCTCGCCAAGGCTGAGATTTGTGAAAGTTGGCTCGATTGAGGCGCTGAATAAATGGTGGAGATGTGCAGACGAGCTATCTTGTGCAGAGCTAATTTGCTTGTGCTCGGGTCCCGCCTATCTAACTCTGCACAAGTCAGATATGTGGATGCCAAGCTAATGGACTTTTAAGTGCATGGATTCTCAAGTTGGAGGATCAGCGGCTCATAGTTCGGTAACTCTACAGTCTGAACTTCGGACAGCTACGCTCGACACATCGTCAGCTCGGTCTTTAGCATGGAAGTTCGACAGCACGGAGTGACCGACCATATGATGCAGTATCCTGTTCAAAATAGAGTTGTGATTTGATTGGAATTCCGTTTGAGTTGGAGTTCTAGTTAAATATGAATTCCTTTTCTATTAGAACATATATTGTGCCCTAGGCTATATAATGGATGTTTAGGCAAGGGTTTCTATAGGAACACATAATGAGAGCCTTGAGCCGCCATTGTTCAGAGCCAACTTTAAGAGATTGTATTGAGAGATTTTGGGGTGTTCTTGAGTGCTTCTTCGTTGTGAAGTTGAATATTTTTATTTTGTTCTCTACTTTCGTAATAAAGCTCATTGATGTTCACTTCGTCGGCCGACGGCCTAAAATTACAATTTTCATAGGGCTCTATTTGGTTGTTGCTTATTCTTCGTCGCCGAATCTTTTGACGGTCCACTATTCGTTGACGCACAACAGGAGCAAATCCCTCCATGACCAACGTCCACACACACACACACCCCCCCCCCCCCCCCCCCCCCAATTTTTCCGGCGATGAGATCCGTTTATTTTGACCCTCATGTTCGAAAACTCAAAACCGTTAATTTTCTAGTAAGCCCAATGTGTTTTGCTCGTCCATCCGCTCGTCGTAAATTCCACATGTTTATATCATCAGAACTTTTTGCAATGGTTAGACAAACGAGAAAACCCCCATATTTTTACTTGAAAATTGATGATTTAGTTGTTTAGACAATAAAGATCAAAACGAATAAATCCGAACGAAGATGTGTTTTTAACGCTAGTCAATTAGAAAATTTCATCATTAACTAAGTAACACAGATACTGACCTTTGAACCATACTAATCATCTAAGCGCACCATAACATGGGAATCTTACACCGACATCAAAGAATTTTGCACAAAACATAATAATATCATTGTTAGTGTACATAAGCACCTATTTTTCAAAATCTTTTTTACATTTTCCTTTGAAAAAATACAGACTTTTGCTTTCTTTCATAAAGGAAGGGACTCTGTGTGCGAAAAAGGGCCCCATTTTCTCCCATCACACAAGCAAGCACCATATGAGGAGAGAGAGAGGGGATATCATCCCCAGTTGCAATTATCTTCCCTTGTGAACCCAACTAATCAAATTACAATCCCTATCAAACAACACCGAAGTTAGAAGCAACAAAAAATCCACTCTGTTTCTCAAGCAATCAAAAAAGATCCAATCTTTGACACCCAAAGAAATACTTAAAAAGAGGGTAAAAAAAGATGAGCTGTGGAGTGGTGCCCAATCCCACCAATTCCCCCTTCTACCATCCCCCAAAATCACAGCCCAATTCAAGGAGGAAACCCTTCAACTTGAACCCCACGACCTTGAAATTCCCGACAGTTCGATGCACGTCATCTTCGTTCAAAGCCAAGGCGGCAGTTGAAGAGGGTGGGTTCGTGGGAGAGAAAAGGGGGAGCTTTTACGAGCTCCTCGGGATCTCGGAAGAAGGGAGCTTCGACGAGATCAAGAGGGCATACAAGCAGCTGGCGAGAAAGTATCATCCTGACGTCTCGCCTCCCGACAGGACGGAGGAGTACACGAGGAGGTTCATCGAGGTGCAGGAGGCTTACGAGACCCTCTCTGATCCGAGGCTGAGAGCCATCTACGACAAGGATTTGGCCCGCGGGCTGCATCTCGCCTTCTCAACAAGGAGGCGATTTGATGAGGTGAGGAAATGGAAATCTTTATATATTTTTTTTGTTGAATGAAGTCACTTGCATCAACAGCTTTGAGATCTTGATGTTCCCTAACTCTGTAGGCTTTGATGTGGGTTTCCCTAATACTGTAGATTATGAGTGTGTTGTGCCTAGATTTGGCCAATCGTGTGCAAATATATGTTCTTATTTTAGGTCTTATTTCAGTGTTGCTTTTTGCCTGCTTTGATCTTAGCCTTGAATGAAATCTTTCAGTTTCTCGGTTGGAATTGGTCCCTGCGTCATCTAGACGAAATGTGAGAGTGGAAAAAAAAAATATGTTATATAATCCTTCACGTTGTCCTCTGTTGCCTAAAAACATGCCTAACATCTCTCTTCTTCAAGCTGTACAGGGTTGAATATTGTTGTTCACCTCCCTCACCTTTTCAACATTGAGTTTGTACCTGCCTTGTGGTTTTGGCCGCCTACCTACCTTCTTAATATGAGATTTTTGTCGTCTTTTTTATCTAATGTGCCCTAATTATCTTTCTAATGTGCCGACTCTTGGTGTGATTAGGAACCAGAGGAGAGGTCACAGTGGAGGAGCCGGTGGCAGGAGCAGGTGTCGGAGTTGAAGAGGAGGAGCATGAACAAAGAGTCTGGAGAGAACCTCTCGTGGGGAGCTCGAATGCGCCGCGAAAGGGCTCGATCGTCTGCGGAGCCGGTTCATTAGTTACTCTCCGATCTATTTAGTCTGCTGTCTAAATGGATTGAAATCATGCTGCCATCTTTTGGCTTGAGGTCGTGAGCTAGGAAGAAAGGATCATGGTCTCCTTATCTACTCATCCTGGATATCAAAATGTACATAAACTACGGTGTGTATCATATGTGCTGGTTGTTACCAGCCCCTCCTCTTTCTTCCCCTGTAAATATATTTCAGTTCATGGTTTTGTTATACTGTGCAATGTGGCTCTAAAGATCTGCTTGTTGTAGGAATCTGTGTGTGCTCTTGCTATGTTTGTTACTCTCAGGCTTTGGCTTTTCTGTAATGTGACGGCGCTCATGTTAGCTATGCATTTGATGAGTTTCTACTGAGGAGGAAGAAAGATTACTGTGTGTCATATGACACCACATCTGAGGCTAACCTGCATTTGTCAAAAACTCTACCCTCCTTTATTTTTTCGGAGGATCAGAACCGCTTATTTTGGTGGTCATATTCTAAACGTCCAAAACACCGAATTTCGGATGGATCCAAGTGGTTTTGTCCGTTCATATGTTGCAAAAGTTATATTCATGCAAAATCGTTAAATTTACTGTTAAATTTACGATGGGTGTACGTACAAAACTCCTTTGGTTCATCCCATATTCGGTGTTTTGGGGTTTTAGAATATGTAGATCAACATGAACGGTTCCGATCCTTCATAAAAATAGTGGAGCATGGAGTTTTGGAGGGCTAAGCCTCATATGTCATATGATAATCATTATCGTCGGGACATAAATGCGTTAAAACATGATGAAACTCGGTCATCTTTGTGTTATTTGGATGGAAAAAGAAAATGACTATAAAATTCTTCCTCGATTAAGTGATTAATATGTTTGTTCATAATACTTGAATATTGCTATGAATCATCATCTGGGGGAGGAACCCCAGCTCTTTATTTATAGCGTTAGAGGAGCATACATAGATAAGATACAATAGATACGGTCTTCTCTATAATATAAGTCGTGATCCCAACTAACTCGATATTATCCCTTCACAACACTCCCCCTTATCCAGCCATAGGTGTCGACTATGCTCATGAATACTTCAGGATTCTGAGTGTAGTAGGAGTCTCACATGGAGTAGATATTTCAGGATCCTGAGTTGGTGAGGTTTGCCTCGTTAAAACCTTTAGCTATGGAAAACTATGTGGGAAAAACCATAGTTAAGGAAAAAGAGTACAAACACTCGCTAACCCCCCTGATCTGTACAAGCTCTCAGGCTTTCAGATCTCTTAGGCGCCTCATCCCAATTTTCTGTACAAACTTCCTAAAGTTAGCAGTATGAAGGGCTTTGGTGAACAAGTCTTCCAGGTTGTCACATGATTGTACTTGTCTGACGTCGATCTTGCCATCTCTTTGTAGCTCGTGCGTCCAGAAGAATTTAGGGGAAATATGCTTCGTTCTGTCGCCTTTGATGTAGCCACCTCATAGCTGAGCCATGTAAACAGCGTTGTCCTCGAACATGGTAGTAGGTTCAAGGTCCACAGTCTTCAATCCGGTCGTCACCAGGATGTGATGTATAATTGAGCATAGCCAGACACATTCTCTGCTTGCTTCATGGATGGCGATGATCTCTGAGTGATTGGATGAGGTCGACGTCAAGGTTTGCTTAACGGATCTTTAGGAAATGGTTGTCCCACCATATGTAAACACGTACACTGTCTGTGACTTTGCATTGTCTGGATCAGACCTGTAACCTGCATCAGCATAACCAACAAGTGCGGAGGATAATCCATTTTTGTAAAAGAGTCCCAAATTTATAGACTCTTGGAGGTAGCGCAGAAGGTGATTAACCCCGGTCCAGTGGCACTGCGTAGGCGCTGCACTGTATGTGGCTAGTAAATTTACTGCGAACGCTATATCGGGACGCGTGCAGTTGGCCAGATATAAGAGTGCTCTAATAACACTTAGATAAGGGACTTCTGAACCAAGTATATCCTCCACCTCTTTCAACGGCTGGAAGGGGTCTTTATGTGCATCCAAAGATCGTATCACCATAGGTGTACTAAGTGGATGACATTGGTCCATATGAAATCTTTGCAACATTTTCTTCGTGTATTGGTTTGGTGTAATAGGATTCCGTCTTTTAAATGTTCAATCAGTAAACCAATGCAGAATTTCGTTTTGCCTGGGTCTTTAATTTCGAATTCTTTTGTCAGGCTTACAGATGTCTCAACGATCTCTTCAGGAGATCCAATGAGATTCAAATCGTCTACGTAGACTGCTATTATGACGAATCATTTTCCCTTTGCTCTTATAAAGATGCAAGGGCAGACTTCATTATTGTTGAATCTTGTTGTACAATGAATTCACTCAGTCTGTTATACCACATCCTTCTCGATTGGTTAAGACCATACAATGATCTTTGAAGCTTAACAGAGTAGACGTCCAGTGGTCTATCTTTTAATTCAGCAGTCATTGAAAAGCCATCAGGAAGTTTCATATATATCTCCTTGTCAAGATTACCGTATAGATATGCAGTCACAATATCCATTAGCTGCATATCTAAACCTTCTTTTGCTTTTAAGCTTATCAGAAATCGAAAAGTGATCGCATCCATGACCGATGAGTATGTTTCCTCATAGTCAATACCATGTTTTTGGGAAAATCCTTGCGTTACAAGTCTTGCTTTGTAGCGTGCGATCTCATTATTTTCATTTCTTTTTCTCACGAATACCCATTTGTATCCCACAGGTTTGTCATCATTTGGTGTCTGTACTATTTGCCCAAAGACTTTGCGTTTCTTAAGCGAGTCCAGCTCAGCTTCTATTGCCTGATTCCACTTTGGCTAATCATTTCTACGTTTGCATTCAGCACTGGAATGTGGATCATGATCATCGTTGCTTCCGGCGACGTGAATAGCAATATGAAATGCAAAGTCATCGTCGACGACTGTACTCTTTCTGTCCAACACCTCCCCTGTACGTACATAATTTAATGATATTTAAGTTTCTTCTGACAGTTCCTCTGCAATGGATTTCGGGAGGGATGAGTGTATGGACATGAGCTCATTTCTCTGTGGGGGTATCGTCCCAAGATCTCCGGATATTTTTCTTTTTCTTGGATTTTTTATCATTGGAGCCTGGTGGTCTGCCTCTTTTTTGTTGAGGTACAGCCACTTCTGCTGCTAGTGGATTGTATCCATTCTCGGGGATGTCAATCCGAGCTGGAGTATTTGCAGCAGGGATGTGTGATTTGACAATCTTCTGGTTGTTAGTAAATGAGTCCGGTAATCGGTGGACAGTGTCCTGTATGTGGAGGATCTTCAGGATCTCATCTTCACATTGTCTTATTACCGGATCATAGTGGGTCAAATTTTTTGTATCCCACGTTATGATGTGTTTCGCACCAGATTTCTCAGTGTCTGTGCCCATTTTAGGGAAAAGTGTTTCATCAAATTCACAGTCTTCAAGGCATGCCTTGAATGCGTCCCACGTTTGGGGTTCTAGGTATCTTATAATTGAGGGTGAGTCAAACCCTTCATAGATACCTATGCGACGTTGAGGACCCATTTTTGTCCTCTATGGTGGTGCAATGGGGATGTAAACTGCGCAACTGATGATTCTCAAATGAGAAATGTTCGGTGGCACTCCATATGCAAGTTGCATTAGAGAGAGACTCTGACCTCCAGAGTGTCTTATTTTAATTAACAATGCAACATGCAGAATTGCATGTCCCCAGCATCCACCGGCAACTGGGATTTCATTAACAATGGACGTGTAATCCATTGGAGTCTTTTTATATGACTCTATCAACACGTTCTAGGTATGAACATGCGGCACTAGATGTTCAATTTCTATTCCCGTTGCCTGGCAGTACTCTTGAAATGACCGGGAGGTAAATTTTCAGAATTATCCAGACGTATTTTCTTTAGTTGGTTGTCTGGAAAATGCGCCTGCAACTTTATTATTTGTGCAATGGCTTTGGAAAAGCTAAGTTACAGGTCGATAGTAGACACACATACGAATATTTTGAGGATGCATCTATCAGTACCACAAAGTACCGAAATGGCCTACTAGGAGGTGGATAGGTCCACATATGGCTCCTTGTATTCTTTCGAGGAAGCTTGGAGCTTCGATATCCACTTTTAGTGGTGATGGCCTTGTTATTAATTTCCCCTTGAAGCAGTGGATGCAAGGGAATTCTCCCTCTCATGAATCTTCTGGTTCTTCAGGTTATGCTCATAGGATTGAGATAAGATGTAGTGCATCATCACAGATCCAGGGTGGCCAAGTCTATCATGCCAAAGTAAAAACTTGGCCGATGTCAGGCACTTCAGGTGCTCCGTCAAATTAGCTTCCTCTTTCCGAATCTTTGTATGGTAGAGGCCTGATGAAAGGCTATCAAAACGCTCAAGTATGGATTTTACTCCTTTTTCTTGAGACGTTACATACAGTAATTCTTTTTCATTTACGTTTGTTGTTTCCAAATGGAATCCGTTTAAACGGATATCCTTGAAACTTAGTAAGTTTCGGTTGGAATTCGGAGAGAATAGTCCAATATTTATTTTAATTTTTGTTCCATTTGGGAGCAACAAAGTTGCATTTCCAGAACCTTCAATTATATTCGACGTCCCTGAAATTGTATTTACAAGGCTTTTATATGGTATAATGCTATGAAAATAGCATTTATACTGAAGGATCGTATGTGTTGAAGCACTGTCTACTAAGCAGTCATGAGAGCAATCCATCTATAAAGATGAATAAAACATTTGCATTTCAGGAACATAATTTTTTTTATTCAAAATCAAATTACATAATTCAAAAGCTCTCATAACATGAAATGTTCTTAAAACAAGTTGCTAAGATAAAAATAGAAGGCTAATCAAGCAAGTCATCTGTGTCGAAGTCATCAGATGTGAACTTGACTGGAGCATCAGATGTCACTAGGTTTGTTTCAGCTTTCTTTTTCATGTTCTCTTTATATAATTCCTGGGGATGTCGCGGAGTTCTGCATACTCTAGACCAGTAGCCTTTCATGCCACAACTAAGTCACTGGTCTTCCCATTCCCTCTTGGGTGGGGTGCTTCATTTTTCTTGTTGGCATTTCTGTGCCAGGTGAACTTACGCTTCCATTCATTTCTTCGTTGCTGGACTTGGCCCCTAGCCTTTTTGTTCGGTCCTCCTTTCTGTGGTCTTTCTTTTCTTTTGTTGTCTCTCTTCTTTCTAGAAGAAGATGCATTGTGAGCTTCTGGGGGGCAGTGCCAGGGGCGCATGTTGTGAGTGACGAGGAGAAGCTCTCTGTTTTGTTCAGCTATGAGTAAACATGACAGCATATCAGAATACTTGGTGAACTTTCGTTCATGATATTGTTGCATTAGTTGCACATCTTTTTCATGGAAAGACGTGTACGTCTTTTCCAGCATGCGATCATCTGAGACTTTTTCACCACACAACGTTAGGCGTGAGGTGATGCTAAAGAGAGCTGAGTTGTACTCAGCTATGGACTTAAAGTCCTGCATCTTAGGTTCTCCCACTCATGTCGTGCCATTGGTAGTATAACATCTTCTTGATGTTTATATCTATCCTCAAGGGTAGTCCACAGCTCAAGTGGATCTTCGACCGTAAGGTATTCAGTCTTTAGGGTCTTGTCCACATGGCGACGAACAGAGATAATGGCTTGCGCCTTTTCTATATCGCTTACATTTTCATTTTTAGTCACAACAGAGATGAGGGACTTAACCCGTAGATGAAACTTCACATCGAGCTGCCAGCTCAGATAGTTTCTTCCTAATGCATCCAGCACTTCGAAATCGACACTTGCGATTTTGGCCATTTTATCTAGCAGAGCACAAATTTGCATGAATTAATAATTTAAACAATAAACATTTTCATGCGGAGGCAATTTTTAAATGAAGAGCTAATTGCGTGGATCGGCCAGTTCCACATAAATAAAAAGTCCAAAGTCTCATTACAGTCCATATTACACAAATGAAAGCGTAAAAAATAAATTACAACTTTGGAAACCCCGTGGGTCCCATATAAAGTCTTCAGCTTCAAGTGTGGCCTCCGTCTCCATGGAAAGTATTCGTCGATCTTGGACATTACATAATTTCCTCACTACAATTCCTCTCAAAAATGAAAAGAAAAGTGCAGGAAATAAAATGTGGAACTTAAACAGCCGATCGAAAAACCGCAATTAGCCATCCATGCAAAAATTTGTGCTCATCAAAACATTTTCAGCAGACATTTTCATCACAGGCATCACATGCAACATATTCACAGAAAGATATACAATTTGAATACTTAATAATTATTAGACCACTGGGCAACGTCATACACCGTTAGGTTAGGTGACTAACAACAGAGCTGTGGCTTACAAACTTATCATTCAGAAGATGAAACACTCATCCAGAAGATGAAAACATCTTCCAACAGATGAAAATAACATCCAGAAGATGAAAATCATGTGACATTTAACTTCATACACCCGAAGTTGATGAAGAAACATGGACAATTGTAATCCATTTAAATACACACATTGGTTGTATGTATCTACATAAAGATCCATTCCGTTCGCTGGAAGAGTGGAAGGTTATCTTAGGTCCTGAAGTGCCTAACTTGAGTGTCTTTGGTACACTCCTTTATCTGGCCAACTACACGCTTTTCTATATACCATTGGCAGTAAATCTGTTTAGCCAGATACTGTGCAGCGCCTGCAGCGCCACTAGACCAAAGCTACACATTTATTGCGCTACCTCCAATGGTCAATACTGTAAAGAATCATACTCCATGGTAAATGTATTTGCAGATGCAGGTAATAAATCATCGTGATGAACACCAAGAAGAACATGACACATCCTATAAATCTGCAAAGCATGCGACTAAGTGATTCAGGGTAAAAATTGTATATTTATCCCCCCATTTCAGTGCTTTTTGTGCATGTATTAATCATATCTTAGCTTCATTTCATACTTATTTTCGATATCTCTTAAATTTGGATCTTATCGTTTACATATGCATAAAATAAAATTTTTACATCTTATTAACATCTTCATCTTAGTCTTATATTATTTTTCATTTGAAGTTCGTGAAGTCCCGATTCCAACGCATATTTTTCCAGAATTTTTGGAGGTCGGAGTAATTTATTGCATTTTTTGGAAGGCAGGGTAACGATGCTGAAATTCTGGTATGGTATTCCTCTCTTGTGCAGAATTCTGCTATCATTTCAGTGCATATTCCGGCTTAATGATATTTTTTAGTCGTAGCAAACTTTGTTATGGTTCCATCGCCGCCTGGAACGAGTCATTCCGAGGCCGTATGATTTTTCTTGGATTTTTGCAAGACATGGTGACGGTGTTGAAATTCTGGTCTGCTATTTCCCACTTGTGCAGAATTCTGCTATCATTCTAGTGTATATTCCGACCTAGTGATATTTTTAAGACGTAGTACACTTTTTGATGTTTCCATCGATGCCTAGAATGAGTCATTCCGAGGTCAGATGATTTTTCTATAATTTTCGCAAGACAGTGTGACGGTGCTGAAATTTTCTGCTGCTTTGGCATTGCTTGCGGGTTTGGGTAGGAATGACAATATTGCAGGGCGGGGCAGGTATTTAACTACCCAAGCTTGCCTCAATCTATCTACAGGCCGGGGCGGGTAGGGTTGCGGGCCGGAGCGGGACGGGTTCTTTCTTACCAAAACCGCGTCGGGCCGGGTCGAGTCAGGTCATTAGTGTCATCCATATGACTCCCAAATAAAAATTTTATTTGTGAATTGTGAGAATTTTGATTAATTTGGAATTGGGAATTGGCCCAATTAGGAGAACCGTGGAATAGAGTATGAGTTATGGGTTATTCGCTGACTGCATGGTCCACATCAAAATAGTAAGGTTTTTTTAGAACCTCTATCGTTTACCGGGGTGGGCCAAGGCGGGCCAGGGTGCATACAAAGCACATGCTTGCCCCGACCCGGCTGCGAGCCGGGTCGGGCCGGGTTAAAACCGGGTCGGGCCAGGTCGGGCTGGGCGGGTCAAGCCATTGCTGCCATCCCTAGGTTTGGGCCAGAATCCGACCTGTTTAACTTAATTCTAGACCCGTTAAGCTGTGAATGTGGTTTTAGCCGAAATTGGGAGCTGTTTTTCCCGATTCTTCTTCCTCTTGGAGTTTTTTAGGGCATGGAGGCCATGGGGGAGGTTGATGAAGCTTGAGGAGCTTGGAGAAGCACTTGAGAGTGAGAGATCTCATCTTAGAGTGACACTTGGGAGAAATTTTTCTATTCTCTTGTGTATTTTGATTTAGCTTTTGTGTTCTAATTGGATGATAGTTTTGAGTAAAAACTTCTCTTTTTCATCATGAATTTCTAAATCTTGCTTGTGTGGTTGTGTTGTGCTTGTTGTTGTTGTTTGGTTGTGAATTTCATCTCTAGCATGATTTTAATCTCTAATTTGCGAATGATACTTTGAGTTAGGGTTGTTTATTGGAACCCTTAGTGGGAAATCCAAAGAGAGGCTCATCCTAGTGGACCCTCTCTATTGTGCTTAAAGTTGATTGCTCTTGAGTTTCATTCATTACTTATTACACCCCACATGTTCGATGAAATGTCGCATCCTCCGATTGATCGTCCCTTAGCCGGGAGATCAATTGAGTTATATTTGGGCTGAATCCCCACGTCCACGACCTCACTCATATACACACCACATGAGCCCTCCTCGTTGCTTGCCGATTCGGCTCTCCACCCTTAGTGTGTAGGCTAGGAAGGTAAATTCACCCCAATTTTCTCACACTTTTTCACCATTAGCGAGGCGGTTGTCTCACGCTTTACCTTTCTTTATCGATCAATTTTGCGACTGTATAAAGACTTGTCCATGTGATCCGACCCGGTACTCACCGGTTATAAATTTATATTCATTGACGCTCCTATACTTGGGAGTGGAAGGCGTGCTCCTTGCACGTTTTTCGGTTCAATCAATTGGCGCTGTTGTCGGGGACAACGGTTTCTACTATTTGCAATTTTTGATTGATTTTGAAAGTTTTACTGTGGTACTTCTATATTTTAGTGTTGTGTCTTTCCATTTTATTTATTTTCCACTTATTAAGTCGTTTGGTTGTTTATTTTCATTTTCTTGAAATTTTTTTGCAAAAATGGCATTATCTTCAGATTTTTCCGACATTGATTTGGAAGATATCTCACTCCCGCCATACTTTCAAGGTTCGGAGTGGGAGAACCCTCATTTACATATGAAAAATTTGAAGAATGTATGTATTCATGTCTTGGTGGGAATATCTGTGATGATTGCATATATTTTAGATTCTTTCCCTATTCGTTGCAAGATAATGCTAGATTGTGGGTTGATTCATTGTCTCTCGACTCACATTTTAATTGGTTGTCATTTCAGTCTGATTTACTCCGAGTGTTTTTGCCTACTTTCTTGGAGCAGATACAGGGACGGCAGGCCATGGAGCAGCATATAGCGAGCTTTACCCAAGCTGATGGAGAGGCCTACCATCAGGATTTGCAGAGGTTTTGATGTTGGCGTGCCCACTCCATTGCTTCCACGATGATCATCTCATGCAGATCTTCTACACAGGATTACTACCTTCTGTGCAGGATTTTGTGCAGATGAGTTGCGGCGGGGAATTCTTTGATTATTCGACCGAGGATTCATGGAGTTATCTGAGGGGCCTTGCAGAGTATGAGGACGCACTCCAGCAGGTTCAGGTCTAGCCTGAGGAGCCAACTGAGGGCTCATTCCAATGCGACCATATGTAATACCAAGAGAAACTTGTAAAGAGGGTGCATTGGGGTCAAGTATAGGAATTTGAGCATATACATTTGGATAAGCCGGAGGAGATGGATGATGGAGTGCGTGTCGACCCTGTTGAGGACATGATGCATTTTTATATTGGTGGTGATGTTGTGGTGGGTGCATGTGAAGGCACGAGCGATATGGATGATATGAAGAGCTTGAGTTTTGTTTCCAATCTACTACATCCGCCCATTTTGAGGTGTACGAGTGCATGGGACGGACTGCTGAGAGAGTTTTCTTTGATGGTGATGAGGATGATTTGGGCGAGGGAGTGAGTTTACAGACCATGACGGAGCCCGAGACAGACCTTCCTCCTACTTCAGTGCAGCATGTCATATACCCTTCACCTCAGGATACGCACCATGCCATCATTCATGGAGATTTTCAGGATACACTTCATAGTCTGGGGAGGTCTGTAGAGCCTACACTTTTTGATAGCGAGGACGATTGCGAGATGGTTTACGTTGAGCCTGAGCCATCGTCTCCTCCAGATTCTCTTCTGCAGCTGCTTCCCCCTCCTCCTGAGGCAGAGTATCATGCCACACCTAGCGCCATTATTCAGGAAAGTTTCCACCATATCATGCCTTGCATTTCTGAATCCCAATTTGCACTTCTGCATATTTGTGATTCAGATTGTCGTCGTTTACATTTAAATTCTTTTTCTGATGACCCATTTTGGAATGCTTTTGTTGCAGGGCATGAAGACATGGCTTGGATTGATGCAGCTCGTCTCATACATGGCACCTACTATACAAAGGGGACGCTGGGAGTTGCATTGTTGGAATCCAAGGAGGCCGGTGGATGCCTTGCTCCAAAGCAGCTGTCAGAGGAGCAAAAGGAGCTGATAGATCAACTTTCTCCACCGTTATACATTCGAGATCCGCCTTTTACCACGGTGTGTTCTTTCCAATAGTGTAAATAAATAAATGTTTTATTTTTGTGCTTTCGTATGCTTTTCTTTTCGTTTCTAGGATCTTTTGTCGAGATCCAATACTCTTCCAACATTGAGGGCAATGTTTATTTTAAGTTGGGGGAGAGTGTTAGAATCTTTAGGATTATTAGGATTTTGATTTTTGCTTAAATTTTTTTGAGATACCTCTATTTTGCCACCACCCGTTGCTCTTTATTGCATATCATATTTTTCTCCTCGTCTCTACATCGTTAGCTTTATGCGTAGTCCCTAAATGCTTAATGCTATGCAATTTTTTCGGATTATTATTTTGGTATCAGCTTCTTCGATGTTTAATTGGCACGTTTTAATTTCTTTTCTATTTTGGTGTCGAATGTTAATATGCCATGTAAGAAACTATTTTATACGTCGTGATATCTCTTTGAAATAATTTGGAAATAGTTTGGTGTAAGTGATTGCATAAATTGGGATGAATGGTTTAGTTTTTGATTGGATATGGGTGTGGCCAATGGTGCATGTTTTGTTTTCCTCATAAGGAGTGGGTGGATGAGTTGTTAACTTGTGTTTAGAATGAGAAAGAGAGTTGATATAAGTGAATATTTCTTTCTAATCAAATCGAGTGGCCGGTGCCCCACGAAACATTGGGGAGAACGCCAAAGATGAGATTTAGAGGATCATTCCATCCCTTTGCCGATATAGCGTTATAGCTTGTATGCAAAGGTGGTGGTGTTTGCATTTCACAGCATTATTGCGTGAATGCAAAACAAAAACATAAACATAAAACATACAAAAAAGAGAGAAAAAGAAAAGAAAAAGAAAAAATGAAAGAAAAAATGAAAGAATAAGCAACATGGTGATGCAATCTCATCTCCCACAACTTAGAGGAATTTCTTTTGTTTTGTCCATTTCCATGAAAGTTAGAAACTTTGCCATTTGTGATATATTCCAACGAATGCGATAAGTTGCTTATAACTTCACTTTTCTTTGAATTGGATTGAAGAGCATGTCATTTGTTGTTTACTTTCATACATTGTGTATATTGCCTTTGAAATCACTTGGAAATAGTATTTTTGGCATGCCATGATGATATCTTGAGTTTGGTGCATGATTTCAATTTAATCCGAATTTATCGCATATTTTGCTAGGGACTAGCAAAAAACTAGTTAGGGTGTGATTTGGGGGTAAAATTGTATATTTATCCCCCCATTTCAGTGCTTTTTCTGCATGTATTAATCATATCTTAGCTTCATTTCATACATATTTTCGATATCTCTTAAATTTGGAGCTTATCGTTTACATATGCATAAAATACAATTTTTACATCTTATTAACCTCTTCATCTTAATATTCTATTATTTTTCAGTTGAATTTCGTAAAGTCCCGATTCCAACGTATATTTTTCCAGAATTTTTGGAGGTCGGAGTAATTTACTGTATTTTTTGGAAGACAGTGTGACGGTGCTGAAATTCTGGTCTGCTATTCCCTTCTTGTGCAGAATTCTGCTATCATTCAGTGCATATTTAGGCTTAATGATATTTTTTAGTCGTAGCAAACTTTGTTACAGTTCCATCGCCCCCTGAAACAAGTCATTCCGAGGTCGGATGATTTTTCTTGAATTTTTGCAAGACAGGGTGACGTTGCTGAAATTCTGGTCTGCTATTCCCCTCTTGTGCAGAATTCTGCTGTCATTCTAGTGTTTATTCCGGCCTAATGATATTTTTTAGTCGTAGTACACTTTGTTACGTTTCCATCACCGCCTAGAACGATTGATTCCAAGGTCGGATGATTTTTCTATAATTTTCGCAAGACATGATGACGATGCTGAAATTTTCTGCTGCTTGGGCATTGCTTGCGGGTTTGGGCCAGAATCCGACCTATTTGACTTAATTCCAGACCCGTTAAGCTGTGAATGAGTTTTTAGCTGAAATTGAGGGCTGTTTTTCCCCATTCTTCTTCCTCTTGGAGTTTTTTAGGGCATGGAGGCCATGAGGGAGGTTGATGAAGCTTGAGGAGCTTGGAGAAGCACTTGAGAGTGAGAGATCTCATCTTGGAGTGACACTTGGGAGAAATTTTTCTATTCTCTTGTGTATTTTGATTTAGCTTTTGTGTTCTAATTGGATGATAGTTTTGAGTAAAAACTTCTCCCTTTCATCATGAATTTCTAAATCTTGCTTGTGTGGTTGTGTTGTGCTTGTTATTGTTGTTTGGTTGTGAATTTCATCTCTAGCATGATTTTAATCTCTAATTTGTGAATGATACTTTGAGTTAGGGTTGTTTAATGGAACCCCTGGTGGGAAATCCAAAGAGAGGCTCATCCTAGTGGACCCTCTCTATTGTGCTTAAAGTTGATTGCTCTTGAGTTTCATTCATTACTTATTGCACCCCACATGTTCGATGAAATGTCTGATTCAGGTTCAATATTACATATTTAACCCCCCATTTAGCCCTATTTTGTGCTCATGTGATGCTACATTGTTCTCTAATTCATGCGTATTTTCTACACATTTATTTATTAGAGAAAACACACTATTTGAGCACAAAACAGCAATTAACGAAGTATTTCTGCACTTTTTATATTTTTCTTAGCTTGGTCTCGATCTCACGATTCCAACGACTATTTATTTGTATTTTTCTGAGATCTGTGCTAATTACTATGAATTTTTTTAATGCAGAATACCATTTAAATGGAGAAATACGCAAGGAAATACGAAAATACGGTCGGCAGCGAATCAGAAGCCGCCACGTGGCAGCATCGGAGCGGTTCCCGCTCGCATCGAACGGCGATTAGCGACGGGGCGTATACTGGCGACGCGGCTGATTGTGAGCGGTTGGATTTTGATCCAACGGACGAAATCAAGATCAAAAACGAAGAACGAAGCGGCCTAATTGAGAGCCACGTGGCGCGTTGTCGACGGCCCGATGCAAATCCAACGGACAAGCGGGCTCCCGCGTTTTGAAACGCGATCGAACGAAAGCGGGGTTACGTGGCCGATTTTAGATCGTTGGATGAAGATCCAACGCTTGCCACGAAGCGGAGACGAGCAGGCGACGCGGCATTCTCAAGGCCGTTCGATCAAGATCCGACGGCCCAAATTCCTCCCGCTTCGAATTCGAAAACGAAACGCGAAGCGGCAACTGCTTGGCGACGTGGCTGCCGTTGGACGGTCCGATGGCGATCGGACGAACGAGACCAAATGAGAAGCGGATTCGAAGGAAGCGGGTTGCACACGAAAATTAAAGGCTACGTGGCGTGGCGTGGTCCGATCCCGCTTGGATCAACGGCCCAAGTTTGATCCGCTCGAGATGACCGGCTGGGATCAATTCGGGTGCGGGTTTTAAACCCAATAAGCTTCTAAAACCCGCAATCTTATTATATAAGGTATTCCTAGGGTTTTTGAGCGTATTCAAGCAGATTGAGGCGTATTTTGAGCGTATTGGAGGCTGTAGGAGACGTATTTTCCCCCTGAAAAATTCTGTAAAATTCCAGAGGCTTGTTTTATTATTTCCAGAGAGTTTGAAGTCTTTTCAAGGAGAATTGGTGATATATTTCTTAACTTAAACCTCTTATTTGATGCTTTTCTACCGTATTTTGCTATAATCTTGATGTATTTTGCCATGAAAGTTGTTTATTATTGCATGATGAGTGCATGGTACGGCGTAGTTAGGGGCTATGATTTGTGTTAGTTTGGTTGTATTCCATGTGCTAAATCGTAAAACGTCGCTAAAATTGTAATCTTTGTTCGTAAATCGACTTTTTCAGATTCCAAAAGAATTGATTTAGTTGATGATCGCCCCAAAAGGGTGAGTTTTGATCTCCCCAAAAGGGAGTTTCATACCGTAGTCTTGATCTCTCAAAAAGAGAGTTTCATATCGTATTTTAACTTTAGCGATGATCTTTTTGAATATTGTGTTTGAGCCCCCAAAAGGGCATCTTCCGATGAGTTGCTCCCAAAAGGAGAATTCATTGAGTTATATTGGATATTTTCCCGGTGAATTGCTCTCAAAAAGAGAATTCATTGTGATATATTCATCAACCAAATTAATACGAATCATTGATCCTAACGAACCCATACCATGTGCACACTTTTTATAGATATTTTCAGACACGATTTTCTATGTTTAAATTGTTCACGTGTTCACATCACCATCACCGTCACCATTGTTGAAGTGGTTGGTTTCTTTTCGTATGATTTCTATTTGATTTGAATTGTGGTTGCAACAGATTTCTTCCCGTGGATTCGACATCTGGACTCCCAGATTTTACTACTTGTACGGACTCTTGCGCTTGAGAGAGAGCACCTTTCCGGTCCCACCAATGTCGCATCCTCCGATTGATCGTCCCTTAGCCATGAGATCAATTGAGTTATATTTGGGCTGAATCCCCACGTCCACGACCTCACTCTCATACACACCACATGAGTCATCCTCGTTGCTTGCCGATTCGGCTCTCCACCCTTAGTGTGTAGGCTAGGAAGGTAGATTCACCCCACATTTTCTCACACTTTTCCACCATTAGCGAGGCGGTTGTCTCACGCTTTACCTTTCTTTATCAATCAATTTTGCGAGTGTATAACGACTTGTCTCTGTGATCCGACCCGAAACTCACCGATTATAAATTTATATTGCATTGACGCTCCTACACTTGGGAGTGGAAGGCGCGCTCCTTGCACGTTTTCTGGTTCAATCACTAAGGCAACATCATCCTACCTTTTCGAAAAGCTCATCATCCAAGAAGCAAATCAAGAGTATGCATAGCTACACCCCGAAGTAAACCGCAGACATAGTGACGACTGGGTCAGAGACCATGGACGTGGAGCTATCTAACGGGTTTGCAGACCATGCCACTTTCATAGCTCATCCTCGAGAAGGCTACATTAAAGGCGATGAGACAGAGTCACACCTCTTCTGATGAGCTCCTTTGGATTCAGCAGCTGCCATATATGAGTGACACTCGTATAAATGAGTGATGATTGTATTTTGTATTTTTTTCTCGGAATATTGTAGATGAGATTGATGTATAGTGCCTATGAGATCTGCAAGTCTGAAGCTTGTACAGATTTAGGGAGAGTTAAATGTAGAGTTGTACTCTTTTCCATTGGCTATGGTTTTTCCCACTGGGTTTTCCATAGCCAAACGTTTTAATGAGGCAACCTCATTAACTCTGGATCCAGAAGTATCCACCCTTAGTGATATCCACAAAACAGTGGAAGTTAAAGAGACTTGTACTCTCTAACATATGATTCAGAAGTATCTATCCCGTGTGATACTCAGAAGCACTATAAATCCTGCAGTATTCATATATCGAGTTTACAAAGATAGATGTATAAGGGGAAGTGTTATGAATAGGTTGTATGAACTTTCATATATCAACCCATTGATATTCTAAACCATATGTATTAATATATTAGTGAGGATAAACAACCTTATGGCCAGCACTTTTCCATGGAAACTCTTCATCTCTTAGGGTGTGTGTTGTTAGTGGGAAAAGGAAAGGAAGGGAAATAAATTAAGAAGAAAAATGATTTTCCATTGTTTGGCTTAAAAGAAAAGTGAAAAGAAAAAGAAAATGAGGGAAAAGAGTGGAAAATGTTGTGAACGGGTATTTAACCGTAGTTGGGTGAGATTCTGGGCTATCCTAGAGATAGGCCCATATCATTGTAAACACATCTTGTATTCTCCTCATTGCCTATAAATATAGACCTGAGGGCTCTCCCCTCAATAGTTGATTCATAACACGTTATCAGCACGACTCTAAAAATTTTCTTTTCCACAAAATTTTTTCCGTTCGTTGCGAAGGCGAAGGCGAAGGCGAGACGGGAGATCCACGAGCGCGGTGCAAGGCTTCCTCCATCAAGGGTCATCATCCGCGTAGGGCTTCGAGCAACCGTCGCTATATCCGGAGGACGGATATAGAGGTAAAAATACTAAAAACGATATTTTTAATCATACGTATGATTGTCCCTCCCCTAGATCTCGCAAGATCGTCATGGGGATTCATCGTCGCCTTGAAAACGACGGATTTTTCATCCCAAAAACTCAATTTTTAGGGTAAAAACCCAATTTTGAACCCTCCGGCGGCTAGTCGTCACCGGACCCCCCCCAAACCCCTCGCCGGAACCCCCCGCCGGAATAAACCCCACCACCCACCCTGGCCGCCTCCCCCTGCAGGGGGGCGGCCCCCGTGGCCGCCGCCCCCTGCAGGGGGCGGCGGCCCCCGAGGCCGCGCCCCCTGCAGGGGGGCGGCCCCCGCCGCCCCCCCCCTGCAGGGGGGGCGGCCCCGGCGGCCGCGCCCCCCCTGCAGGGGGCGGCGGCGGCGCCGGCCCCCCCATGAAACCCTACGGGAAACAAAAAAAAAATTTAAAATTTCCAGATCTGTGGGCCTGAAGCCCACAGCAGATCTGTGGGCTTCAGGCCCACAGAATTCAAAAAAAAAAATTCCAGATCTGTGGGCCTGAAGCCCACAGCAGATCTGTGGGCTTCAGGCCCACAGAATTCAAAAAAAAAAATTCCAGATCTGTGGGCCTGAAGCCCACAGCAGATCTGTGGGCTTCAGGCCCACAGATTTCAAAAAAAAAAAGAAGCCTATGGGCCTGAAGCCCATAGGCCGACTGCGGGCTTCAGACCCGCATGCTGTTTTATCTGAAAGAGAAAAAAAAAATTTGGGGGAGGCAAAGGCTATTAACAAGCCTTAAAAGGCAACTTGCTAGCCTAAAAATTAATTTAAAAAGGGGATTTACGGGCAAAATATTCGTGAAAACTCACGGTAAATTACGGGACAAATATCGGGCAGGCGAGGACTTTTTGGGGATTCTTGGGGGGGCTTTTGGGATGATGAGGGAAAATTTTCCATCTGACAAAGAAACTGTTTATTTTGGGCTCTTAATCAATTTAATTGATTAAACCCATTCAATTTACAACCTTTGTATTGTGATGATTTTTTCTGCAAAAATCATATTTACATGCTTTGCATCTCTGGTATATTCTGTTGGATATTATATGCGTGGTTGTGCATTGTATTTAAAACTTAATAATTACGAAGATCCTGCGACCGCTCTGCCGTTAGTAACCTAACGGTGTATGACGTTGCCCAGTGGTCCAATAATTATTAAGTGTTTAAATTATTTATCCATCTCTGCGAATATTAAATGCATGTGATGCCTGTGATGAAAATGTATGATGAAAATGTTGATGAGCACAATATTTCTGCATGAATTGCTAAATGTGGTTTTTGGATCGGCCGTTTAGTCCCACAATTCATTTCCTGCACTTTTCTTTTATTTTTGAGAGAAATTGTAGTGAGGAATTTATGTAAATGTCAAAGAAAGAAGACCAACTTCCATGAAGACGGAGGCCACGCTTGAAGATGGAGATATCATATGGGACCCACGGGGTTTCCAAAGTTGTATTTTCATTTTCTTTAAGCTGCAAATTTGTATAATTTGGACTGTGGACTTTTTTGGACTCTTTCTTGTGGGACTGGCCGATCCACACATTTAGTTTTTCGTTAAATATTGTCTCCGCATGAAAATGTTTTCTCTGAATTAATTATTAATTCATGCATGTTTGTGCTCTGCTAGATAAATGGCTAATATTGCAAGCGTTAATTTCGAAGTACTGGAAGCATCAGGTAGAAACTATCTAAGCTGGCAGCTAGATGTAAAGTTTCACATGCGGGCAAAGTCTCTCATCGCTGCTGTGACTAAAAAAGAAAATGTTAGCGATATAGAGAAGGCGCAAGCCATCACCTATATTCGCCACCATGTGGACAAGACCTTAAAGGCTGAATACCTTACGGTCGAAGATCCACTTGAGCTATGGACTGCCCTTGAGGACAGGTATAAACATCAGAAAGATGTTATACTCCCAAGGGCACGATATGAGTGGGAGAACATGAGACTACAGGACTTTAAGTCCATTGCTGAGTACAACTCAGCACTTTTTAGCATCACCTCACGCCTGAAGTTGTGTGGTGAGAAAGTCTCAGAAAATCGCATGCTGGAAAAGACGTATACGTCCTTCCATGAAAAAGATGCGATACTCATGCAGCAATACTGTGAACGCAAGTTCACCAAGTATTCCGAGCTGCTGTCATGTTTACTCATGACCGAGCAAGACAGAGAGCTTCTTCTCTCCACTCACAATATACGCTCCCCGGC
This sequence comes from Scilla litardierei, assembly GCA_030789695.1. Taxonomy (NCBI): domain Eukaryota; kingdom Viridiplantae; phylum Streptophyta; class Magnoliopsida; order Asparagales; family Asparagaceae; genus Scilla; species Scilla litardierei. The sequence goes on along the minus strand of CM061130.1, from coordinate 3,280,706 downwards.
ACTGCCCCCCACCAGAAGCTCACCATTCCTCTTCCTTCAAAAAGAAGAGAGATAATAAAAGAAAAGAAAGACCACAGAAGGGGGGTCAACAGAAAAATGCCAAGGGCCATGTACAGCAGCAGTGAAATAATGAAAGTAAGCGGAAGTTCACGAGGCACAGAAATAATAAAAATAGAAATGATATACCCCCACCCAAGAGGGAATGGGAAGACCAGTGCCAAAATTGTGGCATGAAAGGCCACTGGTCCAGAGTGTGCCGAACTCCGCATCATCTCCAGGATTTGTATAAAGAGAACAAGAAAAATAAAGCTGAAACAAACCTGATGACATCTGATGCTCCAGTTAAGTTTTTCAGCTGACGACTTCGAAAATAATGACATGCTTGACTAGCCTTTACTTTTATCTTAGCAAATTGTTTAGAACATCTCACGTTATGAGAGCTTTTGTATTACGCAATCTGTTTTGATTGAAAAACTTTAGTAGACAATAAATGAATATGTCTATCTGAATATGCATGTGCCTTTATGTTTCATCTTTTGAAACTGCTCTCATAAATAATTAGTAGACAATATACACGTACGATCTCTTTCAATACAAAGCCCAACATCAGGGCTATATTGAAGATCCAGGGAATGCAACACCGTTGCCCCCAAACGACACAAAAATAAAGGATGCACTAATCTCTCCGAATTCCAAAAGAGACTTTCTAAGTCTCAAGGACATCCGGTTCAACGGATTCCACTTGGAAACAGCAAATGTAAATGAAAAAAAAAAATTAATTACCATATGAAACGTATCAAGAAAAAGGAGTAAAATCCATACTTGAACGTTTGAGAGCCTTATAGGCCTCCACCATACGAAGATTCGGAGAAAGGAAGCAGAATTAAACGGAGCACCTGAAGTGCCCGACATCAGCCGAGCTTTTACTCCGGCATGATGGACTTGGCCACCCTGGATTTATGATGATGCATCGCATCTTATCCTATGGGTATGACTTGAAGAACCAGAAGATTCTTCAGAAGGGAAAAAGTCCCTCGCATCCCTTACTATAAGGGAAAACTAATTGCAAGGCCATCTACACGATAAGTTGAAAAAGAATCTCCACGCTTCCTCAAAAAGAATACAAGAAGATAGATGTGGATAAAATCCACTACCCTTAGTGGGCTATTTCAGTACTTCACTGTACTGATAAATGCATCCTCAGAATATTCGTACGTGTGTCTACTACAGACCCGCAACTTAGCTTTTCCAAAGCTATTGGCACAAAAATAAAAATGTTGCGGGCACATTTTCCAGACAATAAAATGTTGTAAATAAGTCTGGTTAATGTTGGGAAATATACCTCCCAGTCTTTTCAAGAGTACTGCCAATCAACGTGAATTGAAAATGAACATACAAGTGCCGCATGTTCATACCCAAAATGGGTCGGCAGAGTCACTGAAAAGTAGACTCCAATGGACTGAACGTCCATTAAATCCCGATTGCCTATGGATGCATGGGGACATGCAAATTCTGCATGCTGCATCGTAAATGAAAATAAGACCCTCTGGAGGTCAGAGTCTCCAATGCAATTTGCATATGGAATGCCACCGAACATTTCTCATCTGAGAATCTTCGGTCGCGCAGTCTTAAATCCCCATTGCACCACCAAAGAGGACCAAAACGGTACTCAACGTCGCCTAGGTATCCATGCAGGGTTTGACTCACCCTCACTTATAAGATACCTAGAACCCCAAACGGAGGACGCATTTAAGGCACATCTTGAAGACTGTGATTTCGATGAGACGAGTTTCCCAAAAATATGCCCAGATACTAGAAAATCTGGCGCGAAGAAAATTATAACGTGGGATACAAAAAGTTTGACCCACTATGATCCGGTAACAATACAATGTGTAGATGAGATCCCGAAGATCCTCCACATACAGAACATTGTTTCCCAATTACCGGAATCATTTATTGACAACCAGAAGATTGTCAGATCACACATCCCTGCTGCAAAAACTCCAGCTAGGATTGACATCCCCGAGAATGGATGCAACCCACCAGCAGCAGAAGTGGCTGATCCTCAACAGAAAAGAGGCAGACCACCAGGCTCCTAGGACAAGAAACTCCTGGAGACCTTAAGACAATACTACCACAGGACAATGAGCTCCTGTCCACACCATCACCCTTCCCGGAATCCACTGCAGAGGAATTGCCGGGAAAAAGTGAAATTAAGTAAATGTTGTACGTACTGGGGAGGTGTTGGACAGATAGAACATAAATTGTCGACAATGTATTCACGTATCATATTGCCATATACATCGCAATGGCGATGATGTTTATAAATTATCGTTCCACACTCCGTTTGCTAGAAGGCAAACATAGAGATTGGCCAAACGTGGAACGTGGCAATAAAAGATGAGCTGGACTCACTTATGAAACGTGAAATGTTCGGACCTGAAGTCCAGACACCAAAAGGTGTCAATCCTGTGGATAAAACAAAGTATTGCAAACATAAGAAAAATAAATACAAAATCGTATGCTATACGGTACAACCTATAGCCCAAGGAAAATTTCGCTGAAACTAGGGATCGAACAAATTCAAATGAGCATGTCTCATAAATGATGCATCAGTCTCCCTAAGTTATCAAAAGCGAATACCTTACGATTTGGCGAAGGAAAATTTTGGATATGCCGTTATTGGATGTTGTGACGGCATACCTTCGTGGATATCTTGTAAAGATAATTTCCACATTTCCTTAAAATGCCTGAATAGACTTCGGGACGTCTATTCAAATAAAGAAATATAAGTATAACAAATAAATGTACAACCAAGAGAATCAATTGACAAGTCAATGATTCCTACTGAAGGTTGTCTTTGCATCTGTGCAAAGAACAGGATTAGAGATCATAGTTGGAGACAACTAAAATCTCATCGGATCTCCTGAAGAGAAAACCGAAATAAATGTACAAGCCTGACTTTTAAACATGAAATAAAAAGACCTAGGCAAATATAAAGTCATGGCTCATAGAATCCTGTTATAAACGCCCAGAAGCGCGTTGGAGAAATTAAAAGGACCATTGTCATCCAAAGTACACCTACGGTGGTATACTCAATGGATGTACAAAAAAGAACCCTTCCGATCGCTGGAAGAGGTGGAGGATATAACTGGTCCTAAAGTCTCTTATCTAAGTGCAATCATGCACTCCTGGCTAACTGCATGTGTCCCGGTATAGCAATTGCAGTTAACTCATTAGCCAGAGATAGTTGGCACCTCACTAGGGCCATTAGATCGGAGTCAAGCCTTCTGCGCTTCCTCCAAGGGTCGAAAGATTTGGACTTACAAATTATAGTAGCATCCTCCAATGTTTGTGCAAATGCAGGTTACAGGTCCGGTCCCTATACTGATAAATCACAGAATGAGTACCCACAGTGGGATGACCATCTACTGCAAATATGCAAAGCAACTTATGAAGGCAACATCATCCTATCAATTCCGAGATACTCACCATTCCAGAATCACACCAATAGGTGTATTTAAGGGCGTCTGGTGGTACATCACATCCCAGTGACGACTGGGATAGAGGCTGGTTCTGTGGAGCTGACCATATAGTCTGAAGACCACATCAGAGGCGACGAAACTTAGCACACCTCTCCAGAGTTTCTGGATTCAGCAGCTGCTTGATGGTGATAACATTTGTAATCTGTGTACATTTTCGGAATATTGTAAATAGGAGTGATGATATAAGCCTACGAGATCTGAAAGCCTAAGAGCTTTTACAGATCAGGGGGAGTTGACAGAATTTGTACTCTTTTCCCTTAGCTATGGTTTTTCCCACTGGGTTTTCCCTAGCCAAAGGTTTTAACGAGGCAAATCAAATCAACTCTGGATCCCGAAGTATCCACCCCTCTGTGACGCTCAGAATCCAGAAGTATTCATGAGCAGAGTCACATGTACAAATCAGGGGGAGTTAAAGAGCGTTTGCACTCTTTTTCCTTAACTATGGTTTTTCCCGCTGGGTTTTCCATAGCTAAAGGTTTTAACGAGGCAAATCTCACCAACTCAGGATCCTGAAGTATCCACCCCATGTGAGACTCTTCTACGCTCAGAATCCTGAAGCATTCACGAGCAAAGTCCACACCTATGGCTGGATAAGGGGGAGTGTTGTGAACGGGTATTTAACCGTAGTTGGGTGAGATTCTGGGCTATCCTAGAGATAGGCCCATATGTAAACCCATCTTGTATTCTCCTCATTGCCTATAAATATAGACATGAGGGCTCTCCCCTCAATAGTTGATTCATAACAGAAAATAAATAGTAAAACTTTTCTTTCACGTTTTCCTCCTCTTGACCCAAGGAAAATGAGGGAAAAGAAAGCAAATCTAACTATTCTCACGTTCATGCATTTGTGTTTTTTAACAAATATAATTAGTTGCTATTTTTAAATGAATTCATGAATAATTCATAAAGGTTTTCAAAAAATTTGAATGAATTTTTCAAAAAAATCACGAATTATTATCAAAATTTACACACGAATTATTTAAAAGTCGCAAATTATTCAAAATTCACGAATTGTTCACGAATTTTTCAAAAATAGTATGTGAATAATTCAGAAATTTTCTTTTGAAAATCATAAATATTTAATATATTTTTATTCATAAACTTGTTCGAAAAACCAGTGAATAATTCGTGAATTTTCGAAAAATTCATGTAATTTTCGCATTTTTCTTGAAAAAACCGCGCATTATGCATGATTTTTCTAATAGCTTGCAAATTATATCCAACGTTTTTATATAATTTGTAAATTATTTATGTACTATTTAATATCAAATTATTTATGAATCATGATATTTGTAGGGTTAGAGAATTATTCGTTACAATTAGTAAATTATTTGCTAACCTTTTGAATTATTCAGAACAACTAACAAATTATTAATTTATTTTCTTGAAGTACCTCTTAAACTTTTTAGACAAATTATTTATAAAGTTAGCAAATATACCTCTTAAATTATTTAGCAAAAACTTCGCTTAATTTTTTATTTTGAATTAATAACGGAAGAAATTTTTTTAATTTCCTTTCAATTTTCTTCAAAATTTTCTCTGTTAACCAAATATGAAAAAGAATATCATTTCTTTTTCTTTTTTTTCCACTTTTCTTTTGTACATTTTCTTTCAATCCAAACACACCGTTAAGGTTGTGAAATTATTAAAATTATTATTATTTATTTTAAAAAATGTGTTTGGAAGGGAGACCCGCAAACCACGGAACAAGCAGAGGGTCCCCCATTTTCGTTTTCTTCCTTCTTTCCACCCTCCACATCGGCCTCCGTCTCCAAAACCCCCAAAACCCTTTGTAAACAAATTTAAAAAAAAAAAAAAAACTACATTGACAAACGGGGGGAATTGATCGATAAGCGAGGAGAGAAGCGAGGAAGATGAGCACAGTGGACAAGATGCTGATAAAGGGCATCCGGAGCTTCGACCCGGAGAACCGACACGTCATCACCTTCTTCCGACCTCTCACTCTCATCGTCGGCCCCAACGGCGCCGGAAAAACAGTATTGTTCATTTATTTATTCAATTAATTTCACTACCCAATCACCCTATGATTATTTCACCAAAAACCCTAGCATTGTTAACTGTTGTTTCCGTTCCAGACCATCATCGAATGCTTGAAGCTGGCCTGCACCGGCGAGCTCCCTCCCAACTCTCGCTCCGGCCACTCCTTCGTCCACGACCCCAAGGTATCATCACATTCATCCACCCCTTCCAACCATTTCTCCTCATCTTGACAAGTTTCATCTGTCTTATTTTTGTATTTCCCCCATTTGGTTTGTGTGTTACGCATGTCAAGGTCGCCGGTGAGACGGAGACCAAAGGCCAAATCAAGCTCCGGTTCAAGACGGCAGCTGGCAGGGATGTCGTCTGCATCCGCTCCTTCCAGCTCACACAGAAGGCCTCCAAGATGGAGTTCAAAGCTCTTGAAAGCGTCCTTCAGACCATCAACCCCCACACCGGCGAGGTGTGGTCCTGGACATAAAAATAAAACAAAAATGATTACTTTGATGATTTGCATCGCACTGCATTGTGCCTTGTGGTAATGGTGAATGCCCCTTTTTTGAGCTGCAGAAGGTTTGCCTTAGCTATCGGTGTGCGGATATGGACAGGGAGATCCCTGCATTGATGGGAGTGTCCAAGGCCATCTTGGAGAATGTTATATTCGTGCACCAGGATGAATCTAATTGGCCTGTGCAGGATCCTTCAACGCTGAAGAAGAAGTTTGATGATATTTTCTCTGCTACCCGGTATCCTTTTTGAGACCTTTTTAGTTAGAGTAGAAACCAAGTTTTTGTTGTGCACCAAATCAAACTCAATCATCATATTGCGCTTGCTACTTCCTCTGCGTGGTTGTCCTGGAATGTACGAAAATCATCCATATTGCGTGAATGCTACCAGCTTCTCAAATGCCTACGTTGGGGGTTTGCATATGTTTGAGAGAGTCTATCTTGCACTATTTTTTCTGACTATTATGTAGGTTATGATGGGCAACTATCGTACCGTTAGCCAACAACCACACAAAACATTCTTCTTCTTTTGCATAGCATCACTTATTGGTTGCAGACATATGATGCTTAAATAGTAAACATATCTTCAACTTTTCTCTTATCATGATCTACCAAATCATGTAGCTACTCTTTTTCCCCCCAATGACTAAGATAACCTGACATTTCTGAATGTTTGGCATCTTCCACCCACTGAGTTCAAGGCGTCTATTTAATCCATTAATCAAGGTTTAATTTTAAGAACCCCACCATATTTTGTCTCTTTTTCAAGAGCCCCCTTGGACTTTTTTGTTCTCCAAAATCCCTTGAACTATTGTTTTTCCAGAAAACACCCTACACCCTACATAGTCTATCATTGTTAGCTTATTTTGAAAAAATATTTTCTGATTTTTTGAATACTTCTTATGAAGTTGCAATACATATATTTTAAAGTTGTATAACTTATAATTTTTATTTCAATATTTGATAATGATTTAAATTATTTTTATTTTTATTATTTTTGTCATTTTATTTTTTATATAAATGAGTCCATGCTACATATAATAGATAAATTTTAGCTAGAACTTTCTAACAGTACACACACACACACATACAAAATTTGCAATGGCTTATTAATTTCTAAAATTTTCTTGTATTTTTGTTACGTTACTGTTAGTTTTTCTTTTACATAAATGAATGCATAGCTGATATAATTTATATTATAAATACATACCAAATTTGCAATGGCTTATTAATTTCTAAAATTTTCTTGTAATTTTGTTACGTTACTGTTAGTTTTTGTTTTACATAAATGAGTGCATAGCTGATATAATATATCTTATAGTGGGTAATATTTCACCACAAATTTTTTAATAGTAAACAATTATATAATTTTTAATGAAGTATCAAATTTATTTATTTTTAAATCTAAATTTTTGTTATATGTTTTCCCATAAATTAGTTCAGTATTGATACAATAATAATTTGTTAATAAATTTGTTATAGAAAATTATTACATAATATTTAATGTCGTATTAATATATAAATTTTTGTGTTTTTCCTATTTAATTATTATTTATTACATTAATGAATTTATACTTGGTATAATAAATAATATTATGGATGAGTAAATATGTGTAATAACTCTATCAAGCATAATTTTTTTTCAAAAATTACTTAAGTATTTTAACATTTTTTTCATTTCTTAACAACATTAACGCTCACTTTTTAATCACTTAACATCCCAGATCAATCAATTTTTTCTTTAAATGACCCAAAAGCCATTTACTTTTCTTCTTCATCATCATCTTCCTTCTCATTACTGCTATTGCTATTGGTTATTCTTTTTTATATTCTTCTTCTTGTTAGTTCCTCTCCTTGTCTTGTTCAGGTTGCTGTTGCTTCTCCTCCTTTTTTGTTGGTGTTGCTTTCTTGTTTCTCCTCCTTTCTTCTTCATCTCTTTTGTTTGCTATTGCCATTGTTATTATTCAGCATCATCATCTTCTTTCTTCTCATTATTTTTTGCTATTACTTCTCTTCTCTTCACTCTCTCCTTGGATTTCTTCTTTAAGGTTAGAAAAAGAAAATAAAATACAACATTAGCAAGGAGGAAAGAGATAATAGAAGAGAGATTTATTCTCCTTCTTTAATCTCAAAAAAAGAAGCAACTGCCATCCCGTATGAAACCTATCATCTACTACAAAATAAAAGAAGAAATAACAACATGGCAGCAAGAGAGGGCATTTTGATCATTTAAAAAAATTAAGGGATCATGTGTGTTAAGTGAAGAAAAATATTTTAAGTTACCTAAGTGATTTTCAGATAAACGTTGGGAGTATTTTGAGACTACAACTAGCAAATAATTATATAATTTTGGGTTTTTCGTATATTCGTACCTTAAATCACGCGGTTTTGCAGATTAGTCCCTTAAATATGCGTGTTTGCTCTCAAGTCCCTCAAATATTAAACTTTAACATTAATAGTCCATCTATCCTAATCGAACTTATTTTAATTAATGCTTAAATATTGATTATAGTTAATTAATTAAGAATTAAATACTAATTAACTCTTAACCAACCTCAAAACACACCCTCATTAGTTTTGGATAGAGGAGCCGCCGCCTCATCATCATTTTTGTTGCGGAGGAGCACCGTCTCATGCTGCCTTCTTCTCGCCATTTTGGGGTAGAGGAGCACCGCCTCCACCCCCTCCTCCTCCTTGTTTAAGGAGGAGGGGAAGGAGGTGGTGCTACTCCGTCCCAAAAAATGACGAGGAGGGGAGGAGCACCGCCTCCTACCCTCCTCAACGGGAGGCTGCGGTGCTCCTCCGTGCCAAAAATGATGGGGAGGATGCGGTGCTGCCGCCTCCACCCGCAAAAAACCGACGAGGAGGAGCACTGCCTCCTCCGCCCTCCTCGTGGGTTTTTGCAGGTAGAGAGGAGGCGCCGCCGCCACCCCTTCTGTTGTTTAGGAGGGAGAGGAGGCGGTGTCGCCTTCTCCTCAAAAAATAACAGGGAGGAGGAGGAGCCGTTGCCTCCACTCGCAAAAAACGACGAGAAGGAGGGCAGATGAGGCGGTATCTGCCCCCCTCCGCCTTCTCTGACCTCATTCTCGTCGGTTTTTTACGGGTGGAGGCTGCGGTGCCGTGTCCCCCTCCTCACCGTGAGCTGCCCTGACCCCCAACCAAAAGTCCCCTAACCCATAACCAACATCTAATGGAATGTTTCCTCCCTTGTTAGATTTTAACAGAAAATTAGAGAAAGTGACTATTTAGGTTATAGTTTAAAATTTGAGGGATTTGAGAGCAAATACGCATATTTAAGGGACTAATATGCAAAAACGCATGATTTAAGGGACGAACATGCGACTACCCTATAATTTTTAGTGACATTAATTACTAAAATATTTTATATATTATTGAGTAAAGATATATATTATTGAGTAAAGATTGTGAACATCAAATATTTATATAATGTTTAATGCAATTCCAATTTTCTAAAATATGGTTTCATGTATTTCAAAAAACCCTCTAACGGTGTTAACAAAATAGGTTTTTTTTGAAAAAGCCCATCAAAGTTCAGTGGGATTTTGAGAATTAGAAAATGTCTAAGGGAGTTTCTTAGAAAAATTTACCCCTATATCAATGCTTGCTTATACATCCCATACATGTATACTTGTTTAACTTGCCTTATAACACCAACAAGTTAGGGCTATTTCTAGTATCACTGACACTTCTTCATAATCTAGTGGGTCGCCTAACTTATATCAGTTGATTCTTAATGATCTAGTCATTCTTTCAGAACTATGTCCTTCAAGACCTTCATCCACTTAAGCAGTGGCGTAACCAAGAATTTTTTTGATCTAGGCAAAAATAAAGATTATGTAAAGAATATTTTTAATAAAAATATCAAAAGAAAAAAGTAAGTGTTAACATGCTTTAATTATTTATTGATAATAGATACAAAAATAGTATTATACATATATTCAAATTTTAATATATAACATATAATATATATATTTAATTTGACAAAATAATATCATACATATAGACATGAATGCCTATGAAAATAATATTTGGTAAACAAAGTAATAATTAAAGATAATTTTTTTACATGAATACATAAATGCACACAAGCATATGGAAATAATAATTGATATAAAATTTTTTAAAATCAATTTAGAGAATTTTTTTCTTGCTCTGAGCTGTCCAAGGCAAGTTGTACTCGGTTCCGCCACTGCGCGCTGAATTAATATATGAATCAAAATCAAAATAAAAGAAAGGGATAAAAAGAAACACTACTAGGAGACGAAATACAACGCGTTCTCTAAAATACAAATTATGTATCTAATGTATAAAAGATTTTATACGATAAATAGGTAATAATTTTATGTAAAATATGTATAATTACCTTTTATTTGATATGAAATATCATCTTGTCATGTTTGGTCCCAATTTGGGTGTATATCAAAATATAAAGCATTTAGACAGAATATAAAAATAATGAAGATTTTCTTTCTTTAATGTGCACAAACAAAGAAATAATACCCAACAGGCAAAAAATGATTACAAGTAACACATAATAATAAATAAATAAACAGCATCACTAGGAATCGAACCCACACTCAAGTTTTGTTGACCAGCGCCTTACCGATTCGGCTATAAAGAGTTGATGGTACGTACTAATTTTTTCTTTCAAAAAATGATAATAAAAAAAAGAAAAAAAAAGATTTCAATGGGAATCAAACCCAAATCTTCAAGTTTTGTTGACCAGCGCATTATCCTTTCGGCTATAAAGAGTTGGTGATAATACATAATAATTTTTTTTTATTTTCTTGCCTTGGGTAGATGCATATGGCAACTTGTGCGCCGTTCCGCCCCTGCACTTAAGCACAAAGCTTTCTATCATTTTGCTTTAATGCCTTTTGTCATCAATTCTTTTGGCCTTCATTCGCGCTTTAATAGCCTCTGCCATTTGCAGTGGACAATTTCATGTTGCAATGGATTATTCTTGCTGCCCATGTACATGAGGCTTTGCTGCACTCCACTTGTGCAGGTCCTCATTCTACTTTCTCTTAAATCATTTCTTTTTCATATACTGTATACATCTGCACACTTAGTTACTAAACCAGCTAACGGGTCCAGAGGAGGGGTCATGAGGCCTGCTTGTAGGCTTATTGCTTTTATGTGGGAAAGTTGCATTATGTTTTGAGTTCACATTTGGTCCTATGGCCACAAGGGTTTCATGTAGTGCTATGATGTATACTTGATGTACACAATTTATTGAAATGCATGTGTCTGGTTACAAGATGACGTTGTTTCCCAGTTATCTATAATTTCCTAGTGCTTCAGGTTTAACTAATGTCACTACCTTTGGGCTTTTTCATCCTTCTCGTTATGCTGATTTTCTTCATACATTTGTCACTGCCGTCAAACAAGCACCGTATGAGATATTAAATTAAGTTGTCCTTGCATCTGAGTTAGTCTAAGCCTAGTACAATTATGCATTCCATCCATGTTTCTTGTGTTTTATGTCCTTCTGTCTATGCGAAAATATCAATGGGTGCTTTCAACATCTAACATCTCTAGTAATATCTCCAACATGCTTGTTTGCTAACAGGTTATAGTCTTTAGTACTATTTTCATAATTTGATATTTTCTGCAATTATTGTGGGTGTCCTTTTCCTAATGTAAGTAGCAGACTAATGTCATCTCGTGCCTGGTAGAAATGATTGGAATGCTTTTATGTCCATTGAGCTCCGCGAGAAGGCTTCTCTTTATCAAGATGAAACGCTTTTAGATCTCACTTCCCATTCTTGGTTGAGGTCTCGTGTCTTTTATGGTTTGCCATTGGATGCTGCCAATACGTCAGTCTTCTTGTGCAGCTTTTGCTTTCCAAATACAGTCTTGCGCAGATTTGCGGTCCGAATACATTCTGATGCTAATTGGGTTGGTCAGTTGTACTTTTATCATCTATGTTTCTATTTACATGCCTTTTTCAGCCATTCTTTTCTTGAAATCATTTTCAGTGTTGATGCTGATGGTAAGTATTGTTTCTACTGTGGGTAACAATACTGACGTTGCCCTGCATCAGTTTGCATCTGACATTACAAGGGATTGTATCCACTTCTCTCCATTTTGTGGACATCTGCATGCCGTTCAGATAGATGGATTCCCCAATTAATGGAACGAGCATGGATATAGATTATTGACGAGGATCCGGTCCACTTTAGATTGCACTTTATAGATCAGTTTTTGAGTTAATAATTTTTGAGTTATTTTCATTTGAATTTTAGGGAAAAACTGAGTCTTTTTAGTTATTTTCTTATTTTAGTAGTTTTTTAGTGTCACATCAGTTGTGGCAAAGGAATTTGAGTCTTGTAAGTTTATTTAAAGCTCTTAGATTTGTTTCATTTTACATTATAGAAATTAATTAAAATTTTGTGTTAATGTTTGTTTCCATTTTTAAAATCATTTGCTTTAAGAGTGCGAGAGTGGGCTTGGTTGCTTGATCATGAGTTTGAAAAATCCTTTCGTGTAAGTTGTGTGAGCCGTGATTGTTAGATCTCTACATATCAAATCTTTAAACATTCGTCCCAATTCCCAATTCCCTAATTTTGTTTCTTCCCAAATCCACCGTCATAATTTTCACCTTTTATCCTAAGTCAAATTTGGTATCCGAACCAAAACTTGGGTTATTTCAATTTTTTTCTCTTCACCATCCTTTTCTTTTCTTTTTAGTTAGTGTTTAATAAAAAAGGAAGAAAAAATATCAAAAAAGTGAGGAAAAAAATCAATCAATTAAAAAAAGAGAGCAAGGGAGAAAAAAATAAACAAAATAAATAGAGAAATAAATTATAAAAGAAAAAAAATTCAAAGTTCATGCCCTACCACTAGCCGACGCCCTATCTCAAAAATCTAACTATAACCTTAAAGCCTGAAACCATCACTGCCCTTCCCACCGCCATCCACATCCTTCACCACCGTCATTTTCGCCTTCAGCTACAGTTGCCACCATCTACATGTCAAGATCCTACCACCGTCATCCCCAACGTCAACATCGACCAATGATGTTGGATTTAAATGGGTGGATATGAATCAGACCTCTTTTCTCTCTTTATTGGGACCATGCCAAACTCTTCAAATTTCACGGTGATACTTATGGCATCAAGACATTTCAGTCATAACAGGTGACTGAATCATCAAACTTGAAATGAAAGTAAATTGAAGCTAATTTAGATTATATCTTTAATAACTAAAACTATTAGTGGAGTTGGTTCCAGAATGGGAGGGTAGTGTCTTGGATGATACATATAATTTCACCGATCGATATCACTGGCTGAAAATGAAGTTTAACTTGCAACCATCCTAGACTGATGTAATGCATCCGTTCCTAAATTCTGATTATTCCACCACATTTTGCCCGGTACTTCCAACACAACCTATGCTGATACTACAAACCAATGACCGATATTGATTCCAAAACCGTGATTTCAACCCTTGATTCTAAGTTTCCTGATGTCAGCAAGTAGAGAACCTAAACCAACCTGATTATTCAACAGATTTTAATATTGAAATTCAATTTTTAGTCTTGTTTTGCGTCATTTGATGAAAATTCAGCGCCCAAGACGTTGAAGATATGGTCATTGTAGACGTTTCTCCAAAGAGTTCAACACCATTTTATTATATAGCTTAGCATCACAAAAGCTCGAGTTTCATAACCTTGTCATGTTTAAGAATGTTAATATACAAATTTTGTTTCCCTTGTGAAGTTCACAATACATTCATACTTTTCATCTGATTTGGGGGCATGTGATACATGCTTTGTTCATGTTGTTATCCAGTATTTGATTTTCAGGAAATAACACAAGTAGTGACATTTATTCACTAAGTATGTATGTGGATGCTAGTCCTCCTTATTTGTGTTTTAGTTTGGTCTTCACTGTTCAGTATACTTTGGTGAGTTCTTATGATTCTCTGTGAATACTGAACTTACTGCTGCTTTGCTGTTACTGCTGCTTTGCTGTTACTTCTACTTTGCTGTTAGTTTTCTGAGGCTTAATTTTGTGAATGATAGTCATGCAGTATGGGTTTTAATACTGCTTGTACTTTGTAGTGTCATTGATGGTCTATTTGCCAATCTTGTGGTGTTATTCATTCACTCTGATACGTCTAACTTGTCTGTGCCTTGGATAGTTATACAAAAGCCTTGGAGGTTATTAAAAAGCTTCATAAGGATCAAGCCCAAGAGATAAAAACTTACAAGCTGAAATTAGAGAATCTTCAAACCCTGAGGGATGCAGCCTATAAGGTTATAAATTATTATCCTTTCCTGTTTTTATCCCGTTTTTGTTCTTTTCATCATTTCATATACATGTAAGTTGCTCATTTATTTTTGTTATAGGTATATTAGTTAGTTGAATTTAAGCCCCAATTGGTGGCAACCTGGATCTGGAAGTAGCTAAATCAAGTCAGTTTGGTTTTGGGCAGTCATGTTCTTGTTCCAATGACTGGACTAATCCTCGTCCTTATATACAAAAGATTAGAAGGAAAAAGAACAAATGAGGAAAAAAGATCACTGTTCTGTAAGGTCATCTAGCTGTCTGAGAACTTTCTTATGACTGGATAAGTGTTCACTCTTGAACATATGCGGCGGTGTAGATGTTTGGTTTGCTTGAACATCTACTTATGCTTTAAGAACAGTGAAAAACAGAGGAATGATATAACAGAGTGGAGAAATAAAAGAAAGAAAACAAGGATCAAGATGACATAGTAGAATCTTATCTCTTAGGCATCATAGAGTTATCGTAGCTCTGCAATGACCTTTCCTTTTACTTATAAAAAATCATGCTGCTTTGACTTCTTTTGTTTATTTTATATTTATTTGTTACATATTAGATTTCCTCTTATCCTTTTAATATGTGTATGCCTCAGCATTCATAAGTCTATCTTGGTCGATGTGTGCACTTATACCAATTCATGTTTTAGAGAGTGGGAGTGGGAGTGGGAGTGGGCGTTGGGGGGGGGGGGGACTTCACTATTTCTAATTATCCTTTCCTTTTTTCTGTTTCCCCCCCGAAATTTTACTTCCATCTGGAGGAGACTATTTCTGACATTGACGTGACATCATGACAGTGACATAAAAAGTTGATGTTCTCATGTACTAATGTTTGATAAGGATATGGTTGGGTTAATAATTTGATCCGATCTAATAATGATATCTTTGGACGGTGGGATACATTCCACAAGAAGACCTTGCAAGTAACCTGTGGTTCTTTATTCAGCTCCGTGAAAATATATCCCAAGACCAAGATAAAAGTGAAGCTATAAAAGCACAAATTAAGGAACTGGAAAGGAACATTCAAGCCGTGGAGGGTAACATCTTGCATACAGAAACTACTTTAAAGGAGTTGCGGAAACTTCAGGATCAGATTTCAACAAGTACGACGGCAAGAAGCACATTGTTTAAGCTTCAGCAGACACAATATGCTGCACTTGCTGAGGAAAATGAAGGTAGGTCGACTAATAATTTGGAACTCTTACATTTTAACACATACAAGCATGTGATTTATTGCAAATATGCAATGACTGTGAAGTTCTTTTCGGCATTCTGTGTGTGTTTGGTACTGCTTGTACGTTTATCTTTCCAAAGAGGCCTCCAACATTCTTATGAGTAATGAGTTGTTCATTCAACAATTATTTTATTGTTTGAGATTAGGGAACTGATTGCGCTTTGGTTTTGCTTCCCTTGAGGCTGCATTGATATTCACTTCTATTGGTGCCTAGGTTGCGTTTATGTGGCTTAATATTATGGGTTGTTTATTCAATTATTAGTTTTCTTTCATTTGATTTAGATACTGACGACGAGTTAAAAGAATGGCAATCCAAATTCGAAGAAAGGATTGCATTGCTTCTATCTAAGCTTAGTAAACTGGAGAGGGCAATGAACGATGAAGAAACCAAAAGTTCTACATGTTCGCAGACAATCAATGAATCCATGCGAGAGATCGGGAAGCTTCAGGCCGAAGCTGATGTAATATGCTTGCTATATTTGACCTTTTTATTGCGTGTTTACTTTATACATTTAACTTTGACATTAAATATATTTCAGGCTCATGTGTCTTCGAGGCATGAACGTGATTCAATCATACGAACGATCATCGCAAAGCATAATCTTGGATTTCTTCCTGATGCCCCTTTCAGTGAAGACGTGGCTGCCAGTCTCACAAATAAAATTAAATCGAGGTTGTCAGATCTTGAGAAGGACTTACAAGACAAAAAGGTGAACCACATCTCAACTATTACTTTCATTTCTTATGAATTTTAATGATTTTATTAGGATTCCAGTCAATAGTATTCTAGGTCAGTGATGGCATAGCATGCTCGTCGATTTCCCTAATAATGACTTGTGTTTTTAGAACCTTCTTGATGGGAATCCAGATTACTTTTTATAGAATTTTGGGTCGATTTGGATTTTTAGTCTTTGAGTTTTTTATATTTCTTTTATTTGAGTTCTTTAGTATTTGTTTTAAGGCCTTTTGAGTTCTCTTGAGGAAAAGTCTTATTTTATTTTAGAGTTTGAAGTTCTATCAGGAGTCAAGTATGCTGATAGTTATGAGTTTAATTCTTTTTTATAAAAATAGTTTTGTAGGTGAACTTTGGAATTTGGATTATAAAAAAGATTTAATAAGAAAATTGAGTGTGTTAACTTAGTTTGCAATCCACTAAAATCTTTAGTTTACAAGGTTAGTATAAAAGGTGCGAGTGTGTGATCAAGTCGCATGAGTCAATGGTCCGAAGAAATCTTAGTCATTGAAATCGATCTTTAGGGCGAGACACTAATTTATCATTTAGTTTAAAAATTCATGAGTAGTTATTCCTTGGTTCTTCCACTGCAAATCCCAATTCCCTTTCCTGTCACATCAGATTTGGTATTAAAGCTAAAATCTTGATGCATCTATCATTTTTCTTTTCATCTTTAGTTAGATTAGTTTAGGTTTTAGCCTTGGCTAAAAATCCTTGTTTTCCAGTTACAACAAAACATTGAAAATAAAAAATAGCAAGCAATAATGTTCATTATCTGTTCCTTTCAAACAACAGCAAACCTAGGGACAAACAAAACCCATATTTAGATCTAACCCTACAATTGTTCAATCCTATCATCTTAAACCTCAATTCCTGACCTTATCACCCCTGATCCTTCTTCCACACCATCTTCAAGATCCTGACTGCTCTTCTAACAACAACACCATCATTATCACCTACGCCTTTGCTGGTTGCCTCATCATCACTATCGACCACATGCAATGTCGTCACCAGTCACCTCCTCATCATCGTAGCCAGTTCTGGCATCTTCATTCTCCTACAGTAGCGCCACATTGACCTCATGCAAACTTGTTGTCATTTATCAATCTCAGTCTTCGACACTTATTGCATCATCCTTGTCAACTTATTCCTTTTCTTATGCTGCCACCACCTCAGTTCTTCACCGCCATCACCATCTTCTTCAACTCCTACTTAATCAAATCATCTGTCTCTTCTCTTTTGACTGCTATCGCCATCGACCACCACCTCTAGAGGGGCACTTGTCATCACTCGCCAATGCCAGAGGAGCTGTAGTCTTGTCGTCGCCGGCCTTCATCACTGCATTCATCAACTCCTATGAACCCTAACTTAATTGGATTTCATGTGATTGAACCTGACTCGACTCGAGAAATGTGTATTTCAGAGGACCCAAACTCAAATACAGTAAGTCCGACCCGAGTTCAAACAGCAATGATCTGACTTAGACATGTTTTCGGCATACTCAAGTCATCGCGACATGTAAGCATCACTAACATGTGTCGAAAGATTTGTGTCAAAAGATTAATTTTGCTGAGTTTGCACTACTTTG
The DNA here is from genome assembly GCA_030789695.1 of Scilla litardierei. NCBI lineage: Eukaryota > Viridiplantae > Streptophyta > Magnoliopsida > Asparagales > Asparagaceae > Scilla > Scilla litardierei. The sequence continues at coordinate 3,262,791 of CM061130.1, read as the reverse complement.
GTCATTTTGTGCCAGTTTCTTGAGATTTTTGCATGTAATTTTTGGTTCTAATCATTTGGTTTGATTTTCCAGTAACTCCTACAGACCATATGTCATGCATGAACCATACTTTGCTCTTATATAATGCATGAACCATACTTTGCTCTTGAGTAATTTCTAATCTAAACGAAATTATTAATTGTTAATTCTAAATTTTTTATTATTTTATTTTATGTTAGTTGTTTATTCTCGTTAATTGAATATTGTTTTTTGTCTTGTTTTGTGTGCCTACATCATACTAGGAATGCACATTCTTTTCGCATATAAACCAAAGCCTTAGCATTCTGTTTTTTACATATAATTTTGAGTTTAGGATTTTACATATCCATTTATGTAATTGATTATTTTTATATTGTAGTGTTTAGCATTACATGCTTTTAGCGTTGTGATAAAACCATAGGATCATACAAGGCCCAAGAGTTGCTCACATCATGCACGTCTTCGACAGAGCCCTGTCGAGGATTGATCCCAATGTGACTAAGTTGACTTCCATAAAAGCTTGATAATAATTTTTTTGCTTGCAACATTGATTTCTTCTCAATCATCTGTGTCTCCACGGAGATGGCTGCGTGGTTTTTTCATGGTGCTTGTTTTGTCTTCATTCATCAAGATGCAGATCAAAGCCCTAAAGAATGACGTGGATCCCGATTGGTTTTTCCAAAGTTTAAGTTAATTTAGACTTTTAATCTTTGGGTTCTTTTATATTTCTTTTATTTGAGTCTTTTTAATATTTGTTATTAGGCTTTTTGAGTGAATTTTTTTCGAAAATCCAAAATTCCCACCAGAATTTTTATGTTTGACATAAGCAATATCTTGTATTCTTAAGAATATTGAATTACTATTAGATTCATATTTATTTGTTTCATGGAAATATGATTTCATCTGAAAGATGGTTATCCCTTTATTCATACTCATAGGAATTCATAATAGATAACATTTTTTGAGAAAGGCATGTGTTTACTCCCATCTCTCATTGTTGGACCACCATCATCAATACTGTCACCACCATAAAACCACCACCGTGGTCATCAAAGCACTATCGCTACCACTATCTTTATTGAATTGCTACCATCGTCAGACCACCACCATCATCGTTACTGTTGGACTGTCTTCACCGCTACTCTTAGATCGTCTTCACTGCCATTGCCACCGTTAGATCACCATCATTGGACCATTTTTCCCGCCAGTGTTATCATTGGATCATCGCTGTTGCCCAAGTCACCATTGTCACCGTTGGATTAGTGATGCTACATTCGCTATCAAGTCTTCACTACCACCTTCAGATCATCATTGTCGCTATTAGTACTAGATCAAATCGTCACCACCACATTGTCATACTACATCACCACTGTTGCCACTATTACATCAGATGCCGTCGCCATCATCACATTATCTGATGCGACTGGTATCATCGGATCACCATTGCCATAGTCACTATTGGGCTACCGTTGCAGTCATCATCGTCGCCACAGCCATTGTTGGATCATTATAACTGCAATTGCCATTAGTGCATCATCAGATGCTACCGCGATTGCTGTCAAACCCTGTCGTTGCCATTGCCACCGCTGTTAGATCATGAATGCTTTATGAGTTGGGTCGTGCGATCAGGATCATGGATTCGTAGGGGTGTAGGGAATTGAAAAAACTGGGCACGAAGGTATTCTCGGTGCATGAGGCATTGAAATTGGTGGTTGATCCAATCTCCGGGGCGAGACCCGAAGTTATCTTTAGTATGTCAATCCATAATTAGTTTTTACCTAAATATTGCACCACAAACACTATTTACCTTCCGCTCGGATTCTCTTCTATTCCTTAAACTTGTACTCAAGGTTATATTTAATTTTCAGTCCTCTACTGCATTCTTTTCTTATCATAAATCCTTATGTGCTCTAAGCGAGACCTGCATGCTCTTGCCAAGTGAACCATTTTGCAGTTTTTTTGTGAGATCAATGACCATTTCTCAGTTGCCAGTATGGCAAGTTTGTTTGATTCAAGTTGATGTAACCTAAAGCATTTTCTGTCATGTTTAATTTTGGATACATTTTCACTGAGTCCATTGTATGCATTGATCACGTAGGTGCCAAAAGGCATCCACTTAACCTCCTATTCGCATCCAGTGTCATGCTTCCTAAGGTTTGTCAATCTTTTAGAAGCTTTTCCTCCAAGGTAAGTGTATGAACATTTGTACAGTATCTTCTTATCTAAATCTATAAGTTAGATGATACAAGATTACTATTACATACCAGCAACTTTAAATTTACTACCCAAGTGGTTTCACTGTTTGGGCCATCTTCTTTGGCTGGGTATTTAATTCTTGGTAATTATAATGTACAGTTCTGTCAAGAATCCTGTTGCGCTAATGATTCTGTCATTTTATTCAGTGTGCCCTATGTATTGATTGGGATCCAATTTAAAAGTGATATATAGTCCTTTTAATTTTATTTTAGATTTTATATTTGAGATAGTGACAACGTTTGAGTTATTTGAGTCTTCTGAGTATTTTGGTTATTTTGTTTAGGATAGAGTTTGAGTACTTTTGAGTCTTTTATTTACTTTTGAGTCTTTTAGTTATTTTAGAGTTTTAGTCCCACATTGGATATTGTTTTTGAAACCCACGTTATAAGCCTATATGAAGGCCACCTATTTATTTGTTTTTTAAGAGATAGATGAATGAAGAATACAAATTTGGTGTAAACTTTAAATTTCTCCATTAGTTCAAATCTTTTGCATTGGTGTGTGAGAGTGGACTTAGTTGTTTGGGCGAGAGGTCCGAAAAATCTCTGCATGCGAGGCATGCGAGTCGTTGATTCGAGATTTTCGTAATGCGAGGCCCAAAAAGTAATCAACTTTAACTTTTAAGTTTTCTTCTCCTCCAACTTCCCACCACATTCCTTACCGTTTTTGTCATTATTGAAATTTGGTATCAGATCCAGAACCTGGGTTGTCTTCTTTTTCTTATCTTTTTTCACTCTAAAAAATCTATTTCTTCTTTAGTTAGTACTTTGAATTCAAAAATCCTAACCATGTCGTCTTTTTTTCTCATAAAAAAACTTTTTCTTTAAGTTAGGTTTTATATCAAAGATAAAAAAAAATCTAACATTGTCTTGTCTTTTCTTTCTTTTAAGCATCATTTTATCATCTTTAGGATTTTAGAAAAAATACTAACTTTTTCTTCATCCTTTTCCATAATTGGAAAATGACATCCTGATTCATTTAAAAAAGGGATATAAAAATAAAAAATTAAAAAAGACATAAAAATCAAAAAGGAGAAAAAAATCAAAAAAGATAGATAAAAAAATCAAAAAGAGAAAAAAATCAAAAAGAGAAAGAAAGAGAGATAAACAAAAGGAAAAAAATCGAAAGAGAGAAAAAATGAGAGATAAAAAATAATTCAAAAAATAGAAAAAGGAGAGAAAAGAAGAAAAAAACAAAAATTTTTATTGTCCATGCTGCCTCAAATCCTAGTTTCGCCACAGCCCGCGTCTGTTGTCAACCCCACATTTGTTCATCTTCCATAGGGTATAATCTAAAGGAATAATTGAATAAATTTAGGCAACTGAAAGTTTCCCAGATGCTGATGAAGATGTACGTGAATCTTGTCTTCATGTTAATATCATCAGACGTCTCCCTACAACATTTGAAGATGATGAAGATTTGTTAAGGACCATATTTTCCTTACCTAGATAAGGTACACGATAATTTATACAAATTAATAAATGATGGAGGTTGTTGTGTTAATGTTATCTCCAAGTCAGCCTTAGAAAAAATGGGCCTAGTAGCTGAGCCTCATCCATAACTATATAATGTCATTTGGATTGATAATACTCCTCATTTAGTTACCTATCGATGCTTAGTGCATCTCTAGCTTGCGAGTTATCATGATCACATTTGGTATGATATTATACACAGATGCAACACATGTTTGCTAGAAAGACATTGTTTGTACGACATAGATGTGACGAGTTTTGGAAGCACAAATATACACACGTTCATATTTAATGGCAAAAGAATTGTCTTGAAATCTTACCAACTCAATATTTGAGTTGCTCAAGAAATGGGTTAAACTCCAATGAGCCGAGCATGAGGATTCCTTTGAAGGTCGATTAAGAGCCCAAGCCAGATGCTGAGTACAAGATCAAATTGGAAACCGAGTCTACAACTGTATAAAAAATTAAGTTTGATCCAGATTTTGAGATGAATCTACATCTAGAGATAAGTCCAAGCTACACGTTGAACATATTTTAGTATTTAGCTCGGAGACACCGCTTGAGAAAACTGAGCACGTCGAGTTTGTCATCTCAGATCCTTCACATCCTACTAACAAGCATGGTCTATATGCCTTCCTTTCTTTTGTGATTTGGGTGAAATTTTTGAAAGATATTCATCTACAAATCTATCTTATGCTACACTTCAGAGTTTGTAAACGCATCTTCTCTAATTATAAGGGACTACTGATTTCTCTCTAGTTGTGCTATTCCTGTCGTCATTCACCGGGTGGTAAAGTTCTCGAGCTGGGAAGAATCACAGGGATCCAATTTAAAATTAAGATGGAGTTCTTTTTTGTTTATTTTAGATTTTATATTTGAGATAGTAATCGAGTTTGAGTCCTTTGAGCATTCTAGTTATTTTATTTCGGATAGAGTTTGAGTCATTTTGAGTCGTTTATTTATTTTTGAATGATTTAGTTATTTTAGAGTTTTAATCCCACATTGGATGTGGTTTTTGAAATCCAAGTTATAAGCCTACGTAAAGGCTACAATTTTATTTGTTTTTAAGAGATAGATGAATGAAGAATAAAATTTTGGTTAAACTTTTAATTTCTTCATAAAATCAAATCTTTTCCATTGGCGTGCGAGAGTGGGTTGGTTGCTTGGGCGAGAGGTCTGAAAAATCTTTACGAGAGAGGCTTGCGAGTCGGTTTCCGGGTGCGAGGCCCAAAGTTATCAACTTCTGAGTTTTCTTCTCCAAATCTCCACATCATTTCCCGCTTCCATCATGCGTCATGCGTCATGTATGAATTAGTCATAACCAGTGCCCCCTACAGGCACGGTTCATTTAAATTTCCCCCCAAAAAGTGAATTCAAAGTTAAATATTTCCACCCCGTTAGCTTCTCCCCCCAACACAAAAAGCAAACCTCATCTAAATTTCCCCCCAAGTTTTAATTTTCATCCCAATATGTGCCACTAAATTTCAAATTCAAATTATTTTTCCTATTATCATTGTCCTAGTCACCAATGTTTGTCCTGGTCACATACTTTGGGTGCCACATAGGACAGATTCAAAAAAAGTCATCAAATGTATAATAGATATCCCTTTTCGACTTATTTTTATCCACTTCATCAAAAAATATTATGACAATTCTGAGTACTGTAATACAATACTTGGCAAAACCATTACAATTTATGAACGCCCAATGATTCTGCATGACCATTGGTTAAGAAAGCCTAGTGCTCCGAACTCCCATATTAGCACAAGAAAAAGATATACTGGATTGCAATGCTGTCTACGTGTCTTTAAACAATGATTAACAGGCAAAATATTGGCAGATCATGCTTTTTTAAATATCTTTTCATTTTTGTTTTGACAAATGGATTCTGAAGCCTAAATTTGAGAAACGATTCTTAACAAAAACAATTTTTGCAATTACAGGAATCAAATGAGACTGAACTGAACTTTTTATGGGAACGGTATGTCAAGGCAGAAACTCAATGTAGCAAAATTGATGGTCAGAGGCAAGCCAAGATTCAAACGAAAGTCCGTAACAAAAGATCAACATGATCTGGAAGCTCTAACTTCCACCAAATCCATTATTCTAATGAATTTCTTATCTGTTTGCAACTATTCTCAGGCAGGTATCATGAAGCGTGTGAAAGAGAAAGAGAAAGAACGGGATACTGCGGAACATGAACTGTCAAGCCGAAGTCTTGTTTCACATCAGAGTCTTTCTAATATAGATGAAAAGGAAAGAAAACTGGTAGTTACTTAATTTCCAACTGTATATGATTCTATATTAATTCAAGTCGATTCTAACATGACTTTGTTAATTTATCTGAAGCAAGTTGAGGTTGAGAGAAAGACACATGCACTAGCAAGCAGGGACTTTGAGTCAACCGTAGCCAAGAAGCGGACTGAATTGTTTAGCTTGGAACAATATATTAAGGCTCTTTATCGTGAAAAAGATATTATGGCTAGCGATTCTGAGGATAGAGTCAAACTAGATTTGAAGAGGGAAGAGCTGGAAAACTGCAGAGGAAAAATGAAGAAAATGTAGGTTCTTCCGAATTTAATTCAATATGATATTCTTATGTGAAAAATGGAGAAGAGCTGACAGCGCTCCGCATTTTGGACGACCTAAAAGTATTTTTTTTTGAAATTTTTTTTGCAGTAGTTAGATATACGTGTTAGGAAGCTCCCCACAAAATTTCAGCTCAATCCGACACCGTTTGAGCCTCCGTTCATCGATTTCAAAAACGTTACGCAAAACTGTGGACAGATTTGCGTAACGTTTTTGAAATCGATGAACGGAGGCTCAAACGGTGTCGGATTGAGCTGAAATTTTGTGGGGAGCTTCCTAACACGTATATCTAACTACTGCAAAAAAAAATTTCAAAAAAAATATTTTTACCTCGCCCAAAATGCGGACAGCGCTGGAAAAATTTCCAGCGCTGTCAGCATTGGCCCATTAACCTCTCTTCTTATTATTGTTATTTTTTAAATAAAATGTCATATCTTCATGCCGAGTAATGTTACATCTACTGCTAAATGTAACATGTACAATTTGACTTTCAGAATGGATGAATGCAACGACAAAATTAGAGCTGTGTTGAAAGGGAGACTTCCTTCTGAGAAAGATCTGAAGAAGGAGATTACTACTGCATTCAGGTTTCGGCTTATTTTCCTGTTTTTCCTGGGATAACATGTAAAATCTGTTGCAGTGATAATATCATCATGCTTTTCTAATTATATGATTTTCAGTGTGCTTTGGTCTTTATTTTATGGATTTTATCTCAATTTTCAATCAGCTTATTTTATTTTCCATTCGTTGCTGCGAGTGAAGCGGTCTCTTCATTTTTATCTTAAAAACTTACAAGTTGTTTTCAGTTGAATTTCTATATATTCCAATGTCTTTTAGATTCTTCACTGCCTACTGCTAATATTACTACATGCAGGAGCATTGCGATATCTTAATCTTATTATGAAGACTTGTGCAAATTCTATTAGTGTTTTGAGGTCTTTTTTTGGTGGATAGGATCACAGTTCAGGTTGCTTAGGTGATGTTCCAACTAGACCTGGAAAGGACCTGCAAAACTAAATAGCACGCTAGGGAAAGCGGGTCTAGGACTCTACCTAAAACCACTTTGACAGTCAAATCAGTGCCCAAAATAAGAATAAGCAACCATATTTGTCTGCTAGGGTTTTCATACATTTTGTTCTGGAAAATCGTATTATTTTAGGCAGGGTTACGAGGGTGATTTGATCAATTCATTGTTGTTTTAGGGCTTGTCATTTTGGTCAACGTGTTGTAGTCCTTCCCTTAGCAGGGGAATGCTTAGCAGCTGTTGGCTGGCATGGCCTTGAGGTTGACCGATTGGGCCTTTCTTTGTTTTTACTTGATGTGCTCGGATTATAAGCAATGCCCAAAGTCTGTGGGCTGGGCCTATATACACAACAGGGCCCCAATATCTGGGGCCCAAGTACCTTTGGCGTTCTTGGTTCAGTTTATGCTTTCTCATCATTATTTTTCATTCAGCTCGTCACTTTCCCTGACCGTCACGTTGCTTTCCTGTATGATGATTGTGATGACACGGCGGCCTTCAGTTGGCCAGCATCAAGTATTTATTAGGTAAAGATTCGAGTCGTCAATTGTGGATTTTCGAGACATGGAGGAGCGGCTATTAAAATCCTAATGCATATACGTCTTAACATTTGCTAACACTAGGATTTTTTTCTCCGGCATCTTTGTGCCTTGACTAGCACCTTCCATCGGCGTTCTCGCTCACCCTTCATAATGTATTTCCATTTCATCGTTCACTGGAATCTGTATCGTGCTGAGAGAAGGGTCATCATGTCCGATCGTAACATAAATAAGGCATTTGCCATTATTCCCCTCAAGTGCGTTACCCCAATCCGGCTGAGGATCGGGGATAGGACATTGAGACTGATGTATCTGGGTGTTCATGAGGGGGTCATGGCGACGATGAAGCAAATTCCGTGGTCGAACACCGACCTGTGGTCAGGCCAACAATGACACCATTAGAGCTGATGCTAATCAAGCACACGAGGATGATGAGCAAATCACACAGGGGGAGTTGGCAACCCTTAAAGCCTCCATTCCAAGTCAGTCTGATGACCATATCCTTTTATCGGATGCCTTGTATTTTTTATCGAGCAAGTATCAGCCTATTGCCAAGTCAATGTCATACAATCGCAATTTCTCTCCGAATCTTGTAAAGCCCAGAGATCCAAGCACAATGAAATAATTTGCTTCCTCAATATCAATGATGTCAGGATGTCCTCCAAGAATTTCACCTTAGGGTTTTGCTTCCATCTTCTTCATTTCAGGGTAAATATCCTTAATTTCATCAGCATCGCGATCTGTTAGCTAGCTCCCAGTTCAGTTGATATGATTGTTGTATTCTGTTAGGAACTAACAAAGATGGAATTTTTATTAGAAAATAACAAGCGAAACAAAAAGATAATTGGACACAAAAGAGGTGTGCCCTCCTCCCAAGACGCCTAGAGGACGTCCGCACTCGTCTACTCCTAATGGATGCTCAATAGAAATATTCCAATATTAAGCATGAGAAAATAAGAGAAGGCTACCCCCTATTTATAATAGAAACCATGACAATCCTAAACCAAGTAGGACTAGTCCGGCTAATCATACTCCAAGTAGGACTCGGGGCGGGAGGGGGAATCCTACTCCAAGGAGGACTCGGGGCGGGATGTGGAATCCTACTCTAAGGAGGACTCGGGGCGGGAGGGGGAATCCTACTCCAAGGAGGACTCGGAAAGGGCAAGTACAAAAAAGAGGGTGTGGCAAGGGGTCGGCTAGAGGGGGGTGTGGCGGCTGGCCTGGGCCGGCGGGTGTAAACCCGCATGGGTTTGGGCCCAGGCCCATCAATACTCCCCCCCAAAGAGCCACCTTGTCCTCAAGGTGGAAATCTGGGAATCGCAACACCATATCAGCCATGTCCTCCCAAGTGCTGTCGTGCTCTGGTAGATCCTTCCACTGCAACAAGACCTGTCGCGCGCCTGTGTCGGTCCGGCGTACCCCCTTCAGTAGCTCTGGCTCCAGTCCAACCTCCATATCCGCAGTAAGTGACTCGGGCAATGTCGGAGAAGAAGTGTGGGTGCCAATAGCCTGGCGTAACTGTGAAACATGGAATACCGGGTGAATGGTCGATCCTGGCGGCAAGCGCAACCTGTAAGCTACCGATCCAACCCGTGCCTCGACCTCAAAAGGCCCAAAATATCGTGGTGACAGCTTTTCATTCTTCCTATGAGCCACCGACCTCTGCCGGTACGGCCTTAACTTCAGATATACCATGTCGCCCACCTCAAAGTGTATATCTCGGCGGTGGAGGTCTGCCCGAGCCTTCATCACCTGCTGAGCTCTCGCCAAATGGAGCTTCAGCTCCTCTAGAACCCGGTCCCGCTCAGCTAAGTACTGCTCCACATCAGAAACCGGGGTCGTCTCCTGCCCATAATGAAGTAAGTGTGGAGGGTCTCTGCCATATAAAATCCTAAAGGGTGTCGTCTGGGCTGCCGTGTGGTATGAAGTGTTGTACCAATATTCTGCCCATGGTAACCAGCGAACCCACTCCTTAGGATTCTCCGAGATGAAGCATCGCAGATACGTCTCTACACTGCGGTTGACCACCTCTGTCTGGCCATCTGTCTGGGGGTGATAAGCAGTGCTCTTTTTTAATGATGTCCCCTGTAGGCGAAAAAGCTCCTGCCAAAACTTACTCTGGAACACCTTGTCCCTATCCGAAACAATGGACTTTGGGGGACCATGTAGACGGATAACCTCGCGCACAAAAGTGTCGGCCACTGACAGCGCTGTAAGGATGCTTAAGTGGGATAAAATGTGCATATTTGCTGAGGCGGTCTACCACAACAAAAATGACTCTGAACCCTCCCGACTTAGGCAACCCTTCAATAAAATCCATAGAAAGGTCCTCCCACACTCTGTCTGGTAGGGATAGTGGCTGTAATAATCCTCCTGGAGACATAGCCTGATATTTGTGACGCTGGCACACGTCACACTCCGCCACCATCCTAGCCACATCCTTCTTTTGACCCTTCCAGTAAATTTCCCGTGATAACCGCTGGTAGGTCTTGAGGACCCCAGAATGTCCTCCAATAGCACTGCCGTGGAACTCTCTGAGTATGGTCGGTAAGAAAGGAGAAGTCCTTGGTATCACTAGTCTGCCCCAGTACAGTAATCGTCCCTCCTGCAATGAATACCCCGGGTACTCAGTCGACCCCTGCAAAAGAGCTTCTCGTATAGCCGCCAAATCCGGGTCTGTCTCAACCTCCCGCTGCATTGGGCCCCAATCGTCCAGGATGGATACGGTAAGTGCTGCTATCTCTGTCTCCTCCTCCCGCCGGGATAAAGCATCAGCTGCCTTGTTCTCTAGTCCCGGACGGTACTCTATTTCGAATCTGTAACCCATCAGCTTGCGCAACCACTTCTGATGTTCTTCTGCTACCATCCGCTGCTCAAGTAGGTACTTCAGGCTCCGCTGATCAGTGCGAACGATGAAGCTCCGTCCCAACAAATAAGGTCTCCACTTCTGAATGGACAAGACTATCGCCATCAGCTCCCGCTCATAGACTGACCGCAATCGGGCCTTGGTGGTCAACACCTGGCTGTAGTATGCAATAGGACGATGGTCCTGCATCAGTACCGCGCCCAGCCCATGTCCTGACGCGTCTGCCTCGACCACGAAAGGTCGGGTGATATCGGGCAATGCTAAGACCGGGACCGTGGTCATTGCCCTTTTCAGGGCCTCAAAAGCTGTCGTCGCCTCGTCACCCCAATGGAACTGATCCTTCTTTAGTAATTCTGTCAATGGCCAGGCGATCGTCCCATATCCCTCTACGAAGCGACGGTAGTAACCTGTAAGCCCCAAGAAGCCCAGCAGCCCTCTGAGAGTAGTAGGTCGTGGCCAATCCAGCATGGCCGCTATCTTAGCTTTATCGGCGGCTACTCCTCCCGCTGACACCACATGTCCCAGGTACTCCACCTGTGGCTGCCCGAACATGCACTTCTTCCTGTTCAAATAAAGCTGGTGGTACTGCAGCTCCTGAAAAACTACCTGCAGGTGGTCCAAGTGCTCCTCCAGCGAACGACTGTACACCAAGATATCGTCGAAAAAGACCAAAACGAACCGCCTGAGAAAGGGACGGAATACCTTATTCATTAGAGCCTGAAAGGTGGCCGGGGCATTGGTCAGCCCAAAGGGCATGACCAGGAACTCATAGTGGCCCTCATGCGTCCTGAACGCCGTTTTGGGCACATCCTCCCGCCGCATCCGAATCTGGTGATAGCCCGACTTCAGATCTAGCTAGGGCTGTTGACGAACAGAACGTTCGACGAACTACTCGTGAACAAGCTCGGTACATGTTCGTTTACGTTCGTTCGGGAAGTTTAATGAACAAGCTTGAACAGATTTTTAGAGCTCGGTTAGTAAACGAACAGAGCTTGAACAAAACTGTGTTCGTTCATTTATGTTCATGAACAAGCTCGTTAAGTGTTCGTGAACAAGATTGTTAAATGATGTTCATGAACAAGCTCGTTAAGTGTTTGTGAACGAACATGTACCGAAAATAATAAATTTAAACAAATACTATATTTTTTACTATGCTTGGAATGGATACTTGTAATGGGATTTATGGAGCTATTATGCTGGATTTGTTTGTTTTTGTCATGCAAATATTTAATACTTTTATTTAATTGATTTAGTCATTGGAAATTATGCTTAAATATTTTTATTCCTGATTAAAAATTTGACGTTCGTTCGTTCATTTGAAAATCTGTTCATGAACAAGATTAATTGTGTGTTCACGAATATGTTCTTGAACATGTTCACGAACAAGCTCGATAAGTCTTGTTAACGAACAGAACGTTCGATGAACTACTCGTGAATAAGCTCGGTAAATGTTCGTTTACGTTCATTTACGTTCGTTTGGTAAGCTTAACGAACAAGCTTGAACAAGTTTTTAGAGCTCGGTTAGTAAACGAACAGAGCTTGAACATGGATTTTGTTCATGAACAAGACCAAGCTCCATGTTCAAGCTCGTTCAAGCTCGTTCGTCAACAGCCCTAGATCTAGCTTACTGAACCAAGTCGCTCCATGTAGCTCGTCTAGGAGCTCATCAATCACTGGTATAGGGAACTTATCCGGGACCGTCTCCTTGTTCAGTGCCCTGTAGTCCACGCAAAACCGCCAACTACCATCCTTCTTCTTGACCAATAAAACAGGGCTGGAAAACGGGCTAATGCTTGGCTGGATTACCCCGGCCTGCACCATCTCTGAAACCATCCTCTCGATCTCATCTTTCTGGTGCTGAGGGTATCGGTAGGGCCGCACGCTAATGGGGGAAACCCCCTCTCGTAGAACAATGGCGTGCTCGTGGTCCCGTGGCGGTGGAAGTCCCCGAGGTTCCTGGAATATCTCCTCAAACTGCCCCATCAACTGCTGAACCTCCCTCGGAATGGGCTGCTCAGAACTGGCCTCGGCTCCTCCCTCCCTGGTCAGCGAGTACAGCTCCACTAAATATCCGCCACCCTCCGTCTGAATGGTCCTAACCATGGTCTTCAGAGAGACTAATGCCCTGCAGAGGCTGGGGTCTCCCTGTAGTATCACCGATCGCCCGGCCTCCTGAAACTTCATCCGCAGTAGTTTCCAATTAATGGTCATCTCCCCCAGAGTCTGGAGCCAAGTCATGCCGAGGATAACGTCGGTGCTCCCAAGGTCTAGAGGTAAAAAATCTGCAATAATCTGTATCCCCTGCATGGTCAGAACCAAACCCCGGCAAACTCCACGGCTGCTCTCCTTCTTCCCTGTCCCCATCATCACGCTAAAGCTGCCGCAATCTGTCAGCTGAAGGCCCAGCTGTGTCACCACCCTCCTGGAAATAAAATTGTGGGTGGCCCCACTGTCGATCAGCACCGTCACCTCCTGGTCTCCGACATCTCCCCTCAGCTTCATGGTATGATTCGGTGTGAACCCGACCACGGAATTGAGGGACACCTCCGCTACGTCCAACTGCTGGCCCTCAAGCTCATCCTCTGTCGCAGCGGTCTCTTCCTCGATATCAGACTCGCCCTCGTCGTCCTCCAGTAGGATCACCTGGAGTTTGCGCCCTACGCATCTATGGCCTGGTGAGAATCTTTCATCGCACCGGAAGCATAAGCCCTTCTGTCTCTTGTCCCTCATCTCTGCGTCCGTCATGCGTCTGAACTGCCCCCCAGGTAGTGGTGTGCTACTCTTCTACCCCGCCTTCTCCCGGTTCGCCTGCCCCACCCCTGCCGAGGTGCCAGCTCCTCCCGTCCCAGACGGACTGCCTCTCGCTGTCTGACAACTGAAACTGCTCCGGACACGCCTGTCCTCGGTCTGCGCATCCTCAACCATCTGTGCCATCTCTATGACCTCCGAAAGCCCCTTAGGCTTGTAGGGTCTCACTGCTGCGCGCAGGCTGGGGCGCAACCCTTTCAGAAAGGTTCCCTCCAGTGACTCGTCTGAGACGCCATGCACTCGCCCGGCCAGTGTCTCGAACCTCTCGATGTAATCCCGTACTGACCCCTCCTGCCTGAGGGCGTAAAGCTGCTCGTGCAAGTTTCCCAGCCGGGGGTCTCTAAACTTCTCCAGCACCATATCCTTCAGCTCCTCCCAGCTCCTCACCGGCTGTCGCCTCTCCCTCCACTGGAACCATCCCAAAGCACGCCCCTCCATGCAGATCGCTGCCGCCTCCAGCTTCTGGGCCTCGGTCATGTGGTGGGCCGTGAAGTATCTCTCTGCGGTAAATAACCAGGCGTGTGGGTCCTCTCCGGAAAATAACGGCATCTTCAGCTTCCGGACGCGACAATCTCCTCCAAAACGCCCCTGCTCGGGTCTCCCCTCCTGTCTGGGCGGCAGACGGTAATGCTGACGCCTCTCCTCCAGTGTCTCGTAGTGCCGGGGTGGCCCGCCTCCGTGACTCCCGTAGTCTCCCTGGTGACCTCCGCGACGCCCCTCAAAGTCGTCCCATCCGGCGTCATCGCCGAACTCTGCCTCATATCCACTCCTTCCGTCGGAGTAATAGCCTCTCCCGCGTCCATGGCCGTAGAAAGGATCATCAAGTGCTGGTCGGTGCCCTGGAGGGTCACAAAAGTCTCCCGAAATCTGTCCGCGGCCTCCCGTCGTCGTGGTCCGCTGCTCGGGGGGCTCAAAAACCCCCCTATCCTGCTGTCCGAAGCCCCCGCCCCCCTCCTACGGCTGCCAGGAGGGGTTTCTGCCCTGTCGCGGACCCACAGGGGCCTGCCGGCCTTCGGCCAGGCTCGACGGGCCCCTGGGCCCTCCCTGGAAGGTCGGCGGACCCTGCCGGCCTTCCGGCAGGGTCGCCAGAGCCTGGCGGGCCCAGGCAGGGTCCCCTTCCACAGCTGGTCGACCCCCCCCACGTGCCGTGGGGGGCTGATCTTCCTTCTCCCATGCCGTGAGTCCCCCTTGTCGCGCGGCTAGGTCCTCCGGCCTCTCTTTGGCTTTGTACCGCCCTCCGCCGCACCTCCTCGCGGTAGTCGTCCCTCCATGGCTCCTTGGCGTCGTCCTCGTCCAACTCCTCCACGAAGTAGGGTTGATTTTGGAAAAAAATCTCTTCTTTCTCCTTCTCCTTCTTCAAAGGTGCCGCCTTTGGTGATGGGTTAGGGTTTCCTTCGCCTTTAGGGTTTGTTGCTAATTGATTCAAGGCACCCATCAATTGCGCGAATTGGTCGTTGTGTTTTGCTTGATTTGACGCCAATTGGGAGACGGAAGTAGTCAACTTGGCCATGGATTCGTCGTTCCCCGCCAACGACTTTTTGATCGCCTCGATCTCGCCCGTGAATTTTGCCTCCAACGCCTCAAATTTGTCTTGCGATCTTGTGGAAGCCGCCATGAATCGTCACGTGCTCTGATACCAAATTGTTAGGAACTAACAAAGATGGAATTTTTATTAGAAAATAACAAGCGAAACAAAAAGATAATTGGACACAAAAGAGGTGTGCCCTCCTCCCAAGACGCCTAGAGGACGTCCGCACTCGTCTACTCCTAATGGATGCTCAATAGAAATATTCCAATATTAAGCATGAGAAAATAAGAGAAGGCTACCCCCTATTTATAATAGAAACCATGACAATCCTAAACCAAGTAGGACTAGTCCGGCTAATCCTACTCCAAGTAGGACTCGGGGCGGGAGGGGGAATCCTACTCCAAGGAGGACTCGGGGCGGGAGGGGGAATCCTACTCTAAGGAGGACTCGGGGCGGGAGGGGGAATCCTACTCCAAGGAGGACTCGGAAAGGGCAAGTACAAAAAAGAGGGTGTGGCAAGGGGTCGGCTAGAGGGGGGGTGTGGCGGCCGGCCTGGGCCGGCGGGTGTAAACCCGCATGGGTTTGGGCCCAGGCCCATCATATTCACATCCATTTGTATCAGGAACAAGGTCTAATAGACATGAAGTAGTTGATGTATTTCTTTTTCAAAAGTATCACTCTTTGGCTCCCTGGATATACGAAGGTTTATCCCAAGATGACCCTAATCATGAAATCTGGCGTCCAATCACGGGTGGAAGGATATCTATATTTTTGTCTATCTGTCTGAAGCTTTTGATTTCCCCACCAAGGGTCCTTGCCGAGCCAATCCATTAATTGGGCTGTTGATCGGAGCCATACAGCTGACAGCTTTGACTAAGCTGTTGCCCGAGCAGAGCCAGCTGACCAAGCCGATTGCTACAACGTGGCTTACTATTTCATCAATTTAAAGGATGTCCTGTAGTGAACCATACAAAGACCATATTTTGGTGATTTTAACGGTGGTTTTGGATCTTTTTGCGTGGAATTTTAGGCTGCAGCGTTTATGGGAATGCCCGTTGCAGGTTCTTACTGGTTCTTTACGCTGTTTATATGCTTTTCAAACCTATGTTAATTTATAAACATTTTTGATTTTCTTAATTCTAATCCTTAAAACTTTTAGTATATTTCTTAATTTTAATTCTAATTCTTAAAACCTTGACTAAGCTGTTGCCCCAGCAGAGCCAGCTGACCAAGCCGATTGCTACAATGTGGCTTACTATTTCATCAATTGAAAGGATTTCCTGTAGTGAACCATACAAAGACCATATTTTGGTGATTTTAAGGTTGGTTTTGGATCTTTTTGCGTGGAATTTTAGCATGCAGCGTTTATGGGATTGCCCATTGCAGGTTCCTACTGGTTCTTTACACTGTTTATATGCTTTTCAAACCTATGTTTATTTATAAACATTTTTGATTTTCTTAATTATAATTCTTAAAATTTTTTGTATATTTTGCTACAATTATTGCTTAGTCAACGAACCTTTTAGCTAATCGAATTTATGTGCTAGTATCTTGTCACATAGGACAGCATCTTGCATGCATGCTGTGATCTTCTGGTGTTATTTATGTGCCTAGTCATAGAAACCTTTTTACTAATTGAACTTATGTACTAGTATCTTTTCATTTAGGACAACATCTTGCATGCATGCTTTGATCTTCTGGTGTTATTTATTGTTTATTTTTGTTGTACTCATCATGTTTGTGTTAGGTCCTGTGTTGCATCCATGAGTTTGTTTGAGTTGCATCCATGCGTTTGTTTGATTCGGCTTTCATTGAGCCCAATTACTTATGCATGATACGTGGTGAGAAGAACTTTATGGCACAAATGGCTGATAACAAAGAACAAAAACAGTAGTGGGTAAAATTAATAAATCAAACAAACTGCTTTAAACTTATAAACACGACCAAGATTGATAATTTGAGCACCAAACATTTAGCAACTTTAGAAACACTCTCTAGACAACTGTTCCTTTGATGATACACGTATTAGTTTGATAGAGAGCAGACATGAGGGTGAGACAAACCGAGATAGAGCTCATAAAGATTGAGATAGAAACACATGCCGTAGAAGGTGCGATGATTCTAATGATGACCTAGAGCATGTTGATATGTATGGCCAAGATCTAGCACGAATGGTCAAGGTACCCACCTTCGATGGCGTGCATGACCCACATGTATTCTTTGGTTGCTTGGCTGGCATGAACCTTATTTGATTGGTATGCTATCTGATGCGGAGCCTGACCCGCATCCGCACCCAATAGGGGCCGGCGGCTATGATGGTGGGACCCCCCTCCTTTAGTTACTTACGTGCGCCGAAGGAGGCGCGGTACCACGTAGGAGGGTTAGCCTAGGGGTATTCTAGTCATTCTAGACTAGATTAGTAATTTCCCACTTTTTCTATAAATTAGGGCTAGCCGTCTTTCTTTTATTTTATGCTTATTTTGTGAAGACATTTGTAGGCATCTTTTGTGAGGGATTTAGGCTTTGTTCCGTGCAATCAAAGCTAGGAGAGCGAGTCTCCTCTCGAAAGAGACTCATTATCTATCAAAATATTGTTCTTCACAATCTCAAGTCCACTAAAAATTCTCTTTTTATATTTTTCTCCTTAAAAATCTGAACTTTATTGATTCGATCCACCGGATCGTATCAAATTGGTATCAGAGCCCTAGATCCAAATGGCGGCGAGTACTCGATCGAAGGCGGATGCGATTGATGATAGGATTCAAGGGCTACGGGAGGATCTCAACCGAGAGATCGAAGAGCCATTCGAAGGGTTGAAGAAAACAATGGGGGATTCACTCAAGGATCACGCCCATTCGCAAGAAGACATCCAGATCGAGCTTAGGGGGATGAGGACAGATGCCGCGCAACAAGGACGAGATCTCCGAGAATTGAAGGAGATGATCCAAGCCCTCGTCATGGCGAAAGGAGGAGATCGAGGTAAGGGAACCCTAGAGGGGGGCGGATCTACCCTAGAATCAGCCTCTCTAGGGCAAACGGAAACAACGGCGGCAACCCCCCATCAAATCGACGGCGCGGAAGGACCAACTGACCCGCGCGGGTCCGTACAAGTTGCGGCAGGCCAAATCGGGCCTGCCCTAGGGCCGACGGCCCCGCCCAGGCTCCCCCATGCCTGGGCGAGACCGCCCGGCCAACCGGGGGCCTCGGCGCCCCCGGCGAGCTTCCCCAGGCCCTCCCTGGCCTGGGTGGAGCCGTCGGGGCCACCAGGGCCCTCGGCCGACTCCGGCGGGCCCAGGGTGCAGGCGGCACCCCCCGCCGGGGCCGCGGGAGGTGCGGGAGAGGGCTGCGGCCCATTTCAGGGCCCGACGAGTTGGGCCGGGCCTTCCGAGGCCGTGACGGGCTGGGCCGGCCCACCTGGGGGCCCGGGGACTTCGTCCCGCCCTTTCGGGGGTGTGGCGGGGTTCATTCCTCATTCTGGGAGGACTTTGGGGACTATGGGAGGCGGATGGGCTTCGGGAGCAGCTATTGGGACCCCGGCGGGCCAGTTTTGGAGAGCAGAGACCATTCCGTCTGGGCCGAGGCCCAATTTTGCACGGCCACCAGATTTTCCGGGGCATTACTACCAGCCCGAGGCGTGGGAGAGACCTGCATGGCCAGAGGAGCTGTACGGGGTTGACGGGGGAGGCCCGAGGGAGGCTCGGGGTGGCGAGGTGGTCCGGGGTGGTGACCGAGGCGGAGATAGGGGGCAGCTAGGCGACATCAACGCAGATCGGCGGTTGATGAAGCTGAAGATGCCGACCTTTGACGGCACCGACCCTGATGGGTGGATCTACCGAGCAGAGAGGTATTTCCAGGTGATGGGGCTGACGGAGCAGGAGGTCCTGAAGGCCATCGGGATTTACTTTGAGGGGAAGGCTCTGGCTTGGTACCGGTGGAAGATAGCCCGGTCCCCCTTTCTGACCTGGGAGGAGTTGTCAGCGATGATCATGGATCGATTCCAGGAGACGGCAGGGGGGAGATTTCTACGAGCAGCTGTCGGCCCTGAGGCAGGAGGGGACAGTGAGAGACTATGTAGAGAGATTTGAGATGCTGAATAGCCGGGTGAAGGGGGTTACCGACGAGGTGATGATCAGGAACTTCATGAGGGGGCTGAAACCGTCGATACGAGCTGAGTTGCGGATGCAGAGCCCGGCTACCTTGGAGGACGTCCTTCGCTTAGCACATAAAGCGGAGGAGAAGCACACAGAGGAGAGGCGGATACGGGGCGCGTGGGGGGCACAGAGCTCCCGCCCTACTCCACCAGCCACGGCACCGAGACCACCTACGGCCGTTCCCGAGACGCGAGGAGAGTGCCGCCCAGCTACCCTGGGGCGACGGATGACGGAGGCCGAGGTGAGGGAGAAGAGAGCCAAGGGGTTGTGCTTCCGTTGCGACGAGAAGTTCATCCCTGGGCACAGGTGTGCGAGCCGCCTACTGCAGATCATCATGGTGCCCGACGAGGAGGGGTACGTGGGTGATGAGGAGGAGTTCGAGGTGGAGCAGGAGACGCCGGTAGAGGAGAAGTCTCACCTAGACTTCGCGGAGGTGTCCCTAAACTCTGTGGTGGGGTTCACTCCGAACCACACCATGAAGTTGACGGGGTAGCTAGGAGACACGGCGGTGACGGTGCTGATCGACAGTGGGGCCACCCACAACTTCATCTCCAGCCGGATAGTGGACATGGGCTGCAGCTGAGTACGCAGGAGAAGTTTACCGTGCTGTTGGGGACATGGAAGATGGAGGAGAGCAAGGGGCTCTGCAAGGGTCTATGCCTGACCTTGCAGGGAGTATAGATCATGGAGGATTTCCTACCCCTGGAGCTGGGCAATGTTGACATCATCCTGGGCGTACAGTGGCTGAAGAAACTGGGAGACATGCGGGTGAATTGGAAGCAACTCAGGATGGAGTTCGAGGAGGGAGAGCGGACAGTGGTGCTCACTGGGGACCCGACCCTATGTTTATCAATGGTGGCCTTCAAGGCCATCACTCGAGCCTTACGGAGAGAGGGGGAGGGGTACTTGGTGGAGTGCCGTTTAGCAGGGGCAGAGCAGGAGCCGCAGGCAGGGGTTCCCGAGGAGGTGGAGCAGGTGTTGGGACAGTACCAGGAGGTCTTTCAGGACCCACAGGGGCTACCGCCAGAGAGAGGGCACGAGCATGCGATAGTCCTGAGGGATGGCGCTGCACCGGTGAGTGTGCGTCCTTACCGCTACCCCCACGTGCAGAAGGATGAGATTGAGCGGATGGTCGGGGAGATGTTACAGGCGGAGGTGATACAGCCCAGCGTTAGCCCGTTTTCGAGCCCGGTCCTTTTGGTGAAGAAGAAGGACGGGAGTTGGCGCTTCTGTGTAGACTACCGGGCACTGAACAAGGAGACAGTGGCTGACAGGTTTCCTATTCCTGTCATAGACGAGCTGCTAGATGAGCTGCATGGAGCAGTGGTGTTCTCCAAGATTGACCTGAAGGCGGGGTATCACCAGATCCTGATGAGACCAGAGGATGTGCCGAAGACAACATTTCGTACCCACGAGGGCCACTATGAGTTTCTCGTCATGCCGTTTGGCTTGACGAATGCTCCTTCTACATTCCAGGCGTTGATGAACGACGTCTTCCGGCCGTTCCTGAGGAGGTTCATACTCGTCTTCTTCGACGACATTCTGGTCTACAGCAGGACTATGGGGGAGCACGTGGGCCATTTGGAGGTGGTGTTCCGAGAGTTACTGAGGCATCAGCTGTATGCCAACCGAAAGAAGTGCAGTTTCGGTCAGAGGCAGATAGAGTACTTGGGACATGTGGTGTCGGCCGCCGGGTAGCAGCAGACCGGGCGAAGATAGAGGCGATGTTAGACTGGCCGGTACCCACCACTCTGAGGGCACTACGAGGATTTCTCGGGCTGACAGGTTACTACCGGAATTTTGTGAGGGGATACAACACCATTGCAGGGCCACTGACAGATCAGCCGAAGAAGGATGGGCTCCAGTGGGGAGAGGCAGCGGCCAAGGCCTTTGAGGCCTTGAAGGAGGCGATGACCACAACACCAGTCTTGGCGTTGCCTGACTTCAGCATCACATTCGTGGTGGAGACTGATGCGTCAGGAGTAGGATTGGGGGCGGTCCTTATGCAGCTAGGGAGGCCGATAGCATACTTCAGCCAGGTGCTTTCAGCTAGAGCACGGCTGAAGTCTGTATACGAGAGGGAGCTGATGGCTATTGTGTTAGCGATCCAGAAGTGGCGGCCGTATCTGATGGGCAGGGAGTTCGTGGTTAGGACCGACCAGCGCAGTTTGAAGTATCTATTGGAGCAGAGGTTGGTGACAGAGGAGCACCAGCGCTGGCTATCCAAGCTGGTGGGGTACAGATTCGTCATTGAGTACATGCCGGGGTTGGAGAATAAGGCGGCAGACGCCTTATCACGCAGAGAGGAGGGGGTGCACTTGAGAGCACTCTCGTTGCCGGTATGGATAGACAGTGAGCCCATGCTGCAGGAGGCCGAGGCCGATCCGGAGTTGAGACTGATTCGTGAGCAGCTGCAGGGAGGTGGGGAGGCCCCGCAGGGTTATTCACTAGAGGGGCGGAGACTATTATACCAGGGGCGGTTGGTATTGCCGCGGGCGTCCACCTTCATACCCGCATTATTTCAGGAGTTCCACAGTTCGGTGGTTAGGGGACATTCCGGGGTGCAGCAGACGTATATGAGAATGTCCCGGGAGGTTTACTGGCCTGGTATGAGGAGGGCGATAGCACATTTGGTTGCTGCTTGTGACGTGTGCCAGCATCACAAGTACATGGCCATGGCGCCAGCCGGACTTTTGCATCCCTTAGCACTACCTGAGCGGGTCTGGGAGGAGGTGACGATGGATTTCATAGACGGGCTACCCAGGTCAGAGGGGTACTCCGTGATTTTTGTTGTGGTGGATAGGTTGAGCAAGTACGCCCATTTTATACCGCTGAAACATCCGTACACGGCTGTTTCAGTGGCTGTAGCCTTCACCAGAGAGGTCATACTGTTACATGGGATCCCAGCCTCCATCGTCACAGACAGAGATCAGGTTTTCCTGAGTGGGTTTTGGCGGGAGATATTTCGTGTCCAGGGTACAGTGCTGAAGAGGAGTACCGCATATCACCCTCAGACCGACGGGCAGACGGAGGTAGTGAACCGCAACATCGAGACATATCTACGGTGCTTCGCGTCGGAGACACCACGACAGTGGTATCGGTGGTTAGCCTGGGCGGAGTATTGGTACAATACTTCGTACCACTCAGCAGCAGGTACGACCCCCTTTCGGGTACTATATGGCAGGGACCCACCAGAGCTACTTCGATTTGGGGAGCGACAGACACCGGTCTTCCAGGTAGAGGACTATATGAGGGAGCGGGAGAGCATTATGGAGGAGCTGAAGAAGCATTTGTTGCGAGCTCAGCAGGTGATGAAGGCTTGGGCGGATGGGCATCGGCGGGATGTGCACTTCCAGGAGGGTGACATGGTCTATCTGAAGCTGAGGCCTTACAGACAGAGGTCGCTAGCGAGGAGGCGGAACGAGAAGCTATCAGCGAGATTCTATGGACCTTTTGAGATTGCGGCCAGGATTGGCCAGGTGGCTTACAGGCTGAGGTTGCCATCGACTGCGACGATACATCCGGTTTTTCATATGTCGCAGCTTCAGCGAGCCATCGGGGAGCAGACGGTGTCCTCTACCTTACCGCCTACACTTACTGAGGAGATGGAGGTGATACTGGAGCCACTGGAGGTCCGAGCTGTTCGTCAGGGGCCGCACGGACAGAGGGAGGTGCTGATACACTGGGCGGGGTTACCAGACTGTGATGCGACATGGGAGGCATATCGAGTGATCCAGGAGCAGTTTCCCCATTTCCACCTTGAGGACAAGGTGGCTCTTTTAGGGGGGGTATTGATGCGGAGCCTGACCCGCATTCACACCCAATAGGGGCCGGCGGCTATGATGGTGGGACCCCCCCTCCTTTAGTTACTTACGTGCGCCGAAGGAGGCGCGGTACCACGTAGGAGGGTTAGCCTAGGGGTATTCTAGTCATTCTAGACTAGATTAGTAATTCCCCACTTTTTCTATAAATTAGGGCTAGCCGTCTTTCTTTTATTTTATGCTTATTTTGTGAAGACATTTGTAGGCATCTTTTGTGAGGGATTTAGGCTTTGTTCCGTGCAATCAAAGCTAGGAGAGCGAGTCTCCTCTCGAAAGAGACTCATTATCTATCAAAATATTGTTCTTCACAATCTCAAGTCCACTAAAAATTCTCTTTTTATATTTTTCTCCTTAAAAATCTGAACTTTATTGATTCGATCCACCGGATCGTATCACTATCTTTGAGGTCCACAAGGTACACTTTGCTAGAAATGAAGTCACGGATGTCTGCCAAAGTGTATTGGACCTTTATAGGGAGAATTTGATATGCGCAGATAGGAACTCATCGGATCTTTGGGAAAAAAATGAAATACGTTGAAAAAGAAGTGTTTGCATCCATCTAATAGAAATTGTCTGTTGGATTAGTTACATAACGTACGTCAGTGCAGTATAACAGTTGCATAATACATGACTAAATTTGACAATCTGCTTGTTAGGCGCGATATTCAAAAGAACACTCACGTTACTTGTTCTAGGTTTTTGCATTGACTTAAGGACAGATCCAACACAAGATGCTCTCCCAAGCATTTGTTCTATTGATGAGTCATATCATTTGGTCTTAAGATTACGGGACATTTGAAAATGTCTTTTGATAAACGACCAACTTTTAAAGCTGGGAAGCCCCTCAAGCAACAACTAGATAACAAAGGTAACCCTAAACCATCATCATTAATGATCCTAAGGGTTAAGATGTAATTGGTGATCTTCAATCTGGAGGCAAAGGAATCTAGTATATTAAATACCATGTATATCGTCACGTTGCATGTCTATGCCCCACGATGAGTAGCCACCTGGGATTACTGATGTTGATTTAAACAATCACTGGATTTAGGTGGTCGTTTACGTCTCGCCAGATGACACTAGCGATGCAGATAAGGATTTACGTCATACTAGTAATCATTTGCAGGTTATTATGCGTGTGCTGTACACACCTAGGATTAAGGAAAATTAATAACATACTTCTGTCTTTTATACCTACATCAAGATAGGCGATAAGTCGTTTCGAACTTTCGATAAATGATTGCTAGAAGTAGTTCCATAAACATTGTTGCTAAATCAACTTTGGATGGCATGAGGCTAAAGCCGAGCATTATCCACATCAACACCGTGTTACTTGGGTTGATAATACTGCATGTTACTTGGGTTGATAATACGGCTTATCTAGATATCGAGCTACAATTACTTAGTGCTTATCCAGATATGGAGCTACAATAATCATATTTAGTGTTCTGTTGTCCATTTGGATGTTGCATATGTTTTGCTTGGTATGCCATGTATATATCGCTTGTCCTTGTCCGTTACCCAACACTATCCACATCAACACAGTGTTACTTGGGTTGATAATACTGTGTGTTACTTGGGTTGATTATACTGCTTCTGATACCCAACAACATTATTTAGTGCTTATTCAGGTATCGAGCGACAATAATCATATTTAGTGTTATGTTGTCCATTTGGATGCCGCATGTGTTTTGGTTGGTAGGCCATGGATATATCGCATGTCCGTTGTGATTTTTGCGAGATCAAACAAGCTTGCATTTAATCATGCCGGAAAAAGAATTGTTTTGGCATCTTCCCAAACAAAGAACCTAGGCGAAGATAAAAAGAAAGGGCTGTTCATAATAAACTGAGCGCAAAGTCAGTCCACTTAGTTCACAGTCATCTGTTAGGCACTGATTGTATATCTATAGCATTTACTAAGCCTATTGCATATCCTTTGCATGTGTTGCATGGTGTGATTAGCGGTAAAGAAGCGATCACTTATTATGATCTTAAGTTTATTGTAGAATTACTTGAGCTTGCAAGAATTTGCAATTGAGAAGGATAAATTGTTTATAGATGACTCAGAGAGGTTCATTTCAAGAACTACAAAAGAGCTGTGTGCCTAACACATTGATCTGTCTCGAGCCTCAAGGAGGACATGTCTTGAAGTTAATGACTTCATATTCTATCGGAGCTTGACATCGGTTCAAATATTACCTTGGTGATTCAAGTTAATTGTCACCTGAGCCACCATGGAGTTGCCAGTAGAGTTGGAGATATTTGACTCAGTTGAAATATCTTCTATTCTTGCCATTCGCTAGAGGCAAATGTTTTAAAGCCATGAAGAATGATGGAGATTCGAATGCACATGATTGTAGAATTTTAGTTGATTTATAGTTTCATGCGTTACATATGTAGTTTGTTATTTTATTTTTAGTTGATTTTGCTTGTACATGCAGTTCATGTAGTTTAGCCTACAAACATATATTTGCTAGAACTTTTCTGATTAATTAGTCTATTGAAATTTTTGTTTGTGAAATTTCTAGATTGGTTCGTGAGGAACCCTTAACTTTTTCAAGAAAATTTCTTTTCTCGCGAGGAATTGAGAGTCTGCGCGATGCCTGGATGTGATGCCCAAACCTTATCCTTCTATTTATATTTCTATTTATATTCTCTAATTTTTACTGCCTTTTTTTTGTTTTTCACCACATTAGTACCTTAAATATAGATATCCATATCCATTTTGCTACTTGTTGTGCTGCTATAGTTTCTTAGGCATATTGGTCAATGTGCCGTGGTCCCTTCATTTGCAAGGCTCGACAGGCGGGCTCGGTTGGGCTCGTTGTGGCCTTCCGCTAGCACACGTGCTGTCTATATTTATTCCCTTATCAGGCTAGGCCTGGTAGGCCCAGATAGAGCTTAAATAACCAGAGTCGAAAGTTTGTGGGACATGCCCATTTACGCAACAATTGTTACAAGCCAGACAATTGGTCATCAGACAACTAAGGGGCAACTATGGAATGTAGTAATGCTAGTCATAACACGTGAACATAGGTCACATGGCATTTCAAAATATTCATCTGGATAATTCAACACATCCAAAATCTTGGCCCAAAAAATTTGCTTCTTCATTAAAAATATTTCCCACCAATAAATTTTTGAAAACCACATTCAAACTAAAATTTAGTTCCCTTGAGAGAATTTAGTTCCAACCAAAAATTTTAGTTCTCCTAAAACTTGGTTTGTTCTAGATTTAGTTTCCACTAAAATTTAAAATTTTAGTTCCATCAAAAATTTTAAAATAAAATTTAGTTCCCACCAAAATTTAATTTTTTCCATATTTAGCTCCCCCAATATTTAAAATTTTAGTTACCCCAAAATTTAATTCCCCCCAGATTTAGTTTTCCCCTAAAATTTTAAGGTTTTTCTCACAATATTCTCACAAACTCTCATCATATTAATTGATTTCTCAAGATTCAATTCCATCATTTTGTCCTAGTCAGCAAACCCATTCAAAAATATCACTCAATTGTATAATAGATTACCTAGAGGAACATTGCAATATATAATTTCAGTTTCAATCTTCACTATAAGAGCTGTGGTGATTTCTATTAATTTTAAGCCATATGAACTGACCATTAATAATGATATGCAATCCAAACTTGTTGTGTCCGGGGAATAAGTAGAATGGACTAAGTGGTTAATAGCCTATGTTCCACCTAGATTGCTTGAGTTTGAACATTATACTCAAGGGAAGCGGTATTCCTATGTGCCAACTTGTCTTCAAGGTTTATGACAAGGTCATTGGGTAATCTAGTTGTCCTAGTTAGGTATCTGATAGGGGTTTTCTAGGTTTTTGGGGGTAGAAAATTAGGGGGTTGATAGAAAGTAGGGATTTTTAGGGGTTTAGAGAGAAGATTTTGGGAAAATGATAGATTTTTATTGACGATAATATGAAAATAAAGTGGATACAAAGGTAAAGTTGAGATCTTTTGAGAGGAACTTGCTTTCCTAAGTCGCCGATTCAAGAGGACGACCACTCCCAAAAATAGAGGGAATTCTCAACCACAAACGCACAAAATAAGCATAAGAATCCCCTCACCCCTACCTGCATATAAATAGAGTTCAGAAAAATCCAAAATTGCAGAAAAACCCAAAAGAATAAAAAATTACGAAAAGACACCTAAAAATCCGAAAATTACAAAAATGTCCATAACAAGTCAAAACTGCAAATCTAAAAATCTACGAGTCCATCCGTGTCTGGCACCACTTCTTTTTCTTTTTATCTTGTCTTGTGTTAGTTTTCGTTTTTTGCTTTTTTATCCTTTGAACCGTGGGTAACCTCTGTATCTGACTTTTTTACCAGTAAAATCTTGTCTTTCGCTCTTTTTTCTTTCTCCTTTTTGTTTGCATTCCTATAATCATATTCCTTTTTTATTTTTATTTTTATAATACCATATATCTTGTGTTCTATTTAACCTTTTCTGTCTTTGCACGGTGGTTCTGTTCTGAACATATTTTTGTTGCTTTTACCGTTGGTTGTCTGGTAACCACCTAGATTCCAAATGTTGCACCTCATACGGGTTGACTGAATCACTACAACTTAGGGAACTGGTTCGCACGATTTTATATTTTGTGCGCGTCTGCCTGTTTTGCCTTGTGTTCATTTGATTCATGTCATATAAGTTACATAGTTGGAGCACTATCTTTGCAACCCATTGTCGAGAAACTTGATTGATAAAAACTTGATTGATAAATATCAAGGTTAGAGGTCTTGGTTTCAGTTTTGGTTTCGGTCTTTCGAAAATTTAGGGTTTGGGTTTAGTTTCGCTCGTTTCAGTGGCTTCAAAGTTTCATTTCGTTTCGTTCGTATCAGTAGTTTTGTTTCGGGTAGGGTTCGGTTTCAAAGATATTTTAAATATGTATATACACATGGTGACGTATTATATATATAGTTTTACGGTGTTTATACATATAAATGCATCGATAATTTATACTAGATATAAAGTTGTACAAAGATGGAACTTCTCTAAGACCCTTGCCACCCATTCATTATTTTATTAATATAAAAGAATAACAATGAAAATTGATGAGCATAAATCTAACCTCACAATACAAATAATGAAAAAAATAAATCAAAATACAAAAAATCTCATTCGAAGTTAGTACCATCCAAGTATGGTGCAGAGTAGTAATGTGGATATCAATATTGCATTTGTTTCCGTCCTAAAAGTGATATCACCATGTTATTATATGCGAAGGGCTGGCTCGGCTCAATAAAAGGTATGCTACCAATTCCTTGACTACTAGACTGTCATTTGAACCATACATGGATTGACTATTATAATCTATATAGACATGAGAGTATATGTATATTGTGTAGTAATCGTCATGACTGCCTAAGTATATACTGTTAACGATTTATGAATGACATGTTATTATAACCTACATAATAATCAAAACGTTGAGAACATTGATATCCAGAATAATCCGACAGTCTACCATAAGTATTTTTGTCTCTTTCTTCACTTTGATGATGCCTGCATGATCTCTATACGCATGCAAATGAGTTAAATCATAAACATGATCCCCACTTCTCTGAGTTGGATGGTTGTATTCTGAAGCACCACAACACTTATTTGTAAGACCTTGTGCATTGGGAGACGAATCATCATCGATTTCTCGTCGAGTTACTACATTCTTTTGCATATACATGATATTCACTTGGTCGTGGCTAATTATTTTTTGTCCATTCTGCTTCTGCAAGCGCTTTGTTCAACCAAAAATTTTCTCTGTCATCGCACAGCCTATCTCCAAGTTCCATTCTTCCTATGGGTCAGCTTCATGGAAAATTTGATCCAAATCAATAAATTGATCATCATCAGTTCTCTTACAGTATCTTTCTCGCAGCCTCATATTATAATGCATATAAACCAGTTTTTAAGAATTTCTATTGTTAACATGTTCCTGACCTTTATGTGAGAATGTGCTCCATTTTTGTCACGGATTGCTCCCTAGGAGGCGTGGTTGTTTTCATGCAAAGCAGGTCCTGCAGATACCAATAAAATCACTATAGAGAAAGGGAGGAAATAACCGAAATAAAGATATTCATTTTATTTCATATCCTTCATAACGAGGATTACAACGTTCAAATGCAAGGAAACAAAAGTACAATCTCTTTACTGAAACAAAATACATGGAAAGAAAACTACACATCAACACTTGACCTGATCTCAAAACTCAGCGTCCTACACTGGAAAATCTGTCTCCTCGTACTCTGGTGCCTATGCGTATTTCTATTCGTCATCTAGTGGAGACAACATGAATTGTACCACTATCTAATAAAGTAAATATATCTAAACCAAGCATTCAGTCAAGCACTAAACAAGATTGTAACATGCATGTAATAGTAACGCAAGCAGAAAAGTAACAGGCTATGCACAATATAAACAGGCTATTAATCTAATGAATTAATAAGCATCATAGTTCTCTTTCAGTGATAATATTCTCCAATATTCTCTAAATTTTAGTAAAAGTTTAGTTAACAATTCTGTGTTGCGACTTATAATGGAGAGCACGATATGCAACTCGAAAACCACCTTGGACCACGTGGAGATATCCCATGCCGAGTACAAGACAGGAAACCAGAAGGGACTCAGGATCCTTAGGACAAGAAACAGGAAAATGGATTCTCCCAGATGCGGGCCGAAAGCATGACTCCAATCGTTTCTACACTCTCTATTATAAGTTTCTCAAACCCCGTGAATCATGTGTCAGATGTATAGTTATTCAATGTCTAGTTCTATATCAGGTATAATCTATATTCTTAGAAAGTGTCCATGTCTTAATCACTCAAAATTACGTAGCTAGGGTTCTATGCAAAAGTTCAATGTTCCAGTTGTAGGATGTCACGTGTCAAGTCATAAAGCAATTGTTTCAGTTTCAATTTGAGTAGCCCAGTCTAACCACATAATTTAGTTGATAGGATTTACAGTTTCAGCACTTCAAGCATGCGATGTATTCAAGTTCATGTTTCAGAGGTAACTCTCTCTTTTAGCAATTAGCTACAATTTTAAGAATTAAACTGAACAATAGAAACTAAAGATTTAGAACTTAATTCAGAACAATAGAAATAAACTCAGAACTTAATTTAAAACCAAAGATTTAAATAAATTCAAAGGAGAAAATAAAACATAGGATCAGATTCATGTTTGGCACAACATCACAATTCTACAGTTTACAAGCATAGATGGGTTGCTTCAGCCCTAATTTATAGAAAATAATCAAGTTGTAAACCTGTAGTTAGGCCCAAAGTCAAGAACATAGCCTCAAAAGGGCTAAAGCCCATAAATTGCGAAACAATCAGAGCAACAAAGCCCCAAAGATAGTATCAGGCAAAAGCCACAAAGATCACGACAAGGCAGCAACCAAAAGAAATCAACAGTGACCAACGGCTCCTAAAGACAGTATCTGACAGAAGCCACGAAGATCATGACAGGCAGCGACCAAAAGAAATCAATAGTAACCAATAGCCCCCATGCACCCAATAGTGAGAACGACAACCCAACAACATCCATCGAAAACCCGGAGTAACCCAAGGTGGAAAACCCACGACAAAGACCCCCATCCTTTGGCGGCCAACGGCCTCAACCACAAACAATCCGAACAAAAACAAATAAGCGTCGAGTAACGGCGAGGTTCGTCGCAGGCTCAGAGTGCCAATAATAATTCTCAGAGAAAGAAAATTCCTCAAAATTATCATATGAATCATTATTTCCTCAGAATACCCGAAAATTTTCAAATTCATATGACAGTATCAATTGATTTAATCATGACAGTTCCACGATTCTAAAAATTTAGAAATTAAAACTGAAAAGAATTAAACTGAAAGCTTGGAGTAGATAAATCTATCGTTCACCGAAGTCGCCAAAGAAATCCAAGAAATTCGAAAGCCCCAGCAAATCTGATCAACTCCATGGGAAATCAACACCTAGATTTGAATAAATCATGATCGAAAACTCTTAAAATTTTAAAGGAAAAGTTATGATTTTCACGTTAAAATCCATGAAGAGAAGAGGTGAGTTATATGCACATGAGAAAGTCGTTGGAGGAGAGGACGTGTTGAGATCGTGGCAGATTCCACGCGTAACTGAAGGAAGAGGAGGCAACGGTTCGTTCTCAAGAGTTAGGGTTTTTTTCTTTTTGTCGAATAACGATGGGGGTGATCGAATGAAAAGAAGGGTTTTGTTGGCCGCAGGTTTGGGCTTAATGAGAGCGAGGAGAAAAAAAATTAAAGGAGATGTGCCTATGGGCTTTGCGGTTTTTGGGCCAATGAGAAAGAAGGAAAAGGGAAGAGAGAAGAGAAAAAAATAAAACCAGAAAAATATCAACAAAATCCCAATAAAAGTATAGACCATTACATTTTTCGTTCATAGTTTGATAAAAAGACCGTTTACCTTAAAACACGTACAGTTAAACATGTAAGATTTGAAGCTTACTCTCTCCCAATGATTGATAACTATTCAGCTACAAAAGTTCTCTTGGTTAGATAATATAGAGCAATTCATGTAAAACATACAACAAACTAAGATTCTTACACATACTTGGCGTGACATGCTTTATCGCCGTACGTGTCTTTTGGGAGCTGAATGCACCAACTTTCATCATGTATAATTTCACAAACAATTATCATAACATAATTTCAGAATATGGGACGAATTATTTTTCAAAATAAAAATATCTTAGAATCATTTAACTCTGTTTATTTCAAGTTGCCTTGCGATGTCTGTTTCTATTCCCTCGACCACATGTCTAAATCTAACCATCGCCACGTTGTTATTTATTGCCATGATGAAGTATTGGAAAAGAGAATTTAGAAAATAACCTGCAATTGAAATACATGTAAAGAAATGATTTGTATAATATTAAGTTTAACTAACAAATACAGGATTTACCCACAACATGAATATCTTGATGTAGCTGTCTATCTCATCTTTTGTCGATCATGTTCCATCATTTTTTGTATCTTCTATCAATATTCTTATTAGTTTTTTCTTTTATCTGGGCTATGGCCTAGTTAAGACAACCTATCTCGGCTCTATCACGATGTCGATCATTCTTAAAACTTTCACTTGGGGCTTAAATACGGTAATAATATTAAGGATGTCTTGCCAGAAGTAATCATCGTGTGTTATATTGTACACGTTGGTTGCAACGGTCCTATTTTTTGATTTGAGTTTAGGAAAGTTTTCAGACCATTCGCTTGAGGTGATCATTCTTTTTAGATCATCCCGATGCACGTTGATAAAGTGTAATGCAACAAAGTGGGTTGGGTTACAAATCTTATGATTGTAAGCCTAATCAACTTTTTTCACTTGTTTATTTCCTCACCAAGCTGAGCATCCAACCTTTATTATATATAAATTTTGTTATGATTTGACTTTGTGCGACGATATTTTTGACATCATCTTCTTTTGACATATCAGAAAATATCAAATCAATACAATGCACCGTACATAGAGTCCAATATAGATGTCTTTTTACATCAGCAAATGTCCAGCTGATTTCTAGTTTGCTTTGTTGTTGGTAACTACTTGGGCAACTTTATGCTATCTAATTATTTTTACATATTTATTCATTAGATCAAATATGTATGGAACATTCTGAAAGCTGTCAGTTGCATCCATCAAGTCAAATAACACTGTCTCGTAGGTCGAATACATAAGAAAATTAATAATCTTCATTCTATACTGTGTTGTACAACCATCACACATTAGTGTGCAATCATTTTCATATTAATAGCTATAAAAAATTTCAATATATACATTGGTTTCCTTAACCTCCATGTCTACGTATGTGTGGGTGATCTCTCAAGTAATGAGTGGAGGAACGTCAAGGCTACTTGCGCGAAAGCATCTGCCATGGGCTGGTAGTATGGACTATCGGCCACATTGTGTTGAATGTGGTTGAAGTACAAAAACGTGACTACTTTTCTACCTGGAAAGCTCTACCTAGAAAGCTCTTGGCATTTTTCATGACACACATTAGTGTAGTTTTTAAAGGTGTCTGGGTTTTGTCTTTCTTCGTTAAAATAAACGGGTCAGCACTATCTAGACCGGATTTGAGGACACCAGATGGTATGCCTATATGTTCAGTGCGACTTGTGCTCCATCTGTTTACCCCAGATGATCATATTCATATTCTTCTGCTAGCAAGTCTTAGTTCTTCTTCAACATATTCTTGTCTACTTGCTATCAGTACCTTCTAAGCTCTCTCATGGGTCTTATCCTCATCATCATGTGTTTTTGCGTATCTAGGCTTTGCAATTAATTCTTCCTCAATCATCTTCTTAAATTTTAACATTTGTTTTTTTGTTTTTGGCAAATATGTGTGCCTCTATCTCTGCCTGCATGTCTTTCGCTGCTTTGGTATATGTCATCACATCTCGACAATTCTCGTCAAATGTTACTTAAGGTGAGTCATGTCTCTATGCATTTCTTTTCGACAATAGTTGAACCTTACATGTCTTTGGTTGTTACCAAACATTTTACCCATGAGCCCACCCAATATCCAACTGTTTCTCCTTAGGAGTCCTCTGATACATTTTTATTAATATTTTTATTAATATTTATAACTGAAGACAATATATAATGAGTTAATTGTTTAATATCATTTAACCATTAAAATTAACGCATCACAATATTAACCATCTTATTAAACTATCTTATTGCTAATTGTATGGTAAATAAACACATTGCAGAACATGCTACACATAATTTTGAAAAATTAAAATATTAAATATCTAACATTATTTCTATAGATGTATCAGTAGTCACAACTTACAACTAACAAGAGTTAAAATTTATTTACATCTAACAGTAATTCTAAACATTTAGTATTATTTCTAAATTTTAACAATGAAACTTACATGATTTGTAAAAAGTCTACCCAGTGAACATTAAAATAAATAGTAACCAATAAAAATAAAATTAAAACCGATCAATAACGATAAAATTTACGAAAATAAATATTAATTAAGAATATTTTTAGTTAAAATTACAATAGAAATATTAGTTAAGAATTATTATTATTGGATAAATATACAAAATTGTAGTGCAAAATACAAAAAATTATCTAGCAAAATACTAAAAATTATAGGAAAAAAATTCCTATATAAATTATTGTGCAAATACAAGAAATTGTTGGGCTAAAATGCAAATTAAATATGGGGACGCTGAATTCTTAAGACTTCTGCTATTCACATTACACATTTTGCTAAACATACTCACTCGTCCAAAGATTATGGCAGACTTGTAAATGAAATGCAATATGTTTAGTAAAATGTAGAATGCGAATAACAGCACTCCCCTCAAACTGAGTATGGTTGCCGCTCATAGTACACACTTCTATCAAAGTATTACAAATATTTACAAGTTTACCATTCAGTTTATTGACAAGGTTTAAAGATAATAGCGAACTTGTAAATATATGCAATATGTTGAGCAAAATGTGTAATGTGACAGGCAGCTGTCAGCCGTTGTTGCTGTTCATACTACACACCTTGCTTAACTTATTACGTCTATTTTGAAGTTTGCCATTTACTATTTTATAGAGGTTTAAATGTAATGACAAACTTGTAAATAGATGTCAGATTTTGGGCAAAATGTGTACCGTGAATGGCAGCCCTCGTAAATAGAGCGGGCTATCTCTTCAATAATTCACGGTGGAAAAAATGAGTAATTTACATAGGGGTTCAAACTTTCGAATCCATAATTTGCCCTCGCGATCGCACCTCAGACTCGCGCCTCAATCGTCGAGATTGATGGAGATCACCGGACGATCAGAGCCGTTCGAGGATCCACGAAGAAGCTCGTCGGCCCTTGTATGGTTTTGCTACAACGGTGAGTCGTCCTTTAAATTCGCTAAAGGAAATATATTTGGAGATGTTTCTTGTCAGATACGATTCCCCCCTATTACTATAGAAATTTTCAGCTTCTATTTCTTCACAAGCAACTATCTATTCAATCACGGGATTATGATGTTCAAACACGAGAGGAATTGATCTATTTGATCATATCATATAAAGTGTATAGAATTTTTTATTTTATTTCTACCGTCTTCTTTTTCTTCTGTTTCATGTCTAAACCGTATGGGTTTGGCCGAAACCGAGTTCAACTCCTTGTTTCGGTCTCGTTGCCCTTCAAGACTGAAATGAAACGACCAATATAAGGGGGTATCGATCGAAGCCTCTATCCTTGATAAATATTGTTGGATGCGGTGTTTCTAAATGGAATACCCTAGCTATTATATGAGAAATTGAGCTCTCCACTATAGTCTGTTGTCACAAAATAGAAAATAACAATGTACTGAAAACATTTAGAAGAGCTTGATTAGTCTTTTTTCTTTTGTGTTTTATTTATATTAGGAGAATTAAACATCATGTGTAACAAATCTTGATCCATCATCAATGCCACTAATTAAGACACGAGTTAATACATGATATGTGATAATTTTATGTAGCCACCTTTTATAATTTCTGTAACTAGATATTTCATATTTAGCACATGTTTGAATTCTAGCACTCCTTTCAACCTGAAGTAAAGATTTTGATTATTACCAGCTTGTCACATAATCATAAAAGAGAACACTTTAGGTGACCCAGATAATCATAAAAAGTAAAAACAGTAATATCAACAAAAGAACCATATGTAAAAGCAATAGACCGCCCATTGGCAACAACAGTTATAAAGCATGTCAGCAAGCATGTTGACAATATCAGTAGAAATTCAATAGTAGTAGGAAACCAATAAGCAATAGTTGTCAGAACCTGGAAGCAGATAACAATTACATGGTAGTAATATTGTATTGGAAATTGTAATTTTACAGGGAAATATCAATACTATATTATGGTACTATCAATACTATATTATGGTACCGAAACATGGTAGCGTGCTGTAGGAGTGTTACCAGTACTGTAGCAAAGTAGCAGTACTGTAGACGGAAATGTAGCATAGTAGCAGTACTGTAGAAGTTATTGTAGCATAGTAGCAGTATCATAAAAGGAACCATATTAATACTAATCAAAGAAGCAGGGCTATAGCGATTACGGTAGAAGGGTAACATTCCCATAGAATGCAACAAGTATTGGTGATGACCAACATCTCGATGTTATCCGGACACTAGGCACATGCTATATGAGGGTGGCACATGATGAGACTGTATTTTATGAAAAAGGGCATATATGGAATTTTGGGAGTCTTAGGGGCATTTTGTAATTTTCGGGTTTCTAGGGACTTTTCCGTAATTTTCAGTTTTAGGGTTATTTTCGTAATTTCGTATTTTCAGTTTATTATTTACATGTGGCTAGTGGGATTAGAGAAGGGGGTGTAATATTGAGGGATAACTTGTGTGAGATTAATAAAAATCCCCCTTTTATTAGAGAGCACGACTCCCTCTCGAATCGATGGCTTGGGAGAGCAAGTTTCTCTCAAAAGAACTCAACTACTCTTGTATCCCTTTTATTTTCAGCTTTATTATTAATAAAAATCCCATCTTTCTTCCCACAACCCATTAACTCCAAAAATCATTCATTTGCCTTACAAATCCAATCTTTCCCATAAAACCTTCTTTTATACATCAAAATTCTAGAAAAAAATCATATTAAGTGGTATCAGAGCGTAGATCCTGGCATCAATAGCGACAGAAGAAATCTGATACGATTAGGGCTTTTTGTGGGGATCAAAGGTAGGATTTTTATGGCTTTTGGACTTCCTAATCTAGGGTTTAATGCCAAAGAACTGATCTGAAATTGCTAATTAATTGCTAGAATAATAGATCTAATGACTAAACCAACTAATTAGCAAATAGGAATTAAACTAGGGAAACTAAGAAATAAAATACCTTGATCAATTCTTCGATAAAACCCATCCTAGGGCCGGCCGGCCCCTTTAATGGGGGAGGGGTTAATAAATGTCTAATTACCCTCTTACCCTCCCCACTTATGAGTAATCACAAGTTTGGGACCGGGTCAGTGGTGGACCCAAGTCGCCGCCTCCGATGGTGGACCCGAATCGCTTGAGCCGGCCCCTCCTCTTGCTTAGCCGCCGCAAACGCATCATTACTCCCCCCAAAAGTGCCACCTTGTCCTCAAGGTGGAAGTCTGGAAACTGGTTGCGGATCACTGAAGCGGCCTCCCAAGTAGCATCGTGGTCGGGAAGGCCCTGCTAACGAATCCGCACCTCCTGAATTCCGCCTGTGGTCTGCCGGATCCCTGTCAACTCCTGAGGCTCCAGAAGCACCTTCATGTCATCTGTCAGAGTGGGTGGGAGAGTGGGTGATAGAGTGTGATTCCCGATGGCCCGTCGCAACTGCGAAATGTGGAACACCGGGTGAATGGTCGAAGTGGCGGGCAATTGCAGTCTATAGGCCACCTTCCCGATCTGAGCGGTCACCTCGAAAGGTCCATAGTAACGGGCCGCTAGCTTCTCATTGCTCCGACGGGCCAAGGTCCTCTGCCTGTAAGGCCGAAGCTTCAGGTACACACGGTCCCAGACCTCAAAGTGCTCATCTCGCCGGTGTGCATCAGCCTTGGTCTTCATGATCTGCTGGGCCCTCAACATATGTTTCTTCAACTCCTCCAGGTATTTATCCCTCTCAGTCAGTGCTCCTCTACCTGGGACACCGGCGTGGCTCTTCTGCTGTAATGTATCAACTGTGGCGGGTCTCGACCATATAGGATCCGAAATGGGGTGCTCTGTGCTGCCGAATGGTACGAGGTGTTGTACCAATATTCTGCCCATGCCAACCACCTGGCCCACTGCTTCGGTGCCTCTGAAGCGAAGCATCTCAGATATGTCTCCACACTCCTATTCACCACCTCCGTCTATCCATCTGTCTGTGGGTGATAGGCCGTGCTCCTCCATAACTTGGTCCCCTGCACCTTAAATAACTCCTGTCAAAAGCTGCTAATGAACACTTTATCCCGATCTGACACTATAGAGCCTGAAAACCTGTGCAGGCGAACCACCTCCCTCATTAAAGCTGCTGCCACCGTAACTGCAGTGTACGGGTGTTTGAGGGGTATGAAATGGGCGTACTTGCTGAGCCGATCGACCACCACTTGTATAGAACTGTAACCCTCTGATCGCGGCAACCCCTCAATGAAATCCATACTGATATCCTCCCAGACTCTCGCTGGCAAGGCTAATGGCTGTAAAAGTCCCGCTGGTGCCATTGCCATATATTTGTGACGCTGGCACACGTCACACTCTGCTATCCGCTGGGCAATGTCTTTCTTCATCCCGGGCCAGTATAGCTCACTCGCCATCCTCCTGTAAGTCTGCTGTACCCCGGAGTGTCTGCCGATGGCGCTGCCGTGGAACTCCTGAAAGATCATGGGAATGTGGGCGGACCCCCTGGGAATCACCAGCCTGCCGTGGTATAGCAACCTCTGTCCCTCCATGCTGTATCCCTGAAAGTCTGCGGACCCCTGCTGCAGTGCCTCTCGGATCCTCGCCAGATCTGCATTAGCCTCAATCTCTCTACTCAAGGGCTCCTAATCCAAGAGGACCGGTGCTGAGATGGCTGCTACCTCTGCA
This sequence comes from Scilla litardierei, assembly GCA_030789695.1. NCBI lineage: Eukaryota > Viridiplantae > Streptophyta > Magnoliopsida > Asparagales > Asparagaceae > Scilla > Scilla litardierei. Next base: position 3,224,144 of record CM061130.1, on the reverse strand, counting down.
ATCTCCTCGCGACGTGACAAGGCGTCAGTCGCCTTGTTCTCCAAGCCTGGGCGGTACTGTATCTCGAATGTAAAATGCACCAGCTTGAAGAGCCACCTCTGATGCTTCTCGGTGACCATGCGTTGCTCCAATAAGTATCTCAAACTCCGCTGGTCGGTCCGCACTATGAACTTCCTACCCAACAAGTAGAGCGGCCATTTCTGAATGGCTAGTACAATCGCCATCAACTCCCTCTCATAAACTGACTTCAGCCTCGCCCGTGCTGACAGAGTCTGGCTAAAGAAAGCAATCGGCCTTTGGTCCTGCATCAACACTGTCCCCAAGCCATACCCTGATGCGTCGGTGTCTATCACAAATGATCTGCTGAAATCTGGGAGTGCTAAAACTGGCACCGACATCATCGCCTGCTTCAGGGCCTCGAATGCCCTGGTAGCCTCCTCGCTCCAGTGGAAGTTGTCATTCTTCAGTTGCTCGGTGAGAGGCCAAGCAATCGTGCTATATCCCTGGACAAATTTCCTGTAATACCCCGTCAAGCCCAAGAAGCCTCGCAGACCCCGTAAAGTGGAAGGCACCGGCCAGTCTAGCATGGCTGCAATCTTGGTCCTGTCGGCTGCAACTCCCTCTGCTGACACCACGTGTCCTAAGTACTCCACCTGTGGCTGGCCAAACAGACACTTCTTGTTCGCACAGAGCTGCTGCTCCTGTAGCTCATGCAACACTGTCCGCAGATGCCCCACATGCTCCTCCATACTGCGGCTGTACACCAGAATGTCATCAAAGAAGACCAACACAAATCTCCTCAGAAAAGGTCGGAAGACCTTGTTCATCAAGGCCTGGAATGTCGCCGGTGCATTCGTCAGGCCGAAGGACATGACTAGGAACTCATAATGCCCCTCGTGAGTCCTGAAAGCAGTCTTTGGCACGTCGGCCGCCCTCATCCGTATCTGATGGTAACCAGACTTAAGATCAATTTTGGAAAAATATGCTGCCCCGTGGAGTTCATCCAGTAGCTCATCAATCACAAGAATAGGAAATTTACCTGTCACCGTCTCCTTATTCAGAGCCCTGTAATCCACGCAGAATCTCCAGCTGCCATCCTTCTTCACCAACAACACCGGGCTAGAGAAATGGCTAGTGCTCGGTTGAATCACCCCTGCCTGCAGCATCTCCTCCACCAGCCTCTCTATCTCGTCCTTCTGTACCCGGGGGTACCTGTAGGGTCGCACACTGATGGGGGACACGCCCTCCCTCAAAACGATGGCGTGCTCATGATCTCTGTGTGGTGGCAGCCCCTGCGGTGTCTGGAAGATCTCCTCAAACTGGGCCAACAGCTGCTCTACCTCCGATGCTACTTCCTGTGTGGGGTCCTCACTCTGTACTGACGCTGTCATAGCTGTCACAGCCTGTAGCTCCACCAAGAAACCTCCCCCTGCTGTGTGGATCGCCTTGGACATGGCCTTATAAGACACCAGGGAACGACAGAGACTGGGGTCCTCCTGCAATACCACTGTCATCCCCCTATGTTGATACTCCATCCTCAACATCTTCCAATTCGTCCTGGTCTCCCCGAGGGTCTGCAACCACTTCATCCCCAGGATGACATCTGTACTCCCTAGCTCCAAGGGCAGGAAATCGGCAACGATCTGCTCTCCCTGAATCGCCACAACCACCCCGCGGCAGACTCCAGTGCTATGTGTCACCTGTCCCGTGCCTAGCATCACTCCATACCGCCCCGTGCCACTCATCTGCAAGCCCTGTGCCTCCTCCAGTCTGTTGGAAATGAAGTTGTGGGTGGCCCCACTGTCGATCAATACTATCACCTCCTGGCTACCCACCTGTCCCACCAATTTCATGGTGTGGTTCGGCGTGAACCCCACCCCGGAATTGAGGGACACCTCTGCAAGGTCTAAGTGCTGGTGCTCCATCACCTCCTCATCCTCTCCTGCCTCTAGTGTGATAACCTCGTCCTCTTCCTCCTCATCGCCAGCTATCAGTATCTGGAGAGTTCGAGCGGCGCATCGGTGTCCGGGGGTGAACTTCTCATCACATCTGAAGCACAGCCCCTTCAACCGCATCTCCAGTATCTCTGCATCTGTCATCCTCCGCACCTGCCCCCCACCGCGGGGCTCCTGCCTCCTGTCAGTGCCGCTCCCAGCTGCGGCGGTCACCCCCTGGCCCGGGGTGGTCCCTGTAGTAGGTGCCGTCCTCTGCCCTGCAGTAGCCGCCTGACTCCTGAATGTGGCACCTCCCCACGCCCCGTGGGCTCTCCGCTCTGTCTCCTGGTGATCCTCCACCTTCCCGGCCAGCGTCATTATCCCGCACAAACCAACGGGCTCAAACTGCCTCAGCCCCGACCTCACCGTGGGCTTCAGCCCCTTCATAAAACAGCCCTCCAGAGACTCCTCAGAAACTCCCCGAACTCGATGGCAGAGCGACTCAAATTTCTTGATATAATCCTCCCACGCTCCCCTCCTGCTTCAGCGAGTACAGTCTCTCGAACACGTCACCAGCCTGTCCTCCTCCAAACCGCTCCGTCAAGAGCGTCGTAAACTCAGCCCAGGTCTGAAAAGGCTGCTGCTGATCTGTCCAGCGAAACCAGCCCAAAGCCTCTCCCTCCAAGCAAACCCCGATCGCTCGAAGCCACTCCTCTCCTGGGACAGCGGACACCTCCAAGTATCTCTCCACCCGGTACAACCAGGCATCTGGGTCTCCCCCCTCAAAAACATGCACCTCCAGCTTCCTCAAACGTCTCTCGCCCGCGAAGCCACCTCTCTCCTGTGGCTGGAAACCTCCCCTGTGCTGGTATCCCTGTCGCCTGTCTGGAACATAAGCCTCAGCTCGATCACGGTAGCCTCCCTCTGCTCCATGCCCCTGTCAGTCTCCCTGATGGTGTCCAAACTCCGCCTGGTGGCCTCCTGGAGGGTCCTGCTACGCCCTCCAATCTCTCGTCACTCCCCCAAAGGGTGGGGGCTGAGTCGATGGGCCTCTTGTGATCTGGTGGGGTCCTCCACCCTGCTGAAATCCTCCGCTGGGTCCCCCAAAAGGCTAAAAACCTCCAAATTGTGCTCCACGAACCTCGTGCGGGGCCCCCGGGGTCGGGAAACCCTCGGAATCATCTGTCGGGAGTCCTGGGGGGGTCGGTGGGCCCCCCCAGGGGTCTGTCGGGCCTCGGTTCTCCCCTCTGGGGTCGGCCGAGGCCCCCCAGGCCGTCGCCTGGGGCGGCCGGCCCTGGAAGTGGGCCGGCGGGCCCCAGGCGGCGGCGGCAGAGCCCGCCGAAGCCGCAGGGGGGGCGGCAGGTGCGGCCGCCCCTCCCAGGGCCCTGGCGGCCCTCCGCTGCCCCCCAGGGGGTTCGCCGACCCCCCAGAAGTACCTGGGGGGCCGGCGGCCACCCCGGAGGGTGCCGTTGGGCCGGAAATCCCCCTCTTGCGTTTTTGTCTTCACGGCACGGTGGTGCGTGGTCTTGGTGGGTCCCCCACGCGTTGTCTCCTTGGTCAAAGCCTCCATCTTCGTCTAGATCCGGATTATCTTCAAAAAAATTGTCTTTTTACCTTTGTCCTTCGCCAAAGGTGGCTCCTTTTTGCTTGGATCCGCCTTTGGTACAAGGTGAGCGGTCAACGCCGCTATAGCCTCCGTCAATTCCGAAAATTTTGCCTCCGTTTTCCCTTGATTTTCTTTCATCTTTGCCTCCGTTTTCTCTTGATTTTCTTTCATCTCCTTCCGGATCTCCGCGGCCATCTCCGCATCTTCTTTCCTCAAATCGATGAAACCCTTGCTGATTTGGGCTTCAATCCTCTCAACTTTTTCTTCCAAAACTTCAACCCGCTCCATGGATCGCGTGCTCGCCATGGATCAACTGCTCTGATACCAATTTGATACGATTAGGGCTTTTTGTGGGGATCAAAGGTAGGATTTTTATGGCTTTTGGACTTCCTAATCTAGGGTTTAATGCCAAAGAACTGATCTGAAATTGCTAATTAATTGCTAGAATAATAGATCTAATGACTAAAACAACTAATTAGCAAATAGGAATTAAACTAGGGAAACTAAGAAATAAAATACCTTGATCAATTCTTCGATAAAACCCATCCTAGGGCCGGCCGGCCCCTTTAATGGGGGAGGGGTTAATAAATGTCTAATTACCCTCTTACCCTCCCCACTTATGAGTAATCACAAGTTTGGGACCGGGTCCGTGGTGGACCCAAGTCGTCGCCTCCGATGGTAGACCCGAATCGCTTGAGCCGGCCCCTCCTCTTGCCTAGCCGCCGCAAACGCATCAAAATCCTTCGACGAAAGCTTCTCTTCTATGGGCAAAAGCTTCGAACGGTTCAGATTGAATATGAAGCAAATCTTTAAGGAGTTGAGGGAAGCCTCTTGAGGCAAATGAGGAGGAAGCCGCCTAGCTAGATGTGCAGAAGAACGAATGCATCAGCTCAGATCTGTACAACGCCGACGGAAAAAACTCAGATCCGTGGCCAATGTCGGTGCCGGTGTACAAGGAAGATCAATTCCAAGGACGAGCCGGCTTCAGATCATAATGGCAGCGACGAAAAAGATGCAGATCAGGATTCAGAGGAGGCAGCACATCCTCCCTCCCTCCCTCAATGCGGCACACTGGCTGTCCCTGCAGGGCCATGGCGGTGCCTGCAGGGTGTTGCAGGGCCCGCTGTGCCATGTTGCTTCCTTGCATGCCCGTTCAGGGCCCGCTGGCAGCCCTGCTAGGCCCGCACACCCTTCGGGGCCCGCCATGGTCCGACGAAACCCTTCGGGGCCCGCCATGGCCCGTTGAAACCCTTCGGGGCCGCCATGGCCCAATGATGCAGTCAAGTGGTCCCATGGCCCCATGGTTTTCAGTTGGACGACCTCCCGAGCGACAACGTTTGTATTTTGGGCGCGGAGGACCTTTAGCCGGGCCGCATGATCACTGTGACATATGTCCGGGCGTCGTTGAGGGCGGAGGAGACCAATTTTATCCTTTTGACCCAGGAGGAGTAAAGCAATTCACTTGGAGCGGATTGTTCACTCACGTCATGCATCACTTTGAAGACAAGACGGTTTTTAGGAGCAGAGTAATGATAAGACCGTATTTTATGAAAAGGACAAATATGGAATTTTAGGTGTCTTATGGGCATTTTTGTAATTTTCGGGTTTCTAGGGGCTTTTTCGTACTTTTCAGTTTTATGATGATTTTTGTAATTTTGTATTTTCAGCTTATTATTTATATGTGATTAGGGGGAGTAGAGAAGGGGGGTGGAATATTGAGAAAAAACTTATGTGAGGTTGATGAAAATCCTGCTTTTATTGGAGATCACGGCTCCCTCTCGAATAGGTGGCTTGGGAGAGCGAATTCTTCTTGAAATAACTCAACTAATCTTGTATCTCTTTTATTTTCGGTATTCTCAATAAAAATCCCGTCTTTTCCCCAATTCTTCTCTACAACACCCCAAAAAGTCATCTTTTCCACTAAAAATCCCATTTTCCTCCATAAACACTAAATTTCTACATCAAAACACTAGCGGATCATATCAATTTGGTATCAGAGTGTAGATCCTTATGGCAAAAACATTCGAGGAACGATATCAAGTGGTAACAAGTTGAATCGTGTTGAATCTTGAGAGAAGAGAGACTCTTGTGGGTGTTTACGGCTTCGCCTCGAGTAGAAGCCTTGGAGAACGGTCTACCTCTCAAACGTGGCCAAGGGAGAGCGAGTTCCTCTCGAAAGAACTCAACTATCTTTTGTATCTCGTTTATTTTCAGTTTATGGTCAACAAAAATCATGTCTTTTCCTTATATCTTCTCTACAAAACCTTAAAAATCCATCTTTTCCACTAAAAATGACACATTTATACCAAAAACACTAACTTTCTACGTCAAAACCCTAGCGGATCTTATCAATTTCAGGGCCTGCTGGGCCCCTCTGCATGGTCCGCTGCAGGGCACGCTGCAGGGCTAGCTAAGCCCCGTCGCCTCCTTACAGGCCTACCTGGGCCCGTTCGCAGCCCTGCTGGGCCTGCCATGGCCCGATGACGCTTGTTGGGGCTTGTCGTGGACCGACAACACCCTTTGGGGCCCGTCGTGACCCGATGACGCTGTCAAGGGGCCCGATGGCCTATGGTTTTTAGTCGGACGACCTTCCGAGCTTCAGTGTTCGTATTTTGGGCACGGAGGACCTTCAGCCAGGCCGCGTGATCATCGTGACATCTGTCCGGGGTCGTTGAGGGCGGATGAGATCAATTCTATCCTTTTGGCCCAGGTGGAGGTAGGCAACCCATTAGGAACAGATGTCCCACGCACTTCATGCACTACCTTGAGGATAATGTGGTTTTTCGGGGGCAGAGTAATGATCAGACCATATTTTTTGAAAAATGACATCTGTAATTTTAGGAGTCTTAGGGGCATTTTTGTAATTTTCAGTTTTCTAGCTGTTTTTTTCTTCATAATTTTCACTTTAAGGGTTATTTTTTGTAATTTTGTATTTTTCCTTGAGCGAGTTGCTCTTGAAAGAACTCAACCAATCTAGTAGCCTTTTTATTTTCAGCTTTATTATTAATAAAACTCACATCTTTCGTCCCACAACCCTCTTTCTAACCCTAAAAATCATTCCTTTGGCCTAAAAATCCAATTTTTTTCCATAAAAAAAATCCTCTTTTTATATACCAAAACCCTAGAAAAATCCTATCAGCACATCACAAGCTCATGACTAATTTGACGACTACGATACCAAAAATTATTGTTCATGTTAGAAAAGAGAATAATAACGTAGAAACAATTAATAATAGCTTGATTATCGTTCTCCCCTTTGTGTCTTATTTTTTATAGTAAGAAAATTAAACGTGTTAGAAATTTAGATCCGTCTGCTACTATTACGACACTAATTAAGGCATGCTATGTGAAACATCATATGTAGCCGCTTTCTATATTTAGCACATGATATATTGTATATTGACACCATATTTAGCACATGATATATTGTATATTGACACCATATTTAGCACATATTTGAATTCTAACATTTGCAAATGACACTTTATATTGATAGCACAAAATTTGTAAAGGTTGAAGCAGTTAACATCGTGTTTAATTTCCAGTCCTTCTCCATCACTATTATTCTTCTCAGTGATCCATAATGATAATCTTTCTTTTGGGGGTCAAATTGATTAGATTTTTCTCCTATTTTCTTGTCAGCTCAATAAAGAAAGAGTACGATGACCTGAACACAAAAACTCAGGAAGCTGAAAAAGATGTTAAAGTGATCCAGATGAAAATACAAGATTCTGAGAGTTACTTATCCAAACTTCATCGAGATATGGATGGTAAAGTCTGATTTCATTGTTCATTCTGCACTTTTTTGTGTATTGTCACTGTATGCCCATGCTACTGATTGTGCTGTAGTTTATTTTTTAATTGCATCTCAGTATCTGGTAAAGCAATAGGCTCACTATTGAATTAGTTAGCAAAATAGGTTCCACTTACAAGTTATGTTTCAAAAGGCCATGTACTTAGCTATAAATGATAATTTCTCGCTTCTTTGTGGTCTATTATCTCAAATCCAGAGGCCCAACATATAGCTTACTTTTGAGATATGATCCAGATTCTCCTCTTTCTATTAGGTTGTGTTTAGTATGCCAAACGAACTTTCATCTCTCCCAAGAATCTAATTCCGGGAGATTAAATTCTTGGGAATGTTGATTTGCCAATTTTTTCTGTAATTCGAACAATCCAGCCGATGTATATCTAGTATTTCAAAAGTAATTCTAGAAATATGATATTCTAGGCCATTCCCCCCCAAATCAACCCTTTGCAGTACAAGGGTGATGGGTATAGCAGTGGTGGCAGTAATGGCGGTTAATGCTTGTGGTGATAAATGTAGCTGCAGTAGCGATGGTTGGCCATTAGTGGTGAGCATGGCACGACGGGATGGCGAGTGGCCGTGTCTGAGGGCTGGAAGCTGGTTAGCAATGGTGATGGCAGCAATGGGAGTAGTGGTTGCAGTCCGACGACGTGGGATGGTAATATCTATATTTGTGGCGGCCATGATGAAGATCCAGAATGAAAGGGAGGGTACGAAAAAAATACCGAATTTTTAGTGTTCATGGATTCCTATGGGGAGAATTTAACATACCCACCTCATCTGGAGAGAATCATGTTCCCATAAAGAAAGAGAGTGATTATGATAGGAGTCTGACATTCCCGCTGTCTTAGGCAGACTTGGCGCTTTTAGTTTTGTACCAAGATTACCCTTCCAAACGGGTTTCTGTCTCAACCTTACATTCAACGCTTTGAAATCTACTTGAATCCTTACAGTAAATTTTTTCGACGGGCCATAAATCTAAGATCCATATAGATGAAGCTTGAGCTGTTTGTTTGCCTCCAGTTCGGTTATATAATGAGAACTGAAGTCAGTTGTGATCATTTTCAACATAGTATCTCAGTTGTCATATTAATGGATTGGTAGCGGTTTTATCTGGAACGCCCCCAGTGAGAGCTTCTTTTGAGGTCACCTATCTAAATTGCATATGCTCAATCACGCTTAACAACAGAGTTTTTCCCAAAATTCCTTCATGATAAATGCTAGCTACCATTAACTCGTGTTCAGATGACTTCTGATCTACCTTGATTTAAATTTTGACAATCTATTTTCATATAAGTAATTCATCCAATTGAGTTGAAAAGTTTATGTTGATCCCTCACATTCACCCCATGGAATTGGGTTTTATTATTAGTGGGATCATGGCTTCCAATAAACTCATGAATTTATTGTTAATTACCTTCTTTTAGAATGAAAATCTTTGATTAAGAGAGCTGTAAGTTAGCACATATAATAGAACAACATAAGAACGGGAGTAAAACCTAATTTTATTAATTGCTCAAATCTCTGATTAAGAGACTGGCAAATTAGCACATAATAGAAAACATGATAAATGAAGTAAACATAATTTCATTAATTGCTCACTTGTTTACATGGCTTACCGTCAATGTACAATCTATTTGGATTAATTTTTTACATCAATTTTTGGTCTTTGGCATGGATCATTTCTATAAGCTTTGTCGATGCTGAACTTTAATTAAACTATGATTTCCTTTTAGCGACATAGTGGTTGTTCTTGAATCAATGTTTTGTTCTTTTTAAACGATGTAGTGGTCGATGTTGATCCGTGTTTTCCCCCTTTATAAGAGATGGTGGATACTTACTTCCTTTTAGTGATACGATGGTTGATCTTGAATTTGTGCTACCCTTCTAGCGACATGGTGGTTGATCTGGATTTAGAAGTTCGGAATTTAAATTTCTAGTTTAGTGATGTGTGGTCGATAGAAAATTTGGGATTTGGATTCTTCAAATTGTCTGGCAAGGAGAGGACGTTCTCATCAGTAATTGATATTTTTAAAATTTGGATTTCCATGACGTGAAGGATGACATAAATTTGGAATTTGGATTTTTGGGATTTTCTAGACAAGGAAATGACTTTTTGTTATAAATTAATAATTTTGGAGTTTGAACTTCCAGTTTAGTGGCATCGAAGTTGACTTGAACTTTAGATGTCAGGAATTTGAGTTTTGGAGTTTTTTTTGACGTGGATAGGACTTTCTAGTAAGTTCATGATATTCTCAATATTTGGATTTTCAGTTTAGCGATGTGAATAGTGATTTGGATATTTGGGTCCAGTTTAATGATGTGGAGGTTGAATTTGGATTTAAGTTCTGTTTAGGACATATTTGGCGGCATGAAATTGAGAATAAAATGAAAGAAGTGGACTAGTTTAATCAGTTTGGTCATTTATTTTGATGAAATTCAACCGTGAAGTGGGTTTTAAATAATGGATGCCATGCCAGTTTTTCACTTCAAAACCATATACCGACTTTGGCCTAAAAAATTGTGAAGAGATCTAAAGCTAATTATTGATAGCAATTTTTTTTTAAAATACATTACATCATGGGTTCGTAACCACCATCTCACTTCACTCTCCCACTATAACTTCATGCAAACAAACAAGAAAAGGATAACGAAGTTGCTTCTAAATAGTAAGCGTTTTAAGAAAAAACAATGGATTTGATTTTCAAAAAAAGTTACTTTCATTGAGTTTAAGGTTTTCAACGCTATTTTTGCGGCCAAACATGCCCTTGGTGATGTGAATGTTGGATTTGGATTTGGGTCCAGTGGGTGACGTGGATGTCACATTGATTTAAATTCAGTTTAGTGACATGACGGTCGGTTTGACTTTGGAATTGGATTTGAATTCGGATTTTAGTTAGGATTTGTAGTAGCCTATGGAGTCAACGCTGGAGGTTATTTTAAAGACATCCCAGTCTGAAGCTTGATTTTGATGAGTTTAGGGACAATTACGGTATGAGAGATTTGAGTTTGATTTTGACTTTAGTTTCAGGGACATTACTGTTTGTAGGGTTTGGCTTTGAATTTGATTGACCTTAGCTTCAAAGACATTATCATCCATTTAATCATAAGCCAATTTAAGACCCGTTACACCTTGGGGAAATTGATCACATTTCGAGGCTATGAGTAATTGAATCCCATTTGATCATAGGTCTATTTAAGATCTTTTGTTTAGGGAATTTTAATCCTGTTTTAGTTTGTGGGCAATTGAAGCCCATTTGTTCTTAGGTCTACTTGAGGCCTTCTATGTAGGGAATGTTAATCCTATATAGTTCATCTTTAATTGAAGCTTGATTGATCATAGGCCTATTTAACACCTTTCATGTGTGGAATTTCAATCCCATTTTCATGCATGGGAAAAATGATAACCCACTTGTTCATAGGCCAATTTGAGACCGTTTATGTCGGGAATTTCAATCCTGTTTATTATATTAGGCAACCTGGCTTGTTTGTAGGGAATTATTCCAGTTTTGTTCCATAGTGCAATTAGGGCCTGGTTAAAAATACACGGGCATAGAAAAGCAACTGTTTAGACTTTCTTCAAGTATGAACTCGTTTATGGAAATAAACGGACAATTAAACCCTTTAAAAGGTGGGTTCCAAATGCGTTTCAACTTTACTTGGGTGCTTGAATCCATTTAGGAAATTAGGAGTGCAATTAATGTCTTAATAGCAGGTTCTAGACACATTTACGCTTTGTTTAGGGGCTAGGACCCGTTTGTGGAAATGGGGGCATTTAAACGCTTAAAAAGTGGTTCCGTTTACATGAGGAATTCACAAAAAAATTTCCTTAACGTCAACTTAATATACTGAATGTTTAAGTCGTACATATTTAAACCCTAATGTTATAAGTTGGTTTAAACGTGAAACCTTTTTTAATTTGCCGTTCAACTGAATGAACACGTGACTGCACGTGAAGGGGGTTGGACGATTATAACCCTCCCTCCATCCTTTATAAAGCGCGCCAAACAACAGTTCTCTCTCTAATTTTCGACCAGTTTCATTTTTTGTGCTTAGGGCTGAAGAGCTAAATGCGTGTCAGGCTGAAGAGATAAACACGCCAAACAACAGGCCATCCACTCAGCTCTTATTTACAAGTTTCTTTTTTGCTAAAGTTGAGAAAATTGTATCTAATGTTATATTTTTCATTGAAATAAAGAAAATGAGTTATGGATAGAGCTCTGCTAGTAGATCTCGTCCTAGAGATGAGTGGAGTGGTGATTTGGATCCCGATAGAGAGGATTTCAAGATCTGTCATTGTGGTTTGCAGACACCGATGAAGACTTCATGGACCAGAGCAAACACAGGAAGGAGATTTTGGAGTTGTAATTCTCGGGAGAATAGATGCTCATTCTTTCTATGTAAGGATCACCCTTACACTGCATGATCATGACTGGTTATATTGCACTTAATGGATCAGAATGAGAGGAGCAGGCGGGACAGTTCTTCCCCTGCGTTGTCGGAGAGAAGGATGATAGAGAGAGAATCGATTGGAGAAGTCAATAAGGCTGTTAGAGAGAAGCACTGTGAAAATTGCGAGCGTTCTAACTGAGCACAAATCCATTAAGTGGGGATTGTTCTGATCCTATGTTTCTTATGTTATTGTTGATTTATAACAAAATTGAGTGATGTTGAAAACAAAGTGTTTAAGACATCCTGTTTCTTAAACCTTGTATCCATGTATCGATGTCGAAGAGAAAATGTTAAGAATTCTTTTAGTTATTTGTCTCTAAATCTCTGTTTTGATAAGATGCGTAATGCGTTTATTTTTATTGATAACATAGAAGGATGCTTAATAAGGAGCAGCTTGCACAACACATAACACATAACACAACACATTATCATATCCATCCAAAAGAACTATCAGTTGATTGCAACATCACCCCCTTGAAGAACACATTGTCATATATTACAAGCACAACGCTTATTAAGGAGCCGCTTGCGCAACACATACTATATGTCACATAACATCACATAATAATATCCATCCAAAAGAAATGTCTGTTGATAGAAAATTTATTGCATAAAATCACAACACATAATGCACTTATTGTTGAATGCAAATCACCCACACCCACAGGAAGAACACAAATGGCAGATAGTAAGAGCATATATATCTCACATTCAGGACTCAGATTACAAACTGTCTGTTGAATACAAAATCACCCCCATAGAACACATTATCAGATATTACAAACTTTAACTCCTTTTGTCACAACAAAAAGTCATTGTCAGGTTTTACAGAATGCAGGATTCACTGCTCCTCTAACTTGCACTAACTTGCACTAACTTGCACTTGGAACATATACACATGTTATATATATGAACACTAGTCATACCCCGTGCCCGTGGGCACGGTTCATTTAGTATTTTCATCCGCGAAATCTTTGTTCCTAAACATTATCTACACAGTCAAATTTGTGCGAAACAACAAATTCGGCGTAGGACAATAAATTCGGCAAGGGCCCTCTTGAGTCGGAATAACAAATTAGCGTAAAAAAATTTAGCGGGGCGCCTTCGGCGCGGGCGCCTTCGGCGATTCGGCGTAGGACAATAAATTCGGCAAGGGCTCCCTTGAGTCGGAATAACAAATTAGCGTAAAAAAATTTAGCGCGGCGCCTTCGGCGCGGAGAGTGGAAGTGCATAAGTGTGTGTGTGTATGGTGTGTGGGTAAAAAGTGATATGGGAGGGGTTTTTAGCAAAAGGAGGAAATATGTGGTATTCTGCGCAAATGTTGTCATTGTGGGGGTTTGAAAACAAAAGGAAAAAAGTGGTGGGTTTTCCAAACACTCATCTCAACCCTTCTTTTATCAAGATTAAATCCTAGCCATTCTTCTATCAACCTCTTTATACATCAGCATGACATCAGCTTGTCCCAGTCAGCCCTAAAATTCAAAAACCTCTGTGTTTTAATATATAGATATTTATTGCATAAAACCAAATTTTGTATTTTAGCGGCTGGATTATGCACTTCTCTGATTGGCCTCTGAAATTTTGGAGTATGCACTTCTCTTCTTGGAGTATGCACTTCTCTTCTTATTTGTCTCCAAACTGGATGCGATGCTTTTTTCTTCTTCTTGAGGCCTCTTTTCCCATGGCTGCTTGCTGATGCAGTACCATGTTGTTGATGATTGTGCTGTACAAATATAAAAAGAAAAAGAAATGAACATATATGAACTAACTATATTGTTGAGGAATGTGCTATACATACATAAACAGAAATAAACCTAATAAGGAACCTACTACATTTAATCCTGAAGCATTTCTTGGAGCTTGATGGGTTGGCACACTGCTAGCACTTGTAAATGGCACATTGCTTGGAACTTGATGATTACTTGGCTATACAAACATAAATAGAAATAAACATAAACATATTAGATCTTAATTAGAACATAATAATGAACTTACACCATTTACCCTGGAGCATTTCTTGGAACTTGTTGAGCTGGCACACTGCTACCACTTGAACATGGCACATTGCTTGGCACTGGATTTCTACTTCTGATATTGATACTAGCTCCCCTCAACAAAGCCTCAAATTCTGGTTGTGCTAATTGGCTAAGCTCCTTTTGTTGAGTTGGTGGCATTCCTCCAGGATTTCTAGTTTTGGAACTTGGATTTGGCACCTTATCATTCTTGGCACCTTTGACATTTTTGAATCTGTCCCTTTCTAGAACATTGACTAGGTCCAGGTTCAAATTCTCCTCCTCTCCTCTTCTTGGGTGGCCTACTGGGCTGCTTCTTATTAGAATGTGGTATTAATGCTGTATACTGGGTCTTCGTACAAAATCTGGATACTGGAATGGGACGAATCATTCCTGCATAAGCTACCAAATACGTTTCTTTACTGTAATACACGTGCACATACTCTTTTGGCTGCTTGTTTTCTGACATCAAAGCAGCACAAGCATGAGTGCAAGGAATTCCTGTCATGTCCCAATATCTACAATCACACCTTCTTGTTTTAACATTCACTGTATAAGTTCCATTCTCATCTCTGATTTCAAATTGACTTCCTCCAGCATAAACAACAGTCAGACTTCTAGTTCCTTTCAACTTCATTAATTTTTCAATAATTCTAGGACAAGTGTCTGAAGTCCAGTTGGCTGCATTTGTTTCTTCTTCTGAAACTGTAACATTGGTTGCCTACTTAACATTTCTAGGTAGGTAATGATATGTTTATCCATCGCTTCCAAAATGAACTATTAAATGATTCTGATATGTTTTATAGCAAGTCACAGAAATTGCTATCTGTGGAAAAAATCTACACCATGTTTCCAGCTCACATTACATAGCCATTTCACAGCCGCATGAGAAGTCTTGTATAAGTCTTCAATTGAACATAACCAATCTTCCTCCACGTATGATTTTGCAATTTTTCATAATTTCTTCTTAAAAAGAAGGGGCATGAATTCCTTTCTAAACTTCTCATACATATGCCTAACACAGAACCTATGATGTGCATTAGGTATTATACCTTTGAAAGTCTCCAGAAACCACTACATAAAGCATACAAATTACATAAAGCATACAAATTACATAAATCATACGTAAATCATATTTAACTAAAATCACTCCTAAAAACACTATATTACTAAAGTATGCAAATAAAAGACAATTTGATTTCTATATAAGTAGCGAAGTAAGCATATAAATATAATAATGAAGTATGTTGTTTATGTTTACCTTCTGTCTGTCTGATATGAATGTGAATTGTTGCTCATATCTCACATCCAATGCTTCAAGCAAACGTCGTAAAAACCAACTCCAAGTATCCTTTGATTCAGTGGTTACAATAGCAACTGCAAATGAAAACATTTCATTGTTTTCATCTCTACTTGTAGCACTCAGCAAAACTCCCCAATTTCAGTCTTCATAAACGTACCATCTAGGCCAATGAAAGGCCTGTATCCTTTAACCCCTTTACTTGACATGGATATGTGATAAATATGCCATCAAAAAAGGCTCATCCTCCTTCTCACATGGCCTAGATCTTATCTTGCAGCAAGTCCTAGGGTTCCTCTCCAAAACCACATGTGAATAATTCTAAAGCTCTCTGAATTGCTTCTTATAACATCCTTCAATATATTTATTTGCAAATCTCCTAGCCCTCCATAACTTTTAATTTTGCTTTACATCAACTCCATAGTCTCTACTCAATAAGTTTCTTATCGCTGAGATTGGTAATTGTGGTTGGTTTCTAAAGTGCTCCAAATATTTCTTTGCAATCCAATGAGGTCACTTGATTATTGCATCTAACAACATGACAGTCTCCATGTGTTGTTAACTTCTTCAATACCCACTACTCTCTGTTCCTATCCCAGGAACCTGCACATACCCAACCACACCTATTAATGCAATATATCCTGCTTCCTCCTCCTTCATTCTTCTTAAATTTAAAGTCAGTCATTCCTGATGGCATGCTCTCTCAACAACTCCCTAAATTCTACGGGGCTTGCAAACTTCATGCATACTTCCAAGTGACGGTTGTTCATATCAACCTTAGGACAAGGCAGTCCACTTCTATGGCATTGCTCATCATCATTGCCATGCAAACTCTTAATCATATCTGAATCATCAGAATCTTTTGCCCATTCATTCAGAGGTTCGCATTCAGGACCTGCAAACACATGCATGCCATCAGGTCGTATCATTTTGCGTGAATGCACAGAAATGTCATCCCCATCATTGCCATCTCCATCTTCACTGTTGCTTTCTTCAACATCTACATCATCCGAAGTAGGCCGATACTCAGGATCGGACTTGACATCACTACAATTGTGTACTGCAGGATCATGATCATGATTATGTTCTCTTCATTTGGCGTCTCTTCATTTCTCTCCCAATCATCATTTCTCTCCTTAAGTGACTACTAGTGACGGCTAGTGACTGCTCATGTGCCCCCCTCAATTTGTTCTTCATTTGGCTCTTGAGTTGGCTCATTAGTTGGCTCCTTAGTTGGCTCCTCCGTAGGCTCCTGAGTTGATACTGATGATGGATAGGTAGGATTTACTTCAGCAGACTCAACGTCTTCATTATCCGTGTCTGTGTCTTTCTCTGTTGAATCACACAAGCTTGTAATGTCAAGTTCACAAGGATATATATATCTTCTAATTCGTGCCCATCACATTCATGAGTAACATACACATCCACAATTCTACTCTACTGCATGTTCAAGATTGTTGATGCCTTCTCATTATTATCTATTCTCTTGCACCAATTAAACTTTTTCTCAATGGTTTGTAGTATAGGACGAAACGTCCTTCATGACCTAGATCCTTGATTAGAATGCATAAATTCTCCAAGTTTAATGAGCTTGCAACACAATATCTGGAAACAGTCTCCTCACAACCTGCATAATACCCATCCACCCCTATTTCCAGCAAGCCTCTATGATGAATCTTCAAAGTTACTCTGTGGCTCTGAAAAATACAGTAAACACATAATCACTTCTCCCACTACCTCGGCTCAACATTATATTTCAGTTAAAAGTATAGTCAAAATTTTTGTGAAATTAAACATTCCACACCATCTTGTGCGTTGATAGTTAAATTCTTCGAACGTCAGCTTCGAACGTCTTACGTCTTCAGATGAACGCCTCGTACCACCGATCACCGCTCTTACAAACCAACTTTGAAAATTCCCAATTTTCATTCTCTAATTTTTTGTTCAACACTAAAAATTTACCTTTATCCGATCACTGCTCGTCAATCCGTCATTTTCTTAATTTAACTTGGCATTTGCCTCCGAGACATCCCTTGTCAAGTGAGCTTGGGTCAGTGGCAAAATGGGTATCATTTAATGCCGTCGTTGTCCGTTAGCCAAATAACACTTTTTGTATTGCAGTGTACGACTTAAACGTTCAGAAACGTTCAGGGTATTAAATTGAAAGATATCCCAAACGATAGGGTATTTTTTTGTGAATACCCTTTCCATGTTTACATTTTATTTTGGTGCTAGGACCGGTTTGTGGAAACAGTAGAGCGTTTAAACCCTTAAATGTTAGGTTCTAGACTCATTTATAGCTTCTTTTGGGTGCACATACCTATTTAGAGATCTATTTTGGGTGCACAGACCCGTTTAAAACTTAGTTTAGGTGCACATACCCTTTAAATGTTTCTTTTGGGTGCGCAAACCTGTTTAAGGATTTATGTTAGAAACTTAGGATCACAAATCCGTTAGTGGATGTGCAGACCCGTTTAAAGCTCCTATTAGGTTCACATACATATCTAGATTTTTTTTGGGTGTGCAGACCCATTTAGGGATTTATTTTGGGCTTGTAGACCCATTAGCGCCTCTTTTGGGGGCGCATGCCGTTTAGAGTTTCTTTGAGTGCACATACCCGTTTAGTGGCTTATTTTACCCTCATATATCTGTTAGTGGCTGCTCTAAACCGTTTAGAGCTTTTGAGTGTGTAGACTAGTTTAGGAGTGTCCTTGGGGTTTAGACCCGTTAAGCATGCTTTTGTATTCATTTAGGAGTTATTGCTCAGATCAAATTGAGAACTTGGATGAACATCAAGCATGAAGCTCATATTTCAAGTCTGGGTCTCTGGATTTAAAGCATATAAAGCTTGTATTTTGAGCATTCAAAGCTTGTATTTTGGCCGTAAATTTCCGGATCTCGAACAACTGTAGCTCGTATTCGAGCAAATAAAGCTCCATATTCTGATCAAGTAAAGCTTGTACCTTAAGCTAATTAGGCTATGTATTTTAGACATATAAAGCTCATATTTTGAGCGAACAAGGCTTTGTATTTTGTGCAAGCAAAGCTCATGTCCTGATCAAATAACATTGCATAATTTGAGCCAGGGAAGTTGCGTAATTTGAGCAAATAAAGCTCGTACATCTAGCATATATGTGCATATAAAGCTCGTATCTTAAGCAAATAAAGCTCGTACTTTGATCAATGAAAGCTGTTTTCAACAAGCAAGAATGCCAGTATTTGAGCATGATTAAAGCTCATTTTATTCGACAGAGGGCTTGGTATTTGAGCATGCTTAAAACTCATTTCATTCGAGCAGAGGGCTTGGTATTTGAGCATATGATTAAAGCTTATTTTGCTAAGCAAGTATTTGAGCGCGATTAAAGCTTATTTTATCAGCACGAAGGCTCTGTATTTGACTTTTTTTAATTTGTATTAATTTTGGTTTAAAATGCATAAATAATATTATTTATTATTAATTCCCTTCTCCCCTGTTTTAAGCATTATCTTTCATCTTTACTTCACTTCTATTCACCTTTTTCTTTCTTTTCTTTTTATTAAACTAATAAAAAAATCTATATTACAAATTAGGAAGCATTATCTTTCATCTTTAATTCACTTCTATTCACCTTTTTCTTTCTTTTCTTTTCATTAAACTAATAAAAAAATCTATATTACAAAGTAGGGAGGTTGATGTGATGTTTGTCCTACTAGGATAAAATAATGGATAGAGTAGTGGCCATGGTTTGGTCACCTCATCATTGTGGGGCCCACTTGAGGGTGGGGGGTTTGGGTGAGGTTTTTGGTGTTGTGGAGCCCCCAAGGAAAAGGCACATACATTTCCCTTATTTGCATGCTAGCTATTGTCAAAAAAATCCTATCTCATATTTTACATGCTTGCCATTGGCCTTTTTCTACTTTGTTATCTGTTTTTTTTTGCGTTTTAGCCCCCTGTTTTCTCCCTTTTACCCACAACAATATCGAAACATTCACCCATACTTCTCTCTCCTTTGACAACTGCACGCGGCCCCGCATCCTGTATGGGTTTTTCCTTGAGTCCCAGTGTATTGTGTGCACGTATTATTGCTAGTAATAAAAATAAAAGATGATAAATTTTGGAAAAAAGGGAGGGTAGCCAAATGACAACAGATAGTTGAGAGCTCGGGTAATGGAAGCGAGTTCAGGTAGAGTTGGGAGCTCAAGCAACAAACGTGAAGCTCCGTATAAGAGGCTTGAGTCGGGTGTTTAAGAAAAGCACGGTTGTGTCAAGAGCAAAGCTGAGAGGGCAATTCATGATATCGTCGAGAGGAGGCTACAAGCGTGCTTGGTTAATGGCTGGAGTTGAATGACGCTCGAGCTCTATTGATGGATATGTTTGGTTGGCTAAGAGGTTGTTGAGCAACTAGATTTGGTCATTCACTGGTATGGATATGTAAAGGAGCAGAAGCAGCCATAGAAGGGCGGTCAGAGCTTGGTCAGTTGTTGGGATCTTGACCAACGGGTACGGTAGGTGCACAGAGGTACACTGTATCACCTTTGTTGTTTGCCACCTGTAAGGGATAGCAGAGGCCGAGTAAGAGAGAGTTCACGTTCTCAATGATTTCCTTTTCTTTAGGTTCTCCCTCTTTTTGCTTTGCTTGGTTGTGTTTTAAAGAAGGGTGGGGTAACGATCATTATGGAGCTTTTATCTTCACTATAACAATTCTAAATGTACTACATTCTAAACACACTACAAAAATTTTTAAAATTGCTAAGCACACAACAAATAACATACTTTTGCCACATCCTCTCCTCCCTTGCCCCTCTCCTCGCACTTGCCCTCCTGCCCCTCTCCTCCAGCTCATGTCCTCCTGCATCTTAATCCTCACAACTTGTAAGGCTCGGCCCACATGGGCCTTTAATATAGCCCCCACCCCCCTTTTTTGTTTCGCTCGACCCTTTTCGATGAGCCCGCAAGGGCGTCAATCTCCCTCCTCTCTCACGCTCGCCCCTTTCGTTCGACACGAACGAATCCTGCTAGGGCTTTTGCGATCACATCGGTTCTCTCTCGCACGCGCCTTGCCGTGGGGCACTCGATGGGGCTTCGCCGCCTCGTCCCATCACTGCAGCTAGTCCCTCACCTCTCCCTTCCGTCATTCGACGATGATGTGAGGCTCGCTGAGCTCCTCTAAGGATGTCGACAGTGACTGAGGGAATGCGAGCCCTCTGAGACAGTTTTGTTGGTTATTTAACCTCTCTCTCCCCCTCTCCTCCTTCCCCTCTTGCCTGCGGTTGGCTTCATCGCTGTTTTGGGCTGGGTGGCTTGCGGTCTGCCCCTTTTGCTTGCTGATTTCTGGGATCGGTGGCTCCTTGGTTGGGTTGTTCATTGCTTGCTAATTGGGGTGATGTGGCCTCCTCTTGGTTGCGGTCTAGGGCCCCTTTCTGGCTGTTGCTTGTGGCTTGTTGTTTCCTGCCGTCGTTGAGTTTGGCTGAGGGTTTTGATCGCTGTTCTGAGTTGTCGTTGAGGTATGATCTGTCCTCTTGCTTGCAGTCTGAGATTTCCTTGCTTGGTTCGGTTCGGCTGACTTTCCTTTGCTTGTAGGTTTGGGCTTTCTTGCTGTTTTAGGATTCGGTGGACCTTCTACTTGCTGCCTTGGGCTCCCTTGTTGCTGATGGTTGCGACATATGCTTTCTGTTGATGATTGGGCTTCGGATCTTAATTATCTGGGTTCTTCGGCTTCGGCTTCGGCTTCGACTTCTGGTAGACTCTATCCCTTATATTCCAATTTAGATTCTTTGCTTGTGTTGGGGTTTGGGTCTTCCTTTGCTCACGGGTTAGGGTTCTCTCGCTTGTTGTGTTGGGTTTGGTTGTCTCTTGCCCGCTGATTTGGGTTTCTTGTGTACTGTTGGGGTTTGGGTTTCCTTTGTTGTTCTGGGGTTGGTTGGCTCCCTAACTGTTCTGTGCTTCCTCGTTTGATGATGGAGTTCGGTGGCTTCTTTGGCTTACGTGTCGGGCTTGCCTTGCTGGTTGAGGTACGTTGACGTTCCTTGCTTGCGGGTTGAGGTTTCCTTGCTGTTATGGGGTTCGTTGGTTTCCATTGCTTGCGACTTTGGGCTTCATGCTGGTTGTTGAGTTGTGGTTAGCTTTTTGTTGCTTGTTAGGATCGGCTGAATTCCTTGCTGTTTTGGGGTTCTGGGTTGATGAGTCCGGTTAGCCAACTTGCTTGTTGTTGGGTTGCGGCTAGCTTTCCTTGCGTGTGGGTTGTTGGTGGCTTGGCTACTTATTGTTCTGGGTTATTTATTTGTTATGTTTGGAGCTCCTCTTACGGGCTGTCTTGGTTTCCTGGATCATTGTTGGGCTCGGCTGGTTTCCTCGATTGGTGTTTTGGGTTCTAGTGTGGTTTACTTGGGATATATTGCCATAAGAAACATCCATGCTACTTTGTCTCATGCTAGTTTCATTATCATGTTGTCTTTTGAGTTTACTAGTACCATTAAATTTAATATTGTGTTAAATTGCGTAGTCTTGGGTTGCTTGAGATAGCACTTGTACTGATTGGCTAGATGATTTGAGGTGGAACTATCATGACATGCCATGTTATTATAGCATGCATGACAAGATTTGAGATGGACTATCATGACCGGTTACTGATTGCATGCATGACATGATTTGAGATGGACTATTACTATTGCAGTGGATCTCAGATCTCCATTGACTACATAGTTTAATTAATATTGAACATCACGACACAATAACTAATCAAATGATTACTTCAGCTTGACTCACCGGGTTTTGGGGTAACTTATGATTGAGAGTACGAGAGCGACTGGAACCTGTCTTCGGCTCTCCGGATTGGGGATGGGACGGCCATCACTTCAGATGGGTCATAGAGTCTAGGGAGGCAGACATAGACTACAATCTTGATGGGTCCTGGAGCCCCCGCCACATGTCATAGTTTCATAGCTATTGTAGTTTTACAGCTCTTGCAGTACGATACTTTCTTCTTTTGGACTCGGCCCGGGGTAGCACCCTTGTGGTCTCAAGAGGATCTTCATGTTGCTTAATCGTACTTTTCCTTATAAGTCACGGCCTAGGATTGGTTCAATTTAGCTAGTACCATCTTTACAGTAGTTGTGCTTATTTTAATCTTCATAACATGTTTCTTTTCTGTCCCTTCTAACTGTTGTCATATCGTCTTTTGTACCTCCTTACTTCTGTTGTGTGGATTTTTGTAATTATCATGCCATGTTACTTCTTTGTTCAGTACTATCATATCTGTGGCTGTCCTCTCTCCTTTTCGTGCACACTTACTTTTCTTGTCTCTTTTTTTGATATTGTCTACTTTATTAAGCGTGGTGCGACTTCAGCTGCGACTAGGTACGACACACATGATCACACGGAGGTGCTTGAGCACGAGGAGTTACACTTCCAGTTTAGGACTGTTGAGTCTTGGCCTAACGGCATGTACGTGTTCCATTTACGTTTCAGCAGTAGTGTAGCTTTTACTTGTCTGTTTCCTGTTCAGTATTGCCTGTTTTACTGGTATTACCTGTTTCCTTTAGAGTATCTTCTTACTCTCTGCACTGCTCCACATTGATTTCACTGGCACATGCGGGACCTGCACACTCATGTTTCAGTTGTAGCGGCACCTGTCCGGAGGCGGGGCGTTACACAACTTCTTTAGCGAGTTCAATTAAACCCAAAAATTTCAAAAAAAAACATTTAAAATCAAAGAACATTCAACTCAATAAAAATCAATTAAAATCAATCAGAAGTCAAAATGTGCTTGGATCATGGATTGGCCTTCAAAAATATGAATTACACTTTAAAGAAGATGTGTGGTTTTTTCAGATTTTTAAATCCAAAAAACACCCACTCCTAAAACACCCAGCCAAACAAAAAAATAATAATTTTACAAACTAATAAAATAAAAAAATATAGAGCTTGTTGGTTTATAAAGAAGGGTGGGGTAGATAATAATTAGTGGAAGTTATTTAAGGAGTCGGGGGTTTTTAGGAGTTGGGGAAGTGGGCTGACTCATTTTGATTTTTTTTTGTTTCAGCCTGTTCATCTTTTTACTGGGCCATCTTTTGTTGACCTTTTTATGTTTGTCCCGCATTGTTTGAGCCTTCTCATTTTTTTCTTTTTTGGGGGTAAGTCTGGGCCTTTTTCTGTTTGGCGTTCGAGACGCAGCCTTCAATAGAACTGATGAAGCTCTTTAAGTTTTTTGCTTTTGTTTTCATGCCATCTTTTCTTTTCTTCTCTCCTTTATATATTGATTTTTTTGCATGTAACAGAGGCCCTCTAAATCTTCATATTTGATATATTACTGTTTCCTTAGAACTTGGAACCTGACACACTTCCCCAATTTAGGGTACAACATCCTCCCCACACACTTTATTGGGGGACATGGGATTCTAAAGATGGCCCTTATGAACTCTAGAGTCTATTCCCATGGTCTTTAGAGTTAAAAGGTGGCCCCCACTCGTGGCATGGCACTTTGCTAAGTTTGATTTGCGCAATGTATTGTAGCACTTATTTCCTTGCACATTCAGCTGGTATTAGATTTTCATATCATTCGTAATGCCTCAAGTGAGCGTTTCCGTCATCCTGAAATTGTCCTCATCTGACATGTAATAATACAGTTTTTCACGATTTCTGATAAGACTAGTTAGGGATTTTAGGAATAAAAATATGTTTTTAATGAATTTTGGGGGAAAAGGTTGGATTTTATGGTGAAACATGGGATTTTTCGGGCTAGAAAGTGGATTTGGAGGAAAAGGTTTATATTTTTTGATAAAAAAGGGGTACAATGATAGTTGGCCTCTTTCGAGAGGACCCCCATCCTAGCCTTTAATTCGTGAGTAAGGCTTAACTCTATTAAGATCTAAGTTTCATACTGCTTATCTCTTTTATATCTCAATTCTTTTCTCAAATTCTACATAAACATCTATTTACCCTAGCCCAATACAAATAGTACTAATTTTTTTTCAATATTACGAAAGTACCCATGGACCTCAAAATTACACGTAGCCACTAGAAATCCTCCCTTCATTGCTGCTGCGTCGCTGTCCCTGACTGTGCTTCAAGTTTCCGTCGCCCCTTCCCATAAGAGCCTAACATTACTCTGTCACCTAAGAACCACCTTCTCAAGGTGGTGTGATGAAGTCCCTGTGCATGCTACCCCAAATGAGAGTGCTCGTCCTTTCATGGCTCTCCTTAGCTACTTTGCATTCTTCATCCTCGACGACCAAAATCTGGAGAGCACATTTACGGCAAGGGTGTCTTGGTTCGAACTTCTCGCAACATCGAAAGCATAAGCCTTTGTTGCGACTGTCCTGGATCTCCGCTTGCGTGAGGCGCTTGAACATGTTGTCGGGTTGAGACTCGTTTTTCTAGATTCATTTCAATTGTCTTTAGCTGAGGCTTCTGAGCCTCTGTCATGGCATGAGTACGGGATGTTACCCTGCTTATCGCTCCCTTTGCTGTCAGTTTTGTTGTGATTCTATCTTCCTCTATTTGGGCCAGCTCTATTGCCTCTCCAAGCCCATTCGGCCTCAGTATATGATGCTCCTCAGTATATGATGCTCCGCTCTGATGCTTGACTTAAGGCCCTTCATGAAATTTCCTTCCAACATCTCATCAAAATCCCTCTCATGCGGCCCGAGAGAATCTCAAACCGCTTCATGTAGTCTCTGACAGTTCTCTTGTTTGAGGGCAAAGAACTGCTCGTATAAATCACCATCCTGAGTATCTCGAAACCGATGCAACAAGCCATTCTTGAATCCATCTTATGAGCTGACATGCTCTCTCTCCTCCTTCCACTGAAACCAAGCTAGCACTTTTATTTCCAAACAAATCCATGCTGTCATTAGCTTCTCCACCTCCGTCAGATGATTAATAGTAAAATATCTTTTTGTCTGGTAGACCCATTCATAAGGATCATCTCTCAAAAATATGCATTTTCAAACTTCTGATTTTGTTGTCAAGGCCGAAATACATCTACTCTACTCTCTTATTGGGTTGCCTGTAGTGGAACTGCTGATAGGCGTTCTGCTGTGTTGCTGAGTGACCTTCAAACTCTTCAAACTGGACTCCACCTGCTGCCCCGTGGACACACCCTCCATCTTTCCAACAACCTGGGTCTCTCCCGCTATCTTCATAGCCCAGGTAAATGCCATGGTGATCGCCAAACTCTCCTGATGGGTCGCCGCCCCCAGGGGTTGTCGCCGAGCCCACGTGGCCATCCGTCTGAGAACCGGGGTTAGTAGGGCCCTTGGGATTTGTCGTTAGGCCCAGGGGGCCGCCCATGCCCCGTCCCAGGCATAGGCGTCCCGGCATGGCCTGGGCGGCCCACCCGTGGTGCACCTAGGCTTGGGCGGCCCGTCCCAGTGTGGCCGTGCCACAGGCGGCCCGCCCCTGGTTTGCTTGGCCATGACGACATATCAGTAGGTCGTTATGGCATGGCGGTCTGCCCTTGGTTGTCTCTCGCCTTCTCAGCCGCTCCCCCTTCGATCTGCGTCGTAGTCGTCATCACGTTTAGATCTGACGTCGGACCATCCTTCAGATGGATTTCCTCCTCAAAAGAGATGATTTTTCACTTACCCTTATCTAAATGTGGTGTCTTTTTTCTTTGATCTGTGCCGTTGACATTATATTTGTTCAGATCTGGCTTCGTCGGCTCTTTCTCCGGTGGAGGACGGTTCTTCAACTTGGATATTTACTGCGTTAGGGTTTGCATGAAAGTTTCCATCTTCGCATTCATCTCAGATTCGAATGACGACAATCGTACTTCCATATATTTTTTCAAACCTGTCACTTCGCTATCGAGTTTCTCCCCCAAAGTTTTCACCTTTTTAGGCATTATCATCGGGATCGACGCTCTGATACCAATTTGATACGATCCGTTAGTAATTTTAGGATAAAAATAGGATTTTTGGTGAAGGGAAAAGATGTGATTTTATGGTGAAAGGTGAGATTTTTAGGGCTAGAATCTACGTTTGGGGGAAAATATGATCTTTTTATTGATAATAAAAAGAGATCAAATGATAGTTGACATCTTTCGAAAGGTGGACCACTCTTTAAGCCTTTAATTCGAGCGGAAGGCTTAACTCTTTCAAGATCTAAATTTCCTACTCCTAATCTCTTCTATCTCTTAATTGTTTTCTCAAATTTAGCATAAACATCTAATTACCCTAGCCCATTACATATATTACTGAAAATTACGAATATAGCACTGTACCCCAAAATTACAAGTTTGCCACTAGAAATCCGACCCTCACTGCTGTTGCGTTTCTTCCCCTGGATGCGCCTTATGTTTCCGCCCCCCTTCCCCTAAGAGCATAACAATTTCTCCCTTAAAAATGTGAGTTTCAATTAAATCTCGAGTTCATAAGAAAATATTATATATAGGAGAACCACTTATTGCATATTTGATATATGAATGTCTCTGCAGCATCTGTGTGTGGTATTATCTGTTTGAATGAATCTTATCTTTATATCAAACTCCAAAAAAATAGTCTGATAATATTGGCATCAGAATGCAACATATGTATGTACTCTGTCATCTTCGCTTTCTTTTCAGATTAACAGAGGAGGAATAAAAGATGGCGAGAAGCAAGGACAGATTAGTGATTTATCTGGTTTAGGAACTGTGGATTTAATTTTAGACTCTGAAATTATTGGAACTGGGATCGAAAAAATGGGAAACACTTTTGTAGTGTTGGGGTCTCTGAGTTGAAATTTTTGGACAAAATATTGAGGAATGCAGATAAAAAAATGAGATATATATGAACAGATGCAACTTAACCAGTTTCTCATTGCCAAAAAATTCACCAGTTTCTTCTGGGTAACGAGAAACTTTTTTTGCTAATTATTTCTAAGCCATTGCCAAGTTCTAAAATAGTATTGGTTTTGAGGATTTCCCCCTTTTCTGATCACTATAACATCAAGTGTATCCATATTGGTATGTTCCATTATAAATATTGGGTATCCATCCTATCTGACGGGTCATATGGGTTACCTGTGTGGTTATTTTACGCTTGTTTGTGTACTTGTATGCCTGAACAGAATGCATACACTGAATATTATTTGCCTTCTTATGCCAAGAAGTCCTAGTATGTTATTTGCTTCGTCAATATTTTTAGCTTTGACATTTTTTGTTGTACAAACACAAAGTCAAACATAGGTTAACAGATATCTCACTATCATTGTTGTAATATCAGCTATGCAAAAATTTGTATCACCTGATATGACCTTCGCGGTTTAATGGGTAATGGTGTGAAACGATGTATTAAAAAGCACCTCCCCGTGCATGGCTTGGGTGGCTGGCCTGGGCGGACTACCCGCCCAACTGTGTCAAGGCAGGCACCCAGCACGCTTTACCATGTTCTAGAATAGAAGCGAGGTGGGGCATGCTTTAAGTGGGTTCAAACCCAGATAGCCATCTTCGTCGTTCAATAAAAGGATTAGGAAAAAAATCTCTAAATTTCTCGACCCCCATCCATTTTCTCCCCTTCAAACTGGCAAGTGACGGTGATGCGTCGAGGTTAAACAATGATGAATGATAGAAAATATATTTCTTCCGTCTCATGTTTTTTTTCCTTGACTTCTTCACTTCTTTTCTTCAGCTTCTTAATTTCTTTTTTTTATTTTCTGGGCAGCAGCAACGACAGCTTCTGTTGTTGTGGTCGTTCTTGCTGCAGTGACATCTTCTCCATCTCCTTTCCTTTTTTCTGTCTTTTCCTCCCCCTTTTGTCTTGTTCTGTTGAGCCTGCTGCTTTTGCTGGCTGCTCACTTGCAGCAGCAGCAGCAGCAGCAGAGCAGCCGGCAACAGCAACAAGTTCAACAGATGGTGGCAAGAAGGGGATGAAAAAGGAGAGAAGAAGAAAAAGAAATATTTGAAAAGAGAAGATTAAATGCGATATTTTATTGCTTTTAATTCAATTTTTAGAATGTTTAGATATTTTCCTTGAAATTTGAATGGTCATATAGATTTTCGTTTAGGAGAAGAGAAAAAATTAGGTGGCGCCTAAGTTCTACCTTGGCGCCTGTTGCCTTGCCTTCATCTCTGCTGTAAACAACATGTGTGAAACTTTGCAGGAATGCCTTGTGGCGGGTACATAGGAAAATCATTAAGAAATTCTAGTAATATGTGTTAAATTGTGACCTTGCTTGAATCCTAGTCAATAAATAAGAGGAAGCGTGTGTGGCACGTGTGAAGGAGTGCATAATGCATTCTAGTTCCTTGTGTATTTTGATGAGCGTGTGCTGGATTTGTTGCTTGGTAAGATGCTGAGGCCACAATAGTGTAAAATTAGGAGAGCGGGGACTAAAGGAGAACATGTACCATATTTGTATGCTTGTGAGTGAGTTTAAGTTTTATTCAATGGAAATGCGGGTCAGGCTTAAACTTATGAATTTAGGAGATGAATAGGCTTGCTAATTGGCCTTCACAATTTGCATTAAAGAAGATAAGTAGGAAGACGTAAAAGAATATTTTACTATAGGATTATCTCTCTGGGTTTCTCATCTCCATGAATTTTCACCAACTTGAAAGAATTGATGATTGTTTCATAGCTTATTGTAAACGATTGATCAATTATTTAAATGAGCTTTCTTGACTTGGAATTTGCTCCTACATTGAAGTATCATTTTATGTGGACAGGCGTTGGAAGGTGATGATAATGATCCAAATTTCTGTCCAGTTCAATCTGATCTGCTTTTAATTTATTTTGATCCTATGGATCATTTCACATGAGAGTTTCACTGTGTATGTTCACGTGTCTTCCTTTTAATTGGGTTTTATATTATAGCTTTCTTCTGGTTATAAGCATGTTCTTTGGTAGGATCTTGCCTCCATATGAGGGGCTGCCCATGAGATGCACATCATATGAGGATCCTTATTTTCTTTTTTCATATTTGCTTGTAAATGAGGACACCAACAGATAATTCCCTCCGGGCCATGAGTTTAGCACCTGAATGACCAAGCATGCTTATACTGGTTTTAAACGAAGCATGTAAAATGCTGGTATTCAGTATTTAGTAGCATGAGTTTAACAGCTCCAAAATATGAAGAACTGCGGGCCTCTGGTTCATAATTCTGTTGCAAACTAGCATTATTTTATTTGCCATGTTTCAGTCCAGTGGGTTGCGGTGTTCCTTCATCGCTAGTTAACATTTGGATACTAATAACTAGGTTATATATTCTCGCATGAATGTCTCGCCCGCGGGGGGGGGGGGGGGGGGGGGGGGGGGGGGGGTTCGGGGGTCTAGAGCTGGGAATTGTTATCTGGCAGCACAAATTGCAGAATCTTTCTAAGGCGGCCACTGCATCATTGTTTGACCATGAATGTCCATAAAAATCATTAGCCGGCTTATAAGTCTTTATCGAGGAATTGTTGTATGACAATATATATTGCAGAATATCTTGTACCTGCCTCTTTTGCACTTGAGAGCAACTACCGGTCATTTGTCTAATTGTCCAACATGTTAATCTAATGGCAGTTTTTTTCACTTGACATTGCTTACCTTTTCTATTTAAATGGTAATGTGGATACAGATTTGGTCTTTTCAAAGTTTACGTTGATTAGGTCTTTGGTTTTGATTCCTTTTATATTTCTTTTAGGGGTAATGACTTGAAACACCCTAACTCTTTCCCAAATATCACTTAAGGTAACTTTTTTTGCTTTGCTTAACACTCTTAATGTTTATTATTTTATCGTTTAACACACCTGTTCGATTGATATTTTCCTTTAAATGATCAAAATACCTTCCACTTTTCTTATTCTTATTCTTCTTGCTGCCATTACTATTTCTTCTTCTTTTTTTGTGCTCTTCTTTTTCTTCTCTTTTTCTTTCATCTCCTTATCATGTTCTGGTTGTGTTCATCGTCCTTTCTTGATGCTACCGTTGCTTTCTTATTCTTCTTCTTGTTGTTGTTGCTGCTTTCTTGTTTCTCCTCCTTTTTTCGCTCTTGTTGTTGTTGCTGTTGCTATTATTATTATTATCATTATTATTCTTTCTTCTCATTGTTATTGCTATTGATTCTCTCCTTTCTTCCATCTCCCTTCAGTCTCCTCCTTCAATGCCAAATAAAGAACGAAAACCCAACATAAGCACGGAGGAAAGAGGAAAGAGACGAGAGATTCATTCTCCTTCTTCAAGCCCATAAAAGAAGAAACATTATTCTTCCCATGCAAAAACTACCATCCCTTGCAAAATAAAAGAAGAAACGACATCAATAATAGCACGAAAGATGATATTTTTGTTAGATGTAATGTATATACTCCTTTTGTATAGGGTCTTTTGTGCTTATTTACCATTCCCTGTACTCTATATATATCGGGCTATTGCCCTTGGAATAATACAAGAGAGTTTATTCCTAACATGGTATCAGAGCTAGGTTTAACCTAAACCCTAGCCGTCTTCTTGCTCTCTCACCCGCGCCGTCCCCAGCCTCCATTCTCGTTTTCTACACGCGAAGGAGCTGCTCGCGGCACCCCTCTCTCCCTCGCCTCCGACGAGCGACCACGCCACCCGCCTCAAAGCCAGCATCCGATCTCTCCGACAAGCTCTCCAGGCCGCCGGCGTCACGACACCCCCGGAGCACCTCATTCCCGTGCTCGACCGCCGCCAGCACTCCCCATCCAATGCCGCCAGCACTCCGCCAGCACTCCCCATCGCCGTCCGCCCTCGACCGCCGGAAGCTCCAACCGCCGCACCCCGCGCCTCCGGGGAGCCAATCGCCGCCGTCCCCAGCCTTGATCGCCGCTCGCGCCAAGCTCCGGAGCCACTGTCCTCGACAACCGCGCGCAGTCGCCTTGATCGCAGCCCCGATCTCGCCCCGACTGCCGGATCTAGCCGCCGCGCCCCTGAGAATCCCGCAGCCGCAGGCCCCGCCTCCGATCCGCCGTCCGCCGCCGTCGGATCCCAAGCGCCGCCGCCGCTTGCCCTCGTCACTGTTGCCGCCGTCGGATCCCAAGCGCCCGATCCGCCTCGCGCCCGATCCGCGCCGCGTCGCTACCGGTGCCCCCTCTTTATATGGCGTCTCCTACGGATCTACCTCATCATCATCATGTTGCTATCCCTCGGTGTTCGTTGATTTTTGATGGCCTTAATTATAAGGAGTGGATACCGCACATTCGTCTCCATATGCGCGGTCAGCGCCTTTGGGACCTTCTCACCGGAGATCGTCCTTGCCCACCGCGATCGGTGCTTCCCAACGAGACACCACTCCCCCCACTGCTGATGACACCGCCAAGAAGGCGGCAACCGATGCGTATGCGACTGCTGTTGCTGCTTATTCCTCTCAGGATGTTCTTTATCGGCGGTGGTGTGATGACGATGCTCGTGCCGCCAACATCCTCATCGCTAGCATTGATGTGTCCCTGACTGGTGACATTGTGAGTTTGGCGACGTCTCAGCTGATGTGGGATCATCTTCGCTCTCACTATGAGCCTACCGGTGACTCCCTCTATCTTTCTGCCGTCCGACAGGAGCAGGCTCTTCAGCAGGGTGATGCCACTGTCGATGAGTTCTATACACAGATATCTGCTATCTGGCGTCAGCTCGACTCTTTGGGACCAACGATCTGTCGTATCTGCCAGTGTTGTCAGCATCAGCACTCCCACCTGCAGCTTCGTCGGGTCTATGACTTTTTGACCCGACTTCGGCCTGAGTTCGAGCAGATACGTGCCCAGCTGCTTGCCCGTCACCCACGCGTGACGTTCTTGGAGGTTCTTGCTGCTATTCGTACTGAGGAGACTCGTCTTCGTACTGCTGGTCTTGTGGCACCTTCTGCTTCTGTTTTGGCGACCCGTGCTCCTGCTTCTTCTGCTCCTATCACACCAGATCTGCCTTCTGCTACAGCACCCGTGCGAGGTGACACCAGATGCTACACCTACTGCCACCGAGACAGACATATGGAGGCGCAGTGTCACAAGAAGCGGAGGGATCAGGCTGCTGCCAAGAAGAAGGAGACTGACACTGGGGGTTTCCCCTATCAGAGGAGCACTACCCCATCTGATACTGAGCAGGAGCTTGTCAAGTTATTTCGTCGGATGTTTGCTTCTGGGGCATCATGCTCTGCTTCTTCTGCCAGTCAGCCTACAGGTACTGCGACACCATCTTCCACCACCTCAGGTACCTCTTCTTGGATCCTTGACTCTGGTGCTTCATCTTATATGACTCCTGACTCTACCACTTTACATTCCATTAGTACTCCCTCCAGCCCTGTCACAGTTCTCACTGCAGATGGTACCCCACTTTCAGTTACAGGGCTAGGCACACTTTCTAATCCCACTTTTCATGTCCCTGCTGTGTCCCTCGTTCCAAAACTCACCATGCAGCTTATGTCGACAGGCCAACTTACCGATCATGGCTGTCGTGTTATTCTTGATTCTGACTCTTGTACTATCCAGGATCGTCGGACGGGCAGTCTAGTTGGTTCTGGCCCCCGGAGGCATGATTCTCCGCGCCTTTGGGAGCTTGACTGGCTTCATCTTCCTTCCGCTGCCTCTGCCAGTCCTCCCATCACCACTATTGCCTCCGCCTCTGCTGCATCCTCCACCGGTTCGTTTGCCCAGTGGCATCATCGCTTAGGACATCTCTGTGGTTCGCGTCTTTCTTCTTTGGTTCGTAGAGGTTTATTAGGGTCTGTCTCTGGTGATATGTCTTTAGACTGTATGGGCTGTAAACTTGGCAAACAGTTATAGCTACCTTATCCTACTAGTGAGTCTGTCTCTCAGAGTCCTTTTGATCTTGTTCACTCCGATGTATGGGGTCCGGCCCCCTTCGTTTCGAAAGGGGGTCATCGCTACTTTATTATATTTATAGATGATTTTTCTCGCTACACTTGGATATACTTTATGTCCTCTCGTACTGAGGTTTTGTCTATTTATAAATCTTTTGCTACTATGATCCGTACACAGTATAGCACCCCCATTCGGGTTCTTCGTGCTGACTCTGCTGGAGAATACTTATCTCGGCACCTTCGTGCCTTTCTTGACACCCAGGGTACTCTCTCACAGTTTTCCTGTCCTGGGGCTCATGCCCAGAATGGAAGCATCGTCATTTACTTGAGACTGCTCGTGCCCTTATGATTGCTTCCTCTGTTCCCCCTCAGTTTTGGGCTGAGGCTGTATCTACTGCTACATATTGTTAGATCCATGCGCGGCTAAAGAGGGGAGAAATTACTTTGCGCACAACAAGTCATGGAGAAATTACTTTGCGCACCACAAGGAGGGTTTTTTCTATTTAAACTAGGGCTAGCCGTCATTTGTATTCATGCTTGATATTTGGAATATTTCTATTGAGCGTCCATTAGGAGTAGATCTAGATCTAGACGAGTGCGGACGTCCTCTAGGCGTCTTGGGAGGAGGGCACACCTCTTTTGTGCCCAAATATCTTGTTCTTCTTCATTATTTTGCTATAAAAATTCTATCTTTTGTTGGTTCCTAACAATTTGGTATCAGAGCGCGTGACGATCCATGGCGGGAATTGAAGGGGTAAAGAAATCGGTTGACGATTTGGTGGAATACATCGAGCACATGAAGGCAAGACAAGCAAAGAACGACGAGCAATTTGCAAAAATCATGGAGCTATTGACGGCGCGCATCCACGACGGCAAAAACCCTAATTTTGGGCAAAAGACGTCACCTTTGGAGGAGAAAAGCCCAGATCTAGAAATTTCAGATCTGAAATTTTCAGATCCAGATCTGAAATTTTCAGATCCAGATCTGAAGACGACGGAGGAAGACGAGAAAATTTTTATATCTGAAAATTTCAGATTTGAATCTGATGGCGGTGAAAATCCAAATTTAAAGGCGGCCGCGGAAGACGAGGTTGAGTCACCAAGGCGAGCAAACCCTAGCCGTCATCTCAAGAAGGCGGACACGCCCGCTGCAGAATTTCTGCAGGGGCTGGCCGCCCTGCAGAAATTCTGCAGGGGTCACAACAGCCCCTGCAGGGCCCGGCAGGGGCCCTGCAGGCCCTGCAGGCCCCTGCAGGGGCGCAGGAGCCCCTGTAGGGCCCGGCAGGGACCCTGCAGGCTTCTGCAGGGGCGCAGGAGCCCCTGTAGGCCCCTGCAGGGGCCCTGCAGAAGCCTGCAGGGGACCTGCAGGCCCCTGCAGGGGCCCAGGAGCCCCTGCAGGCCCCTGCAGGGGCCCGGCAGGGGCCCAGGATCCCCTGCAGGGCCCGGCAGGGGCCCAGGATCCCCTGCAGGGCCCGGCAGGGGCCCAGGAGCCCGTGCAGACTCCTGCCGTGGCCCTGCAAGGCCCGGCAGCCCCTTCAGCATCGACGACAGACCCTCCGATGTAGCGGACATCGATTTTTCAACTTTCTGGGCCCAAAACAGCGAGCATTTGAGCTTCTGGGAGGGCGGCGTGGGCACCAAGGCCATTGGTTTTCAGTTCAAAGTCTTTCAGAGCGCCAACATCTCAGTTTTGGATATAGAGGGCCTTCAGATCTGACTGGTGGCGACCGTGGCTTTCGTCTAGGCGTTGATGTAGGTGGTGGAGGCCAATCTCATCCTTTCGATCCGGGAGGAGACATGCAATACGTGGGATGGATGACACCCACACTCCATGCACCACCTTGAGGACAAGGTGGATTTTCAAGGACGGAGTAATGTTAGATCCATGCGCGGCTAAAGAGGGGAGAAATTACTTTGTGCACAACAAGTCATGGAGAAATTACTTTGCGCACCACAAGGAGGGTTTTTCTATTTAAACTAGGGCTAGCCGTCATTTGTATTCATGCTTGATATTTGGAATATTTCTATTGAGCGTCCATTAGGAGTAGATCTAGATCTAGACGAGTGCGGACGTCCTCTAGGCGTCTTGGGAGGAGGGCACACCTCTTTTGTGCCCAAATATCTTGTTCTTCTTCATTATTTTGCTATAAAAATTCTATCTTTTGTTGGTATAAAAATTCTATCTTTTGTTGGTTCCTAACACATATCTCAGCAACATGCAGCCATCTTCCCCTCTTCAGGGTGTGATTCCATTTGAGCGCCTTCCTACACCACCTCCAGATCTGCCGTCTTATCCTGAGCTTCGTCTTTTTGGTTGTGTCTGCTATGTCTTGTTGGCCCCTCGTGAGCGCACCAAGTTGACAGCCCAGTCTGCTGAGTGTGTCTTCCTTGGATATAGTGTTGTGCACAAGGGATATCGATGTTGGGTTCCTGTAGCTCGACGGATGCGGATTTCTCGTGATGTGACTTTTGATGAGTCTCGTCCCTTCTTCCCTCGTCCTTCTTCATCTTCCAGTCCGGCTTCTATTGTTGAGCCTCTCTTGTTTCTCATTTTTCCTGATAGTCCACTATCCACCATTCCACCACCCATCCCTCCATCACCTGTGCCCTCAGCTCCACCACCAGTGCCCCCTTTGCCTCCGGTCACCTCTGCACCTACCCCAGGACATGTTTCTCCCTTTCCTCTTCACTACACTCGTCGTCAGCGAGTCGAGGATCCTCCTGCAGTGCCTTCTCATGAGATGCCCTCCATCACCAGTGACCATCCTGAGTTGCCCTCTTCCTCCAGTGACCCTCCTCGTTACCACCTTCGTGATCGTGAGTCACTACGCCCTCCTGGTCGGTTTACTTCTCTGGGTGCTATTCTTGCCGAGCCAACCTCTTATCGGGATGCCGCTGCTCACCAGGAGTGGCAGCATGCTATGGCAGAGGAGATTGCTGCGCTTGAGCGTACTGGTACGTGGGATCTTGTACCCCTGCCTGCCCGTGTTCGTCCTATCACGTGCAAGTGGGTTTACAAGGTCAAGACCAGATCTGATGGTACTCTGGAGCGCTACAAGGCTCGTCTTGTAGCACGCGGTTTTCAGCAGGAGCATGGGATAGATTTTGAGGAGACTTTTGCTCCTGTTGCTCATATGACTACTGTTCGCAGTCTTATTGCTGTTGCTGCTGTTCGTTCATGGTCTATTTCCCAGCTTGATGTCAAGAATGCTTTTCTCAATGGCGTTCTTGATGAGGAGGTTTATATGCGACCACCACCTGGTTATTCTGTCCCCGAGGGCATGGTTTGTCGTCTTCTTTGCTCTCTATATGGTCTTCGGCAGGCTCCACGTGCTTGGTTTCAACGGTTCTCTTTTGTCGTCACTGCTGCTGGTTTTATTGCGAGTGATCATGATCCTGCTCTCTTTGTTCATACTTCCTCTCGTGGTCGGACGCTTCTCCTTTTGTATGTGGATGATATGATTATCACTGGAGATGATCCCTAGTATATTGCTTTTGTGAAAGCACGGCTGAGCGAGTAGTTTCTTATGACGGATCTTGGCCCTCTTCGTTACTTTCAGGGGATTGAGTTTTCCTCCACACCTGATGGCTTCTATCTCTCTCAGGAGAAGTATATTCAGGATCTTCTTGATCGGGCTTCTCTTGTTGATCAGCGTACCGCTGATACACCGATGGAGCTAAATGTACATCTTCGCTCCACTGACGGTGAGCCTCTTCCGGACCCCACTCGTTATTGTCATCTTGTTGGCAGTTTGGTCTATCTTGGGATTACTCGACCGGATATTTCATATTCCGTGCACATCTTGAGCCAGTTTGTTTCTGCACCTACTCAGCTCCACTACAGCCACCTTATTCGTGTCCTGCGTTACCTGCGCGGGACCAGCCACCGTCGATTATTCTTTCCACGCTCTGGTCCCTTACAGCTCTATGCTTACTCTGATGCGACTTGGGCCAGTGACCCTTCTGATCGTCGGTCTCTATCTGCCTATTGCGTCTTCCTGGGTGGCTCTCTCATCACTTGGAAGACCAAGAAGCAGCATGCGGTTTCTCGATCGAGTGCAGAGGCTGAGTTGCGTGCTATGGCCTTGTTGACGGCAGAGATTATTTGGCTCCGTTGGTTACTTGAGGATTTTGGCGTCTCTATTTCCACACATACTCCTTTGTTGTCTGACAGTACATGTGCCATCAGTATTGCTCGTGACCCGGTGAAGCACGAGCTCACCAAGCACATTGGTGTGGACGCCTCTTTTACGCGTTCACTGGTACGGGATAAGGTTATTGCTCTACAGTATGTCCCTTCTGAGTATCAGCTCGCGGATTTCTTCACAAAGGCCCAGACTAGAGCACAACACAGTTTTTATCTTTCCAAACTCAGTGTTGTTGATCCACCATGAGTTTGAGGGGGGTGTTAGATGTAATGTATATACTCCTTTTGTATATGGTCTTTTGTGCTTATTTACCATTCCCTGTACTCTATATATATCGGGCTATTGCCCTTGGAATAATACAAGAGAGTTTATTCCTAACAATTTTGATCATTTAAAAAAAGAGGGCTTACAGGTGTTAAGTGATGCAAAAAAATGTTAAGTTACTTAAGTGATTTTAAGAAAAACTTTAAGCGTTTTTTGAGTCATTTTACATCTTTCTTTTATTCAAGTCTTTTTTATTTCTCTTTTAGATCTTTTAAGTTTCTTGCTGACTTCTTATTTTATTCTTGAAGTCGTGTTTAGATATGACTATCTTTATTTTTGTAGATATATGTTTGTGGTTAAGCTTTTGATTATGAAAAAGTGAATAAGAAAATTAAGCTGGTAAACTCTATGGTTTTCAATCTATTGGATCTCTATGCATTGAGGTACGAAAATGTGAGCGAGTTGCCTTGGCAGGAGGTCTGAAGGAGTCTTTTTTGTGTCAGGTGTTAAAGTCAAATTGATCTTCAAAGCAAGTGGCCCAAAGCCCTATCTTTACTTTTTAAGTTTAGAAAACACTAACTTAATTCTTTTCCAAATTCTTCCATTACGACCCTCATCTCCTTCCGTATCAGATTTTATATCAACGCTACAAAAAATTATATCTTTTCCTTCATCATCGTCGTCATCTTTCTTTTCAGTATGTTAGTTTAAGCTTCAAAAAACAAATCAGTTGGCCAAAAAAATCAATAAATAGAAAAAAACTACTACTCATTAGTTCAGTCATTGTTCTCAAATTAAAAACCATTATGCCTGCACCATCATCGCTCTTAATCTCACCTCTTTAACGGTATCAGATACCATATTACCACAACCATTATCATTGTCACCTTCATCTTCGTTTGTAGTCAATGATCCTGACAACCACCACATATCCCCGTTGCCATCCTTCATTTCATCATTTTCCACTATTGCACTGCCACAATTGACGTCATCTTTTCCTAATCTTGTAGCCATCGTTTTAGGCTTAACCTAACTTTGTTGTCAATTGAAGCTATAACAACTGCCCTCTTCTGCCCTGATTGCACCATCATCAGCTACTACCATTAACATCGTCACCTTCAACACTCATGTCGATGCAAAATTAAGCACATACCTTCAACGCCTTCCCTACCATCATCGATTGATGACGGTGTCTGCCATGAGTGAGACACAATAGCTATTGCCAAACCATCTATGTCATCCACCCATCTGTTACCTCTTTTGCTTGGTCAACCCCTTCAGCGATTCGTTTTGAATTCAAATTTGAATCCAACTATGCTCGTAGATCCGAACCCAATTCAAAGGATGATTTTTAGAAAAAAGACAAAAATAATAATTTTTTTTGGAAAATTGACCAACTTGAAAACTATTTAGCAATATAGACCAAGTTTTGGCCACTTCGGCGCCCAACACGTGCGTGGACGCTGAGTAGGATAAATTCGATTTGGCCGCGGTTGCCAACCACGACCAAAACCCAGTTTACAGCCTTCTTCGTTTGGCCGGAAACACAATTCTCTTTCGAAAATTATATCCATGTATTAATTTGAAGGAGAAGCTGCCAAATTATATCGATGTCCAATTCTGCAACAGAAACTGGTGCTTCTACGGGTTGATGTACAACATGTTCTGGAGGATCCAAATGACGAAGAAGTTCAAGCTACTGTCGAATCCATTTCCCTGCGGGTACCCGCAGTGACCGACTGCTTCCAGTGGTTGTTCTGTTGGACGTGCTCGCTGGCGAAGGAGGTTCGTACGGGAAATTACTATAGATTGAGGATGACAACGTTTACGTTTGGAAGAAGAGGCGCCGGCTGCATTGGAGCTGTTGCCGAGGGAAGGCCATGATCCAAATCAAGAAAATGTGTATCCATGGAGGGGTTAGGAAATATGCTGCCCCCCGTTTTCGCATCATCCACTTCACTAATTTTGCAGGCTACTCATCTTCATCTCCAATCATGGAGCCGTTGCCGAGGATGACAACGTATTTCATATTCTTGATTTATTGAAAAACAATGGATGTAAATTAACACATTGAAACAGAAGTGCGTTTGGCCGCGGTTGTCAACCGCGGCCATTGACAACCGCGGCCAAATGAAGAAGGCCGTAAACTGGGTTTTTGGCTGTGGTTGGCAACCGCAGCCAAATTGAATTTATCCTACTCAGCGTCCACGTATGCACTGGGCGTTGACGTGACCAAAACTTGGTCTATAATGCTAAATAGTTTTCAAGTTGGTCGATTTTCTAATTTTTTATAATTTTTGGCTTTTTTCTGAAAATCGTCCCAATTCAAATTGTAGTTGCTATATGCATGAGCCGTTTCAGACCCAATCTGAAAGGAGCCAACCCATTCAACTCAAATCACTTTGTCGAGATAGACTTGACCCTTTAACTGAGCTGTTAGGACAGCTTGGTTATTATTATATTGAAATTGATAATTTTGAACCTTTTAAAAGCTTGTTGTGTGGAATTTTTATCTTTGATCGTTTGAACTTATACTATCCGACCCATAAAGACTGCACATCATTTTCAAACGGATCTTTGCTCATGGATAACTGTTAATACAAACGACATTTTTAATAGTCAAGTCCAAGAATTTTATTTATCTTCAGATTAGTCATTATTGCTATTAATTTTATTGTCTTGTTTTGTGTGCATGCATCATATTTAATGCTTGCACTTTATTTAAACAATTTAAATCAAGACTTAGGAATTATTTATAACTAGTCACATTCATATAGTTTTGAGTCTAGGATTTTACATATTCATCCATGTGATTGCTTGTTTTCGCATTGTAGTTGCTATTATTACATACTTTTTATTATCGACAAAATCTAACAATCCGACATGGCTAAATAGTTATTTCAAGGTGTAGAGTGTCGACTTCAAAAAATTAATATTGGAATTTAAAGTTATTATAAACTGTATCGCGAGAAGTATGGAAGCCCTAGAGAATAAATTTAGAGCGGAACATACCCATGATGAAGAGATGAATAGTAATAATAGAGGATGTGCAGTGTAATTGGACAAATCAAACTGGGAATAACAGAAATCAAAATAATAGGAAACACTATTAGAACTTTGAGGATATCGAGGTCAAGTACAAGCACGATTATGTTACATGCATGAACAAGATATGCATGAGGATAAATACGATTATATTACATGCATGATCAAGATATGTACTTTCACCTTTAATGGTGTAACGACCTTGTTCCCAGGGGTAATCACTAATTACAAGTTTATGCAGGTCCGGCTCTTTACCAGTGAAATCAATGTAGGTGAAACAGAAAATATACCGTAGAGACATACCTGAATGGGTAGACTCTAAACTCCGTGCACGACTTAAGTAAGGAAAGCTAGTTCATCTTCCTATTATATCTGAAAATGTTTCATAGAATTAAAAAGTAGACTATATCCAGCTCCAAGCAAACAGATTATCTGCAAAAAAGATGGAAGGAAACATACGAAAACATAACAGGCTAGCACATCAAGCAACTGATGTACAAGTAGAGAAAATATTGAACATGTTATGAGCATTTAAAAGCCAAAATAGTTAGCTACTGAATCGAGATGCGCATGCTAAAAATGTTTCACTACGCAAAACAAAGCATGCATATTGGGTTGCATTATATTAATGTAAGGTAAATGTACATGTGAAATAAATGTAAGATTATGTTAACCCTAGACTGTGACTCATTCTGGAGAGCACGATATGCAACCTGAAGACCACCTTGGACCACATGGAGCTACCTCGGGCCGAGTCCACAACAGAGATAGAAATGGACTCTGGATCACTCCAACGACCCATACAGATATAAAGGGAGAATCGTTGTGTATACAGATTTATGATAGGATCCCACAGCTACGACCGAAAACATTATTCCAATCGCTCCCGCACTCTCTCTAATATGAGTTATCCCAAACCCCGTGAGTAGTGAGAGGTTGTTTAATGGTTTAGTCCAGTGTCATGTGCAATGTCTAGGTAGTTTGATGTTTTCTAGTTGTATAATTGTTTTCTAGGTTGCATGTTAATATAGTCCATGTCAGGAAACATCATGATTCTCAAAAGTGTCAAAGCTAGATATTAACGCAAATTACACAATTTAGGGGTTTCTGAATAACATGTCAGGCATCAATTCATGTCCCATCAATCACGTGTTAAACCCCAATGACAAGCCAATATCCATTAACTACACAATTTGAATTAAATGTTGTGATAGTGCATGTACAATCATGAAATAATTTCTCAATTGACTATTTGCAGGAATAATGTCTATAATATAATTATTTCAAAGAATATACACACATGAAGCAAGACATCCATACCTGAAGGTGATGTAAGTCAATTGGTTGAGAGGAAAGTAGAAACCGAAAAATTAGTATAAACTAAAAAGTTTTAAAACTGGAATTGAATTGGGCAATTTTCAGTTCAATTACGTAACCTCAAGGTTTAAACACAAAATCTATTTTAAAATCTAAAATAAAAATTAAATAAAACTTGTTTAAATGCTGAAATTATTCATGCAGAAAATTAACAGTCAAGATGATCATATTTGGGAGTTTCTTCATGTTTGGGGACGAACATGAGCTTACGACAAAGTCAATCAGGGACTGTAGTCTCAACAGCGAGCATAAGTAAGAAACAACCCAGGACAATAAACTGAGA
Organism: Scilla litardierei; assembly: GCA_030789695.1. Lineage (NCBI taxonomy): Eukaryota > Viridiplantae > Streptophyta > Magnoliopsida > Asparagales > Asparagaceae > Scilla > Scilla litardierei. The sequence continues at coordinate 3,182,204 of CM061130.1, read as the reverse complement.
CACCACATCAAGCAAGAAAAAGAATTGAACCCGCAGAGCTTATGACAAAGTCAATAGCGGACTGTAGTCTCAACAACGAGCATAAGTAAAGCCGAAACAACCCAGGACAATAAACTGAGACTCTACATCAATCAAGAGAAAGAATTGAACCATCAGAGCAAACCCCACAGCAAGCCAACCACATGCAGGAAGCAAACAGGAAGGCTGAATACCCCAAAACAACTCATGGCCAAAACTGACCCCATGCAGCAAGCAAACAGGAAGGCTGAACACCCCAAAACACCTCATGGCCAAAACCGACCCCATGCAGCAAGCAAATAGGAAGGCTGAACACCCCAAAACATCTCATGGCCAAGCCGACCCTATGCCGCAAGCACACAGAGAGACCAAAACCTCCAAGATAACCCCCAATCACCCGAGACCCCACATAGCAAGCAAGGGAGCCAAAACCACACAACCACAACAATTCTCCTTCCCCAAATGATAATCTCCAGAACTCCCCAAAAATCCCACAGGCGAATAAGCAATAAAATTCCAGAATCTCAAGCTCGATAATTTTCGGAAATAAAAACAAACTGAAATTCAAATATACACCGAATAACTTGAAGATAGAATATTCTACCGTGAACCAAAGCCGACATCCACTGCAATCCCCAATCCAGCCCTATCACCTTGCCGATCCGCTCCGTGGCTACGATTTGCTCGAATAGGGGAAAAGTTAAAAGCTTTGCAAGGATCCGACACCGAACAACACTCAAAGTCAATGATCAAAACCAAAAAGACTGAAATATGAAGGTTTAGAGGAAAACGAAAATCTTCGTGAGTTTAAAAACCATGAAAACCAAAGAGAAGTTATTTGAGGTGAGGAAAGTCGTTGGAAGGAAAAAGAGGCGAGATCATAGCGAAAAACATCGCGTAATCGACGAGAGGCGTTGTCGATTCCGCTAACGTGCGAGAGAGAGGGCTGATAGGATGAAGACGGTTCCGCTAGGGTTTTCATTCGTTTCGAATGGGGAGAGGAGAGGACCGCGCGATGAAACCTCAAGGGAGCGATGAATCGAGAGGGGCGGTGGTTGTTTGAGTGGAGATTAGGGGGTTTAAGTGGTGTGGGCCGCATGATTAAAATGAGGGGGAATGGGCCAAGAGAAGGTGGGCTTGGTTTGGGCAAGTAAGGAATGGAGAGAAAAGTAAATGAACAGAAAGGGAAAAGAAAGCGATAAGAGAAATGATTAATTAAGAAAATCTCAAAAATTTTCTTGTAGCAATTATAGACCATACATTCTACACACCTTACAAAAAAAATCTGTCCTCGGAATTTCCAAAGCAAAACACTAATAACAAAACAAGAGAAATTGATTCATATGACTGATAACATAATCTAAGTAGGGGTGTCCGTCTCTGTCTCTGTCATGATGTAAGCCTGGCGCTTCTGGGCCGGTGGTGGCGAATCTCGCTGACTGGCACCGGCCACTGTCGTCTGCTTAACTTATTTTGGACAGTCACCGATGGAATGATCTGATGCGCCACATATCAGGCACAACTTGTTCCAGCGACGACACTCCCTCACGTGTCTTGATCGATGACAGTAGTTGCATACCATAGGACGTTGAGTGCTGGTTACCGTTCCAGTCTTCTTGAATTGTGTGGTATGCTCCGCCTGTTAAGCGGACTTCTCTCGTTGTCTGGAGCGAGTGTTTATTGGTGGCGCCGAGGGTCGTCTGCTCTGATCTGCCATAGCTGCAGATGGTGGTTGTATCGAAGATGCGGTCATCTGTCGCTCTCGTCCACGCTCCCTCTGAACGTACTCGTACTCTTGGTGCTGTTGAGAGTTTGGCTGCATGGGTTTTCAAGTTGAACACAACCAGCTTTTCACGGATATCGATGTTCATGCCCGGCTGAAAACGCTTAGCCAGAGTTAGAGGGGTGGACACCATATCCTTGGCAAACCTGCTGAGCTTAGAAAACTCGGTCTCGTGTTGCTCTACAGTCATAAAGCCTTACTTCAGAGTCACGAATTGCGCCACCAACTCTATCTGCACCTCTGTTGAGAAGTACTGAGCATTGAATGTTTCTTTAAAAGTACCACATGAGATCGGCTGCGCCAGTCAGTCCTTTGCAGAATCCCACAATATTTTGGCCTCTTTGGTCATTTGTAGTTTTGCCATGTCTACCCATGAATCCATAGGAGCTCGTGCTGCTTTCAGCATATCAGCGGTGGAGTGTCATTCCTTCGCAGCTAGATGGTCCTCTCGTCTAGTGAAAGTTGGTAGACTTAGCACCCGAAACTGTTGTACTCCTCCTTTCCTGGTTCCTTCTGTATAACTTAGACAATCTCTCGTAGAGACTGGTGTGTGATCTGATGCATCTTTGAGTTCGACCCAAAGTTGTTGCCCGTTCTAGATCCCAATCCGGTCCCGAAGCGTTCCCGTTCATGGTCGATTTCTTAGATGCTCTATGTCTTCTGAGTACGTAAACTTTCATGCACATGCTTTCATAGGATAAAGTCGGTTTGGTCGATTTGTTCCAGTACGTTTGTGGCAATGTTATACGTGTCCTATCTTATATTGCAGGTATGCTTTACGATACTTCCTACTCAACCTACACTGTTCACGAGATGGTCAACGCGGACCTGCATATGCCACCACTTATCTTTGATAGGATAGGACACAATGACCTTTAAATCTTTTGGATTAGTTAGTAGAAATGACCCGTTTTTATGGCATCGATCTGTATGGCCACAACACCCTCAAATCTTTTGGATTAATTAGTAGAGATGGACCCGTTTTTATGGCATCGATTGTTGAACAAGTGTATCGTTCAATTTGCTAAGTTAAAACATGTAGTATATGCGAAGATTTTTTAGACTTATATATAGGAATAACATGATAAGGGACTTCTAGCCCTTATACGAACATGGATTAGTAAGAACGTTAAGCTTAAGTGTTTTTTTCCTGCTGATAGAAATCACCATCTAAAACAATTGAATGACCGATATCAAAGGAACATATTTGTGAAAGAATGACTAAATTTGATGACCTGTTCTTTAGAGTGAGCTTCAAGAAGACCATCAATATGTCCTTGGTTTTATTCTGGATTGTATCAACATTAGATATATGCTTTCACACAATATGAAAAATGTTCAACATCGTTGTTAAACTTAACCTTAAACTTTGGATAAATGAAAGCTACTATAGGAAGAAAGATCACTTTTAAATTGGGAAGCAACCTAAACAGCTAAGATAAAATCACATCTAATAAGAAATCTATTAAGTTACAAACAAAAAGTAAAAGATCCAACTTATACACATTATTGTTTGATGTAAAGAATATTGTGATGACTTCTATCCTTCTTAAAAGTCTAATGGCTGACTAGAAGAATGTGTTTGTCATTAGTAAGTTACAAACAAAGTCACTTTTTCTTATAGTTTTGAATTCATTAAAGTTAAGCATTAATTCTGTACATGGTGTATCCCAGAGCATCATGTATATCACATGAGTGACCTGCATTTCGAGACGTGCAAAATTGTTGCAATTAACCATAAGTCCATGAGTCTATTGCAAAGTCAATTATTAATTTATAGGGATTTGTAGTTAAAAATGATGAGATGCTTAGAGTTTACCTGAAGCAGTTCGTTCTTGAACCTATGAGGAGGCTTTGCACACATTGCATGGGTTTTGGACAAGCTATGTAATGGATTGATCCTATGTGATCGAGTTGACTAATCCACATAAGTTTGCTGGTAGCTGTTCTCCTGAAGGATTGACTTCTCATTCTTCACGTATGCCGCCATAATGATTGTTGGATATTGGCCTTTAAGCCCAATATGGTTTTGATGATGATCACCATATTATGTGGACTAATGTTCTCAAAGTATTTTAGCCTCTGTTATTTAACAATGATTACATCAAGGGGGAGACAAAATATTTGGTGATGGGATGATGGACTCAAGGCATAAAGCATTTGGATGCATTGAAGCCATGAAGAATCTTAAAGCTTATGTAATATCTTTTATGATTCTTTATGTATTTTTGCTCTTTGTTATGTAGAATATTTGTATGACTTGATTAGATGCATTTACACATTCATATGCATTATTTCCATCATATGAATCCATTGGAAATTCCTAGAATTCATTTCATTAGGTTGAATGGCCAAAACACTCTAGATTATGCTTTCAGCCTATCACCAGTCGTCTTGTTTACACCCACCAGACATATGACATCCGTTTTGTGATGGCCAAAACCTAGGATTAAACAGCCGTCTAGAGTGCAGACACCAGGCGTCTTCACAGTGGTACATACGTCTGGCCGATAAGCTTCAGTCGCCTGATCATCAGTGTGACTACTTTTTCATGACTCTCTGTCTTTCTGTCCCACATTTATCGAGATGTCTAAAGAAGACTTGAGAGACGTCTGAACAGTGCATCAGGCGTCTGGTAAGTGTACTACAGACGTCTATTGCTTAGAGTTTGGTCTTCTCTGTTTTTGATTCATGACCAACTCATTGTCCAGCCGTCCGATGAAGGAAGACCAGACTGCACAATATATCAGGCGTCTGGAGACCCTTAATTAGACGTCTGGCCGCTAAGAATTCTGCCAGTTTATAGCCGTTGGACAGCTTTTTCAAGTAGCCGTTTTCTTGGTTTTTGAGCCCGATTGAGAGTGTATTTGTACCCCATTGTAGGCTGTTTTTGGCACCAATATACTTAGAATTAAAGATCATTTTGGGAGCCAAAACTCACGAGAAAAGTTTTCACTCTCTTCTTCTCTCTTAATCCCTTTGAGCATCTTCATGTTGATTTGATCTCCAAGCTTAAGGAAAGTCCATAGGTGCATCAAGCTTACATCCTAGCACTTGGACAACTACACTTCATTGCCTCTACACTTAAAGTTTTGTGTGTTGCTTAATTGCACATGTCCTAACAATGATGACTACTAGGTTCTGCCTACTTGTGCTTCTTTTCTCGTCATTTATCTGGAAGCGAATCTTTAAAGTTGAGGAGATTGATGTGATCCAAATTAAATCTTTTCGGCGTTTGAGTCGATTTATGCGTTTGGTTTTTGAGTCCTTTTATATTGCCTTTATTTGAGTTTTTTCATTTCTCGTTTAGATCTTTTGAGTTTTCCTTTTCTTATTTTAGATATTTTATTCTAGAGTTCAAGTCATGTTAGAAGTTTAAGTAAAAGTTTAATTATGACTTAATTGCATTTGCTATAAATATGTGTCTATAGTTGAATCTTGATTATGAAAGATGCGTTAGATAAAAAATCTTGTAAATTATATGCTTTCCGATTCATTGAATCTATATGCATGGTGGTGCGAGAGTGGGTGAGTGAGTCGGTTCTAAAGGAATCTTTTTCCTGTGATGTGTTGAAGTCGGTGACAATCAGATCTCCAGAATGAGAGGACGAAAACTCGATCTTTATCATTTAGTTTTGAACATCCTAATTTAGTTCTTTTACAAATTTTTTCACCACATCCTTAATTCCCTTTCCTTTTTGCATTAAAGGGAAGTGGACCGAAACTGTACTTGAAGCAAATTGTTCAAATTGGTTATGTTATGTTGGTGTAATATCCCAAATTTGCTTCAAAAGCACTCAAGTTCAAAATTTCTAGAAATTCCGTCATATCCACCCTTCCAATTATGACATTTTTGGTGGGACCGAGCCATTTACTTTTTGTGTTGTTGTTTTGGGACCGAAACCGGTGCAAAAACCTTCATGTTATTTGTACGTTGCAGATGCTGTAAGTTCTTATGTTAAGAAATGTGTCCTTTTTTAAATTCTCTGGCAAATGAGTAAAAGATTATTCGTTCATGCAGCGAAGAGAAGATTCCTGGACTCGAAACTTCAATCTTTTGTTCCAACTTCCTCTGACATCGATTCCTTCCCTAAAGTTCTTCTTCAGGCCATGGAAAGTAGAGAGATGCAGAAAAGGTTCCTCTTGTTTTATGCTATGCGAGTTAGTAGGCATTTCGTCTGCTCAAATTCAAATGTTGAGACCTTAACCAACAATTCTTATTGCAGCAAATACAACATTGCAGATGGAATGCGCCAAATGTTTGATCCTTTCGAAAGGGTTGCACGTTCATTTCACATCTGCCCTTGCTGTGAGCGTCCTTTCTCCCCTGAGGAGGAGGATGAATTTGTTGAGAAGGTTGGTTATTTTCTCCCAAATTTTGAACATACAAGATGTTAGTTTTTGCGCTTAGCCAGATTTACTCTTGTTTAGTCATTCTCGAGATGTATGTGTGTGTGCATGTTTTTTGATTCAACTTTCACTATTTTTCACAGCAAAGGACAAAAGGTGCAAGTTCCGCCGAACATGTGAGAAAATTAGCAGTAGATTCATCAGAGGCTGACTCACATTTTCAGCAGTTGGACAAGCTTCGAATGGTTTATGAAGAATATGTAAAGCTTGGAAAAGAAACCATACCTTTAGCAGATAAAAATTTGAAAGATTTGAGGGATGATCTCGATCAGAAGTCGCACGCCTACGAGGATGTAATAAATAACTGCTTTCCTTGCTTCGTCTAGTATCAGCATAAGCATCTTTATTTTAGTTCTTTCCTATCATCGCATCATTTTGTTGTGATATAATTGTTTCCTCACTTTTGCAGTTTTGCTAGTATCTTAGCGTAATGATCTGTATATTTAGTAGTCATCCCTCTAAGGATGCAATCAGGCCTAATAAGCTGGGGTTACTACCTACCTAGAAGTCTGCATAATTCCAAAACTCATTGCTTCTATTGCAGCTGCATCTGCTTTGTTATTCTTATAACACCCAATAGTTAGAGCTTTCCATCTAAACGTATTGTCCGCAAAGTAGCAATATCTCATACTTGCACCACAAGTGATTTTGTGTTCTACTATTTCTCATGATAATCTGTGACCCACTCAGCTTTTCTGTTATATTGCTATATTTAATATTAATCAAATTAATGTGATGGTTGTCTGGGAGGAAAATAGGATTTGTTGTTTCAACTCATGTACTTTTTTTATTTTGTCATATAGTTATGTCATTGTATGAAATTATGTTTCGCATGACATATTAAATATTGCCTAATTAATGTATGGATCAAAGCAAAAATGACTTAGAACTTGAATCAATACTATAGTTGATTGGTAGGGTGACTACATGGATAGAATCAAAAGGGTATGAGTGAGAACTTGAATTAGTAACATAATTGAATTGGATTGAATAGTGAGAGACATGTTAAAGTTCAAAAAGCTCAACTATGATTGCATGTAATCAGTCATCTAAGCTTGAATATAAGCATGAAAGGAACCATGCAATATAATTAGACAACTGGTTGCCAGCCTGTGGGTGCGCATCCAATAAAAGCAAAAGAAAAGAAAGGAAAAATAAAATGTCGAGTATATATGATGTTAGTTTTAACGTGCTATGAGATAGTAAAGTTGTATCAGTTTCTTTTATTTCACTCGAGATCTTTCTCAGGCGACCTTTCAATTTTGAAGCATGAGAAAACATGTTGAACTAAAAGTTTTACAGCATACAAACAAAAGTTAATCTTAACCATAGAGTATTAGAAAGAATATGATTTCCAAAACTTATTTCTCTCTATCTCTCACGTGAACGATTTATTTAGAACGATATATTATTCTATGGAAGATTTACTTGTATCAAACATTTTCGTCATTTCATGCATAAAATTTACTTAAAAAAGAAAGGATAAATATATATGTATGGTAGGTAAGATCTTTTTCCCATCAAGGGAGAAAAATCATGGGGACAATCATTTTTCTTTTAAAAATAGAGTAATTTTCTTTTAAAGTATGATATTTTTATTTAAAATAAGGTATTTTTATTTAAAGACTGAATTTTTTAAAGATGGGGACAATCATTTTTCTTTAAAAATTCTGTAAATTTTACGTACGAGAGTATATGTTGAGAAATTTCTTACTCAAAACAGGAAAAGTTGAAGCAAGATATCTGTTACATTTAGATAATGATACACATGGAGGAAAATAGAACTAAAAATTAGTTAAGGGTCTACTTTGATGGGATTGAAATGTCGAAAGTATTGACTATATATGTTAACTAATAGTGCATCCCTTCAAAGTATTGACGATACTTGTACATATGTACATGCATGTATATACATGATGCCGAATGGAAGCAGGAAGGGATGTTGTGGGGATATGGAGAAGAAGGAAAATTGGGAAGTTGATAATTTTTCGGGTTTCACACCTCGAGAATCTTAAGATCACCGACTCGCACACGGGGATTTTTTTCAGACATCTTGCCCAGACAACCAATTTCACTCTTGCACACCAACGTAAACGTTTTGATTTTTATGGAAAAACTGAAAGTTTATACCAATATTTTTGTTCTTTATTCATTTATCCAAAAACAAATAGAGTTGTAGCCTTTATATAGGCTTACAACTTGTCTTTAAATAACCACATCTAATGTGGGTTAAAGACTCTAAAATAACTAACCTAAAATAAATAAAAGACTCAAAAGACTCAAATTGTATGCAAAATAAAATAACTAAAAGACTCAAAATAACTAGAAGACTCAAAGGACTTGATCTCTATATCCATCTAAAGTAAAATTAAATAAAAAGGGACACTATCTCTCAAAAGTAATCTCTATCATTTTTGTCCGGCTCGAGAACTTACGATTGGAATAGCACTACTAGACAGAAATCAACTGTCCCTTGTAATTGGAGAAAATATGTCTATGAATTTTGAAGTGTAGTAAATGCAGATTTGTAGACAAATATCTTCTAAAAGTCCTTCCAAATCATATAAGAAATGAAAGTATTTAGAACATTCTTGTTGGTACGATGTGCATGATCTGGGATGACAAACTCGATGTGTCCAATTTTCTTAAGCTTTCGTGAAATACTTGACTGAATCACATCGAGATTATCAATTGGTAAAGCTTTTCGAGAACTTGTATGATGCATGCAAAGCCTCATCGGTTCTAGTATGAATCTCTCTTGTCAAACACTAATTATCTCGTCATCCATAACTGTAAATTTCTTTAAATTTCTATTTGATTTTATAGCAGACTTGTGTGTATCATCGTAAATTGTAAGAATTTGACAAGTCTCGAGATGCAAAGCACTCAAATCATATGCTTAATGCTCGCGAAATGGTCTAAGAATAAGGTCAAAGCCTAACTCTAAGGAACATGGATTCATAAAGTATATGAGTTAATGGCTTATTAATGATTAAACATTTCTTTTGGCTTTCAATTATACTCTTGGGTTTATAAGAGGGCAACACAATTTTTTTTCATTCAAATATAAATGTTTGTTGGCTTTCTCAGAATGTGTCACATTCAAGTCATACATCTAAGGCTTACCTAGCAAAATATGTGTATCATCCATATGTATGACATTACGTCAGATGTTATTATTATAGCTTGAAAATTGGATATGCACTAAACAATGTTAGGTAACAGAATATGATTTATCAACACATGTAACGTTATAATGATGTGGATGTGATTCATCTTTTAGTCTCATCTTCTTAGTAACTGTTTTGACGACTAAATTAGTACAACTACCCCCGTCAATCGTCACTTTGAAAGGTTTATCTTTAATTTTTTTGTGGATAAAGAAAACAATAGTTGTTTGCCAATCATCCTTACTTCTAAGTGTAGTAATTAGACACATAATGACTTGTAAGTGGGCACGGAATTCCTCTAGATCATTATCCTCATCATCGGTCTTCTCTTGTGGAGTGCATTATTCTTAAACTAATTCATCCTCGTTATTAATCTCTCCCACACGTAGGCTTTTATTAGGGCATTGGCTAGCAAAATGAGCAAAGGAATGACATTTGAAATATCACACTCTTCTAGATTTTTGTTGTAATGATTCTCCAATCTTAGCCTTTTCATTTACCTCTTTAATAGTACTAGTTTTAGATTTAGTCATGTTATTTGGCCGCTTAAATTACTCACTGACTTTAAACGTAGGCTTTCTATCAATGCGGGTTCTCATAGATTCGAACTTCAACGCTAAGTTAAACGTTTGTTGCATATTATCTACAGTGTGATGTAGCATCTAATTCTTAATGTTTGCTCTCAATCCAGAACGAAACTTAGTAAGGGTATATCGAAGATCTTCTTGTAGTTTACTCTTAACAAATATGTCGTTAAACTTAGTCATGTATTCGTCTACAATCATACTTTTTTGACGTATGTTGTTCAGTTTTTCTAGTAGGCAATCTCTATATGTAGGAGGTAAATATTTTCTTTTAGATTGATTTTCATGTCATTCCAAGTTTGTATAGGTCTCAGATGCTTTCTTTCCCGTTCTCTTTAGGGTGGTCAGAAATTTTGATAGACCTTATTAATTTTTATCTTAGCAATTGGACCTTTCGTTCGTTGATAGCTGATACTATTCGAACAAATACTTCATCTCTGTTAGCCAATCTGAAATGATTTAAGAATTATAAGTTTCATCAAAGTTGGGATCATTTATGCTAATACAATATGTAATGCTATCTCGCCTAAAGTTATCCTTAAACTTCTCATCTTGCCTCATATTATTCCATTTGTCTTCATTTCTAATCATTCTAGGTTCATCATCAAAGGTACATTGTGCTTTATAAATTTTTTCATTTGGTCAACTTATTCTCTAGGACTTCTAGGCAGTCTCTTGTTCGATTTATGTTGACTTTTAGTTCTAGGTAAATCGTTTGAAGTTGATTTTCTAGCATTTGAATTGTATTATCATCCATATTTGATCCGATGGTTATGCCACTACGTAACAATATGCAGTGTCGATCAATCACAGAAATGCAAATGTAAGATCCTAACATCAACTCGATGTATACGCTAATTATGCAAATAAAATAAAATCGTAGGGTCCAAATCTATAAGTCAAAATACAACCCTAACTATGTTAATGCAACATACAGTTCGAAACTATAAAATGATGCAATGCCATATCAACTAATTTGAACAAAATCAAATAGAGAAATTTTTAGAATTTTAACAATTGAAGATTTGATCAGGATAGATATTGTCAGGATAGATATTGTCTGGAGTTAAAATCAGCTTTGATAGTATCAGGAAAAGCCTCTAGAACGTGTAGAGCTTTAAGTTTTGGCTCTAAAACATCAACAAACTTTTTTAGAATTTTAACAATTGAAGATTTGATCAGGATAGATATTGTCTGGAGTTAAAATCAGATTTGATAGTATTAGGAAAAGCCTCCAGAATGTGTAGAGCTTTAAGTTTTGGCTCTAAAACATCAACAAACTTTTTTCTTTTCTTTTTTCTTCTCTCTAATTTCGTCAAAATTTACTATATCTCCCTCTTTTTCCTACAAATTTTCTTCTTTCCTTTTGAATATATTTATCTCTTTTTTGTTTTGTTACTTTGATCTTTTCTCTATTTTTTTGATTTTTTCTTCTTTCCTTTTGATTTTTGTCTCTTTCTCTCTCCTGATTTATTTTGATCTTACTCTTTTTTAAATCCAAATCTAATTTGAAGAAGGAAAAAAAGAAAAAGGATGTCTTTCTTGATGATGATGAAAAAAGATGAAGATCAAAGCTAGGGGGTTTTTGAATCTAAATTCCTAAAAATAAGAAGATGAAAACGATAAGATTTTTTAGAACTTTGATCTAAAATTTAACTAAAAAAGAGTTTTTATGAGGGAAAAAAAATTAGATTTTGGCTATGATACCAAGTTTGACGCAGAACGTAAACGGATGGGATGTTGTGGAGATTTGGAGAAGAAGGAAAGTTGGGAAGTTGATAACTTTTCTGGCCTCAAATCTCACAATCACCAACTCGTATGCCTCGCATGCAATAAATTGTTCTGATCTCTCACTTATGCAACCAAGTGCACTCTCGCACACTAATGTAAAAGATTTGATTTTTATGGAGAAACTGAAAGTTTACTCCAAAATTTCTATTCTTTATTCATATATCTAAAAAAACATATAGATTATTTGGCCTTTATATTGGCTAACAACTTGTCTTTCAAAAACCAAATCCAAATGTGGGATAAAAACTATAAAATAAGTAAAAGGCCAAAAATGAATAAAAGATGGAAAAGGATTCAAACTCTACTAAAATAAAATAACCAGAAAAACTCAAAGCAACTCAAGACTCGAAGGACCCAAACTCGATCTCCATCTAAAATAAAATAATATAAAAACGCACTCTATCTCAATTTCAAATTTAAAATAATTACTTGCGTTTGCCAGCTGTTCATATACACATGTGCATTCATACATAGCTGCATTTATTTATGCATGTATCCATATCTATGCCTAGTGGTTCCATCGAACTATAAGAAACCACAAACTTTCAGGAAGGTCAGGAACTGAAAGTGCATTCCTTGAAACTTGGTTAAAATTCTACTCTAGACTTTTTAGTTGAAACACGGTTAAACATTTGAATATTGACATTTCAACTGTTTAATTCTAACAAAGAAACATTAAATTTCAAGATTTCCCTCAACTTTCACCCATTTTAAGAAAACCTCCACTCAACCTATGTGCGTGCGCGTGTAGCCCCTTTGAAACTTCATTTTCCAGAAATTCTCTATCAACGATTAACGATTTAGAATCTTGAGCATGTCACTAATCACTAATAAGTGTTTTCTTGAATATGAAAGCTGAAGGGATTACACATGAAAAAAAGTTGAGAGGGGCACTATATATATATATATATATATATATATATATATATATATATATATATATATATATATATATCTCTCTCTCTCTCTCTCTCTCTCTCTCTCTCTCTCTCTCTGTGTGTGTGTGTGTGTGTGTGTGTGTGAAAGTTCATTGGGGTTTCTTGAAATTCACCATTTTTTGGAATAAAACAGTCAAAAATCCACATGTATCATTTTGTTCACTACAATGTTAGAAAGCCTTCATATTTTTCTTAATCAAACAAGGCGTATACGTTCAATGGTATACTTGCGTTTATGATGTTCAAAAAGAAAAAAATGAATGTTGGAACTTTAATGAAGAATTATATTAATATTTGTAACAAGTTTCTCCTCAATTTTTCTACTTAGTTTTTATTTCACGTGCATCGAAATTCACATGTGTTGATATGTTTTGATTCAAGTTCATAGAGGTGTACACGTTTTGGATAATCATATGGTATGAATGAATTTATGACTATCTTATCTGGTAATTAATTTAATTATCTTGTTTTGCATTTACGATCTTTCTGATTCTCTGGTTTATAGCACTTTTTTCGGCTTCATACATGATAATTTTATCCGTCCATAAACATACTCTTTCTCCTTGCTTTTCGTTGCTTACATGTTTGATAATCTATTTGGTATGGCAATGTGCAAGTTGTCAGGGTCGGTTATTTACTAAGGGTCGGTTATTTACTATTCGGTTGTCTTCCTGCAGCTTTTCGGAGTTCTTGCTCATGTTGAAACTGAAAAAAATGCTGTGGAAGTTTTGGTTCGACCCGCCGAAATTGTTGCCACGCTTTTCTCTGAAATGCAGATATTAAGATCTCAAGTTGAGGATTTGGAATATAAGTTGGATGCACGAGTACAAGGGGTTAAAACTCCTGAGGAAATTCAGTTACAGTTGACTGCTGAGTTGAACAAGACGTAAACTTGTCCTCCATACCCTTTCACTGTTTTAAAACATACTTTACATTTCTTATGTATGAAACAAGCTTATAGGAGCAATAGTCATAATGAAGGTATCATACCTATGTTAGCATGGGCTACAGGGACAGAGTCTTGAGATGAAAAACACTCCTTGCTTAATCATTCAATTCTCATTTCGTTGAGTTCAACTTGTATGCATCTCTAATTCATGATATTGCGAAAATGGTGGATTTAAAATCAACTTGAACCACAAGATGTCAAGAGAAATACGACTTGTTCATCATTGGCTTCATTTTTTGAATCCTCCTCAAATCAGTAACCAGATGTCTACCAGACTTGGGTCTGAGGCAAATCCAATTTTAAATCTGATGCCATTAACTTTTGATTCTTTTGCCTATATATACATTAGGAAATTATTGTAAGTTGAAATGGATTAATTGCTGATAAATGAGATCCTCTTTCTTGCTCTCATTTCGGATTAGACATGTCAAAAGCTGAATCAGTTACTGGCCATCTGTCATATGTCATTTATCATCACCACTATCACCATGATTACATTTTCCTACCGAAATCAATCCCGCTATGAATGTGGCTACATGCTGAAGAGGTTCCACATAAAACTAATTGCATGAATCACTACACAGTTGAACATAGTCCTCGCAGTTGGTGTTAAATTCCTGAACTAGTATTTTATGGTCAACATATGGGTGGTTTGCAATGCAACTCTATAGGTCAGTTGAGAGGCCAGAAGCTTTGCCTTGTTTGTAATGCGATTTAAGCTTTCAAACCACTAAACATGGTTCTATAAGAAAGGGGAAGCTTATTAGCCTTCAGTTTGGGAATAGAAACCATGTCAAAAATAAGGTATTAGCAATATACCCAACTGAGTATACCTTTTTATAAAGAGTTGCACTAATGGGGACAGAATAATACCCTCATCTATGAACACTATTTTTCTTCAGTCGGCTCTTTGAAGGGTTCCTCCTCTATCAGTTTAGTAGATTTGTTATATAGATTACCTCAATTTAGTCACGCTTTATTAGGTGTAAATGATTAGGCAGGGTATTGATCGAAAAAAATTTGATTAGGCAGGGTACGAAAAAGAAGAAAACATACACAAATTTGCTTTAGTTGTGTATCATGCATGTTTGAAATCATAACATTATTTTGGGAATATATGGTGGTGTGAGGAACAGAGATTCCTGTTGGCAAAATGTTAGAAAAAGATGTTATTTATTAAAATAGTTTCTTTAATTTCCTTAGAAACCCACTGTTACTTGGACAGGGAACAAATGCCATGTATCTGGGTGCCCTAAAGTAACTATCATGGTAAATTTTAGGTAGGAGGCCACACACACACACACGCACAAGGTCACACACACAACACGGGTTTTGTTAACTGTTGGAGTAAAGGACCCGTGCTTTTATTGACTTTCTTGTATGTTCCTTATTCCCTAGTACTTTCTTGCGGGATATTGTTTGTAATTTTTCCCTTCATTTGATACTATGATACCCTGTTTCTCTTGTTCTTTTTCACACAAGCCCTGTTTTGATGTGTGTGGCATGGGTGTTCCAAAATGTCTGGGCGTTGGACACGGCAAAATTTTTGTGAAAGAGGAGTGTCTTGGTGACACGGAGCAAAATATCAAACTTATTTAAGTCATCATGCTCCATAAAGAATTTGAAGTTACTTATCTCACATAGTTAAATATTATTTTGTTGGGTTCTACACTGCTACAACACTAACAACAAATTCTTCATCTCAAAATTTCAGGGTTTGCTAAGTGTACCGCTCTCTTTAATTCAGCTACACTAAGCGTCATCTCCCTGGTTACATCAAGCGTTACCATATTTTTTAATATTGCCTGTATCCAAGTTCATATGTTCCTCCTCCTACTCCTCAATGATGCATTGATTGTGATCCTACCACTTTTCCTCGTCAGTGTACATGTTGAATTTCAGTGCATATGCCTTACCCATCTTTTAATGGGTTATCGTTATTTTATTCTTTTATCGTTAATAGGGGCCGCTATTAACCTGTTATCAATGCAATCATTTCTTATCCTATATGAAAGTGTATTTCCACTCATCCATCTTAGCCCTAATTTCTGCTCATATATTTTTCAGACATGCTGCTTCTTAATTGCTCAACATTCTGACCTACTTAAAATAGCTGGTTTAAGAGCGGTCTTATTGAATATTTCATTCAGTTTCATGGGGTTTCTATGATGACATAAGACCCCCTAAGCAATTCTCTGCTTTAACCATCTGGTTTGATTATGTTGACCACAACTTCTTTGATCTGAGCATTTGATTGATTACTGATTTGAACTAGAAATCATGGGTACTTCAAGATATATACATTGTGTTCCGCTGAAATCAAATATTGGTATCAGACAGGTCCAAGTATATACAAATTGGAGGGATGCTAAAAATGACATGATCCTTTGTTGCATAATCAAATTTGTTATAATTATGAGCATGGTTGGTAATAGTGGTCACCTGTTTGAAAAAAAGGAATGTAGTAGTTAGTTTCTATTTATTGTTTGAACTTAAAGAGACTGAAGAATTATATTTGTTATCTATTTCATTTTTCTTTTTGCATTCTATATATTCAATTTAAATTGATAGCAAAAGCACATGCGTGTGGACACACATGCATATCGCGTTTTGATTGTTTACGAGCAGCTATTGGACTGTTTGAAGAAAGCCATTGGAATAAGTCACTCACAGAAGGACGTGGCTCTATGTAATACATTTTCATGAATGAGCGAAATGCTTGACTGATAAAATGACAGTATCCTGATCTGTAGCTACTATTTTTTGTTTTATTTTTACTTTTTCTTATGTTAATTTATATATGACCAGGGAACTACTCAGACAGGAGATAGACAGCCTTAGGGAGGAACAGAGAATATTCAGTAATGATTTATCAAATGCTCAAGAGCGTTGGCGTTCTGTCAGGGAGGAGAAGCTGCAAGCATCCAATGCATTACATAGATTTAAAAAAGCAGAAGAAGATTTACTTTCTTTAGCTGAAGAAATATCTCAAGTTGATCTAGATGAAAAGGTGGGCCTCAAGCTGTTTTATTCTCAATATCTTGCTTTGTTTTTGTGTTTATTTATAGACTTTTGTATGGTGATTTTAAAGTATGTTGCAGTTTTCAATTTTATTAGTTCTTTAAGTGCTTGTTGCTTATGCATTTTTTATCATCTAATAAATATTTAATTATAGTGTGTCTTACTGGTGTTCGATTCTCATAGAAACTAGTTGACGATTTCATTATTTATGTTAAAGGTTGTGTGCACTAATATTCTTTGACCAAAATTTTGCATTGAACATTGAGGTTGTTGTTACTATTACAATGTATTGATTTGTCCGATGTACTTGTATTTTTTTTCAGCATTTTACGGAAGCCATTGCGCCACTATTGAAGGAAAAGGAGAAGCTGCGGCAGGAACATGCAGATTTAAAAACAAAACTTGAGCGAGAGTACAAGGAACAAGCAGATAATATAAGAAAATTTCAACAGGAGTTTGATATGCTTATGCCACTATCTGCTAGAATCAAAGAGTATGTTTCCTGGAGGTATGGATTATGTTTGTTATTATCATTGAAATTAACTTTCGGATGTTCTTGAACACTGTTGCTAGGTATATTGACTCCAAGAGAGGGGAAAAGCTAAAGGAATTGCAAGGGAAGCTAGCTTTATCTGAATCTTATCTGAAAACATGTGAGGACAGAAAACGGGAAATATCAGCTGAATTGGACAAAAGTAAAGAGTTACTGCGCAATCAAGATCAGTTAAAAAGAAATATAGATGACAACTTGAATTATCGAAAAACAAAAGCCGAAGTAGATAAACTTACTCGTGAAATAGAGATACTAGATGAGAAAGTCCTGCATATTGGTGGAATGTCTGCTGTTGAATCTGACCTTAAAAGACATTTACATGAGAAGGAAAGACTACTTTCTGAGGTGACAGTGACTTGCTAATCCTGCTTCCTTTCATGTTTGATATTTTAGATATCATTACTCAATTGTTCTTTTGATAAATTTTTACTGATTTCATAGTGCTTACACATGATCATAGCTTTTTCCCATAAAAAAGAAGTGGCCACAAGGCTGCTTGAAAGATTTGACTGAATGATTATAACAGACTACCAACCTAACATTGTTCTAATTTTGTGTGAAAATTAGAGGAAGGTATTGACCTGGATTCGCTATAAATCATTAGATGTCGTTGCTTGGAAATTTTTCCTAAACTTCATGAGGGCAATTTTTTTGATAAAATCCTTATTTTGGATTTGTTTAGTGAACCATGACTCATTCAAATTTATTTACAAAACATGCATACTTTGAGCCACGCCGGCACCACACAAGCTTCTCTAGGCATACGTGGCATTGCTATGTTTTTTGCATGTTGATTGAGGTGTTGTGTTTGGCAACCCTGCATCTCAATTTGAGTTCACAGCGTTCCGCCCTTGCGAAGACAACTCTTGTGAAGGCAAAATGAAGGACAATGAAAAAAATGGTCTTGGGGTTGCCAACCCTAGCATCTTTTTTTCTGTCTCCCATTTTACCTTCGCAAGAGTTCATGAGAGCTGTGAGAGCATAACGGTGTGCACTCAGGTTTAGATACCTGGGTTGCCAACCCTTGCATCTTCAATCAATGTGCAAGGAAAATATAGCAACCTTACATTGGCCTGACAAAGCTTCTATGGCGCCTACGTGCCACAGGGGAGCATTTTTTGGTTTTTAAAAATATATGATAGATGCATGTTTCACTAAATAAATTCAAAGAGAGGGGGTTTCCCAAAAAATTGCCTAACTCTTAATGCTGCTTAAGCTCATGCAACCAAGTGGAAACCCACCAAAATTCTCTTGTATCAAGAAAGAGTCCATAAGTTAAAATGAAGATTTATGACATGGAATTACATTCAATTCCAAGTCATGGAGAAAATTATGGGGGCAAGTGTAACGTGCTTCAAATTTAGTATTTCCCCAGTTTCTATGTTTGTTAGTCTGCCCAATGAGTAGATTAGTGATCAACGACCTTGTTGAACATGCATGTCTTATGTTGAGGTATTCATTGTCTTATATAGTTGTATTGCATGTTAAATCTTAGACTGATTTTTAACCAGATCACGTGAGTTGTCTTTTATGAGGGGATATTCATTTATGAGATCTTGGGGTACAACCCCAAGCAGCTATTTCTCCTGGACTGTAGCCAAGGATGGGTTATTAGCTTGAGTAATTCTGATAAATGTGCCATTGCTTGAAGTTTAACACTGTTTTACATCCCTCAAGAATTAGTATGTATTAGAGAACTGTATAACCTGCTTGACTCATTTGTCTTAAAGGAAACTGTATTTAATGTTTGATTCGATGTCACCATTATTATTGTGTAGTATATTGCACACGTTTATTATCGTACTGGTAGTACGTTTCCATTTAGCTATGCCATTTTTGTTTATAAATTGACACTTCAAAAAAATTTCCTTTTTTTGTTTTATTTTCTTTTCTGAATAAATTTCTTAGAAAGCACATTGCAACCATCAGCTAATAAACTCTACAAACAACCACTTCAACTATTAACATCACTTAAAATTTTAACAGATAGCTAAGAGAAGTGTTTTAAAACACCTCAAGCATTCTTTTCCTATGGTTCTATATCTCCTTGTTTATGATAATGTGGCTGGGCTTATCCCAAAGTAATTAAGACATGAAGGTTTGTAATATTAAATGTGGTTTAGGACAGCCTCTGACCTGTCCAGCAGAATGACAAATTTTAGATGAGAGAGACAAACCCAAAACAGGGCGAAGCTTAATATACTCAGTAAACTTGAAAGACAAGACAGATGTAGAACCGGAGAGCTTATAACATATAAATCCATGATGTCGAAAACAAAACCTAAAACAATAACCAAGGCTCTTCACAATCTGAAGGCCCCGTGCCAAAACGGAGATGCAGGCACCTGCCGAACCATGAGAAGAAGAACAGCATGATACGTCATACTTTATTACAATTTTTTATTCCTTAATTTGCTTTCAAATATTTTTACCAATAAAACACCATTGAACCAACTTGAACCATCTTGGATTTTCTTTAATATGAATCGAGACCAACCGGTATTGGTTGGTTTCAATTGGATCGGATTGGCATGCTCCAAATCTGTTATGGTATGGCCAAAATGAGTTTGATATCAGTTGAAATCTCAAAACCTTGCAGCCAACAATGCCAAAACCATGATAAAGAAATGTTCCACGGTGATCTAACATTCTTTCTTATTCTGTCTCTTCTCAAAAGTGTGTACTGACTTTATAAAGTGTTAATACAACTTTGTATCTGATGTCGCCTTGAAAAACACAGCTGAACAAGTGTCGTGGAACTCTTTCTGTCTATGAAAGTAATATAACAAAGAACAAGCTTGAGCTTAAGCAGGCACAATACAGTGACATTGACAAGCGATACTTCAATCAGCTTATCCAACTCAAGGTAAATAATTTTAGTCCATGTTACTTTCATATCTTCGAACTCATTATAACAGAATGTTCTCACCTAAGAACATTGGTTGCAGACAACTGAAATGGCAAACAAGGACCTGGACAGATACTACAATGCACTTGACAAGTAAGCCTTAATCCTATTAGTTATGTCCTTGTCATGATTTCGGACTTTCTCTCTCTTTTCCATGGACTTATTTGTTATCTGATTGCTGACGGTACTGTTCCTTGCGTAAAAGACAAATTGTGTGGCTTCAGATATATGAGGTGGCATGCCAATTTTTAGATGTATTCTTGATGTTGAAGTACCATTCAAGATCTTAAGTCTTAAGCATTGTATCTTAGAATGCATGGACACTTCAATCATCAAGTCAAGGCTTGTCGTATCTATCAGATACGTGTCTGATACACATGTCAAACACATGTATCAAACATGATATTTATATCTATAGCTTACTTTTTAGAATCCGCTTTAGTGGCATCATGTTGGGTCATGTCGTCTCCGTATTGTCATATCCGTGTCTGTGTACGTTGATAATTGTCAGCATTTTTGGTCCTCTTTTTAATATTTAAGGGATCAAATTGAGTCAAACTGTATGAAACTTGCATTGCAAAGGTCATAGTTTAGATGTTTCTGTCCATGCATGAGTGCCTTATTGCCCACTACTGTGTTTGTAGTTTTGTTGCCAGACATTGATGTCAAGGATCTGTTGATCATTCTATCGGTTTATCGGTTTGTCTTAGTGTATGCGTGTATGTTTGTTCAGCATTTTAGTCATACACATGCTTATCTAGCATGCACAATTTGGCATTCTAGGCCATACTTCATTCTATCGAACTGTCACCTGGTGAAACTGATCTGTTGTCCCATCTTAGAGCACTAATGCGCTTCCACACTATGAAGATGGAGGAAATAAATAAAATCATCAGGGAACTATGGCAGCAAACATACAGAGGCCAAGATATTGACTATATAAGTATTCATTCTGATGCAGAAGGTGCCGGGACTCGGTCCTACAGCTACCGTGTAAGTTACAAAGAACAGTTAATCCTTTATAAAAAGGGCTTTGTCTTACCATATTAACCATATGAGCATGAGGTATTTCATATGACAGGTGATTATGCAAACTGGTGATGCTGAGCTGGAAATGCGTGGGAGATGCAGTGCTGGCCAGAAGGTATGGAACAGTCTGTGGCTGTTTTGGCCCTCATTTGATGTAGGCTATATGTTGCATCGGCGGCCACTAAGAGTAGCTTCCTATGGTCAAGTGTTTCTTTATGTTTATTGAAGTTCCGTAATATTCTATGATTTTGATAACCTTGTACGGGTTATATTTAGGTTCTTGCCTCTCTCATAATAAGATTGGCTCTAGCAGAAACTTTCTGCCTCAACTGTGGTATACTGGCACTCGATGAACCAACCACAAACTTGGATGGGCCAAATGCAGAAAGTCTTGCTGCTGCTCTTTTGAGGTTGAACTCTGTGATTTTGCCTAATCTGCTAACCATGAAAATGTATACACCCTAACGTAAACTGCAGCTGATTATTTATGATTTTTGCATGAACAATGTCAGGATTATGGAAGATAGAAAGGGCCAGGAGAATTTCCAGTTGATAGTAATCACTCACGACGAGCGCTTTGCTCAGCTTATCGGTCAGCGTCAGCATGCCGAGAGATATTATCGTGTAACGAAAGATGAACAGTAAGCAATTTCAAGTCCCTATGCGTTTTGTATATTGTTTGAGTTCTATTGGGGTTATAGAATCTGAGGCCTGAGATGGTAAAGCAGACCTAGTTTAACAAGCATCCATCATAACTAACAAGCTTCTATTGCAATGCAAGTTTAAGCTCAATTCTTCAATACCTGATGCCTGAGTGGGATACCCCTTTTCTGCACATCTGCTGTTGACCTGGACATTAAATGGCGTAAGAAAATTATAGGAATTGAGACATGCTTTAGTAAAACGGACGAGCTTATTTTCGCAGTTTCCACTTTTGCAGACGAAGTTGTTTTTCTGATTTTTGTTTTTGTTTTTTTAGAACTTTACAATGTAATTGTGTTCAAATATATAGGTTACCCTGTGAGGCCACAACTTATGTGGAGGTGCTTCGAACGCCCTTTGAGTAACATCCACATAAAGGAAACCTATGATTACGTGAAATTAATGCGGAGTCGACCTCAGTCTTAGGTTTCTGACTGTTTCTTTATCATGTATTGCTTGCTGCAGCCAACACAGCATAATTGAAGCCCAAGAGATATTTGATTGACGATCCTCATAATCTCCAACCGAGCCCTACATGGAAGCATCGGGTGTCCCCAAGTTCATTGTACATACATGACAGACCACTCTCCATTGACAGACTCGGGATCCTCGAGAAGGTGGCAAGACGAATGCTTTCAGGTCTGTGTAGACTAAATGTAACGTATAGTTGTAGTCAGGAGGTGGTATAATTTACCATGTAAAGCTGAAACAAACTTTCAGGTCCGATTTTGGGCATCAGAGCTTGAAAGTTAAAAACTGTTAATGTGTAACTCGTAAGCAATTCGCACCACTGGTTGCTGCCCCCACATGCGATTGCTTAATGGAACGGGGAAGAAATTCAGAAAGAAAGTGGATTAGTGTGGTGTGCTGTGCTGTTATCATCTCATTTCCGGCGGCATGATTTCGAGGGGAGTTTGCAGCCACAAGAAGGTTTATGTTCTATTATTTGCAGAATGCTCCAGATTTGCATAAACAAATCTTTAAGTTTTTTTCTTCTGGACATATTTGAGGGCCTGACTTCCCCCCACCCCAGTTTGCGTCCACTCCATCAAATCCATCCAACAAAAACGTTAGCCTAAAAAGAGGATCCAATGAAGTCTAGAGAGAGACTGAGCGAGAGAGGTGGGGACTTCCGACGTTCCTTCCTTTTTATTCCTATGTATTTTGTATTATGTAGATTTTGGAGATTTAGCCACCGACAGAGAGAGAGAGAGAGAGAGAGAGAGTCGCAATTAGATGCATAAATAATTGAAGGATCGCACACTGCTTGCCCATCGAACATCTCGCTTCTTTTTCAAGGATCAATCTTGTCATCCCCAATCAAGTCTAATATTCCCTGCACACAAACAGCATGCAAATGATGACTTTGGCCAGCCGAATCAAAGACCAAAGATATTCTAGTAATTTAAGCTTGGATTGTAGTTTCTTTCGTTTTGTCTTGCATTTGACTTTATTGTTTAGCTCCCAAAGAAAAGAATGAGGTACAGAGCACCAGTAGGCTGGAGTCGGCTTGTTTTTTTTGGATTCATCGGAAAATAGAGTCGGCTTGTTTGAGTGTTTCATGGGTCTGATGTGGAAACGGAGATATCACTGTCCCTTGCGGTGAGATAATTTTCACATACTGGCGACAGCCCCTCGCAATAGGCCCAACAATTGGGCCAATGCTTCACCATATATGAAGGCCCATCACCCATGAGAGCAACGCAGCGGGCTTTGGTCCGCCATCCCAATTAATGGGCCACACTAAACGGCCCATGACTCTAATGCTACCGACATGGGAAAATACGAATATTCTCCTCCTCGCTCATGTTAAAGCCAGCTTTCCAAGAAATAAGTGTACGCAATGTATAGAACCATATCTGCTCATTTTAAGTTGGCCTTCACCTTACAACAACCTCCACACCAATATTGAGTCAACCATATAGTTTTGATGATGAGTAAATATATTATGTACTAACGATTTCATAAATGTACAAGTGTAGATGATGAGCAGACATGCAAATGAAGGGAGTTTGGAGCTAACAAGGCCAATAGAACTTAGCGCAACCTAGACAAGTGTATGAACTTCACGATTGCATCAAGAGAGCTTATATAATATTTTTATTTTTTGATGTAAATTTTATTTTAGCCTGGGTAGAATGTTAAGCTCTCACACCCTTGTGAACGCGCAAATTTTTTTTTAAAATTGTTCTAAAAGTTATTTCCCAAGTTTAGTGTCATGTAAGAGTATCAGTAAAGTAGTCGATTAGTTTTAGTGCTATTGCCGACTAGTGCTCTCGGGATTCTCTTGCAGACTGTAGTGGTTGGACTGTAGTGGTTGACCACTATTGTCCAACTAGTCGACCAGTAGCCCACCAGTTGATCAGTGGATGAACAGTGGTCGACTAGTGCCTGGTTGGCTCCCTACAATGGTCATATTTTGACTAGCCGTTAGAGAGCTGTTTAGGGGCATTTTTGTCATCCGTTTTCACCCAGAATTAGCTCTGTAAATCGAGTGTTGGTTTTTCATTTACTTACACATTGATGATCAATTTTCTTGAGTAAAAAGTGTTTTTAAGTGAAAAATATTTTTAGCAAAAACCTTCTCCCTGGCAAATGTTTTAATGTTTCCGTGAATCTTTTCTTGACCAATCTAGATCTCAAAGTTTCACACCTATTGGAAATCAACCACTATAACCACAACACACCACAAGAGCTTTAACATTAGGCTAAGGTAAAAGAAGTATTGTAAGTATTTTTCTCACATTTGTGAGTTGTTTTATTCTCTCATTAGATAGGTGTTTCTTTGTCTCATTGGAGACGTGTTTGTCCATTGTGGACGTGTTGTTCTCTTTGTCTTGTTGAACATGTGATTAATGGATCCAATGTCTTTGTGTACACGTGTGGTTGGATGTAGGGCTAGTGTTGCCTGAACCATGATAAATCTTATTGTTTGCACTTGTCTCTCTCTGTGTTTGGTTGTGTACTTGCAATTATTTTAAGCTTCTGCATTACTCTTATCTTGCAAGTGATATTGTTGATTAAGTCTTAATTTGATAACTCAAGTTAATACTTTGGTAGGATCTTCTAGAGCATTTTATAATTATCATAAACACTATTCACCCCTATCTAGTGTTGTGCTTGCCATCTCGGGAATCCAACACGTAGTATCAGAGCAAGGTTGATAGATGGCGTCAAAAAAATCCACACTAAGTTCTAGATGGACAATCTATTATCAGGCCATATATGCTCACTGCCTCCAACTATAGTGCGTGGAAGACAAGAATGATGCTCTTCATCCAATTGATCGATATAGACTTCTGGAGCGTGGTGGAGGCACCTTATGTGAAGTCCACAAAGCCAATTCCCGAGTGGAGCAAAAGTAAGAAAGCTCTAGAGACTTTGAATGCCAAAGACATGACGTCATTGTTCTGTGTAGTAGATAGCACAGAGTATAACCACGTGTGCACTGTTAGATATTTAGAAATCCAAAGTGTAGTTTTGATGATGATTAAACAAATGAAGTGTACTAACCATGATTATGAGTGTGTAGGTGTTAAAGTTCATTTCAAAAGCATGAGTTCAAAGCAATGAAAGAAATAATTACATCAAGTCCAGTGGAGCTTGCTCAAAGCCATGAAGATACTCAATTGAAGAGCACATGGTCAAGATGGAGGTGTAGAGGAAGCTTAATTAAGGCAACAAGAATTAAAGAGTCAAAGACATGGAGATGAGAATTAAAGCTACATCAAAGCCAAAGAGAGTGGTAATTTTGATGTATTTTAGTTCATCAAAGCCATAGCTCCTCGTTTTAATTCGGTCTTCTTCTTATATCTGCTATGCCATCTCTCCATACATCAACCTTGTTTACGGGTGTTTTCTCACCACAGCTCGTTGACCGTCGACTGTATGGTCAACGTGGTCAATGGGCCGACTTGGGGGGTCCCTTGGGTTCGCCGAGCCTGCTTGTTCTCGACGCTGTAGAGCTGAGGGGTAGCCTCGACTCGGTGAATCGTGCTCGGCCTCGGCTGGATCGCGCTCGGCCTCGGTCGGATCCACGTCGAGGGGTAGCCTCGGCGCCTTGCAAGTGAGATGACGCCTGAGCAGTCGTCCTCCTGACGACTGCGATGGGGGTAGCCGACCGACGCTGGGGGTAGCCTCGGCGCCTTGGATGTCTTCTTCCTTGACAGATAAGGAAACTCGTCAGGGAGGCCGGACCTAGGTTCCGGCCAAATCCCCTCCGATGCCTAAGTCAGATCAGGGTCTGAAAGGGTACTCGACGGGGGAGATCCGGCTTGCGGGGAAGCCGGAACGTCAACCCAGGCGGCACGAGTAAATGGGGAAGGAGGAATATGGAGTGGCGAAAGCCTAGGTCGTTGATGGAGTATCTCTCTGTTGATTACCTGAGTTTCGATCCCCTTCTCCGTCGTCCTGGCCTTCCCCTTATAGGGTCTTCCCTGATTGCCCCACGTCCTGCCTCCTCTCACATCCTCCCCATCCGCCTCCGCCTCCTCCCACTCGTGCGTAGTGGATGGATGGCCCATTAACGGGTCCGTTAATGGCCATCATGGGATCGCGGATTCAGGGGGGGCGGTTAATCCGGCCGAATGAGGTCTAGTCGGGTGCCTCTGAGGGCGAATTGGCTGGGCCTTCAGCCCCGTCCGTGGGCTCCCTTCGGACGGGCCTGTCTTCTCTAGTGGGCTTCTCCTTTGAGGTCGGGCCGTGGGCCGTGTAATTCGGGCTCGTTGATATTAGTCGTAACAATTGACCCCATCGCCCGGACCGTTTGGCTTCCGTCGGTTCGGTTCGGGTGATGTGACTCTTTCATGATCCGACGGGTGCGTCAGTCGAGGCTCCGCTATTAAATGGATGTCATTATTATCTCTTCGTTTGAACTTCCGTTGGTGCAGTTTTCGAAGCATCGCCGCCGTTTTGATGTCGCCACGCGCTCTCCCCTGACAGTTCAGATCCCTTCTTCGCCCTTTATATATACGTTCCAATCCCTCGGGCTTCAATTCTTTCGCGCTCATTCCTTCCTGATCTCCATTCTGCCAGCTTCTTCTTCCCAACCTTTGTCTTCTTTCCACCTCCGGTCAAGTTAACTCTTTCACCCTTTAACTCGGGCTATGGCCAGGCTTAGAATAGGTGATACACGTCCTGGCGGACCGTCGCCTGTTCCCGATCGTGCCCAACCCTCGGGGCTCAAAGTTCCCTCGCCGTCCCTGGGGGTCCCGGATAAAGGGAAAGGAAAGATTTTTCCGGATCCCGTCGGGGACGATGTGGCCTCGTCTTCCGAGCGATTAGGCATCCCTCTATCGATCCTCCGGTCGTCATCTATGGCCCCTTTCTTAGTCACTAGGGAGATACGAGAGAGGTACCTATGTTATCCCTATGACGTCCGGATTCCCTTTGGAGATGAGCGGATCTGCTTCCCGCGGAGTAACGAGGTCGGCGTCTACGTCGAGATGTTCCATCTGGGGCTCCGCTTCCCCCTCCACCCCTTTATCATTCAATTCACTGACTCCTTGAAAGTTGCCATGTGCCAACTAACGCCATCCTCTGTCGCGGTGTTGACCGGGTTCATTACGCTTTGTATCACTCACGGCCTGGAGCCGTCTCTCCCCCTCCTCTTTCACTTTTATCGGATCCAGACGGTCGGCCTCGGATCTTGGCTGCACCTCCGAGCCTGTGCGGGTCGAGTGTGCCTTCTCGGTCTGCCCCCTGGGTCGGGGAACTGGGACTCTAGCTTTGTTTTTGTTGTTTTTCCTCGGGTCTCGGTGATCTTGTAAGGATCCTGTCTATGGGGAAAACACTAGAAGGGTGGTTGAATAGTGTTTATGCAAATTTAATAGGAATTTACGCCAAATAAAATGCAATCCAAAAAATAGTGCGGAGTAGAAAACAACCCAAAGAGAAACACACGCAAACGCAGTTATGTTTCAAGGGTTCGGATTACCCAAGTCAACTCCCGACTTGTTCCCGGTAATCCTACGTCCCTACCACCCGGATACCATCGGATACTCAAGTTAGAACCCTAACTTGAGGTTTCCTTAAAACCCACTTGTAGCAATCTTACAAGTGCAATCGAATACAATCAATGTCCTTGACTCCGACAACCAGGGAGCAAGCAAAAACCACTCTCACAACCGAGAGCGCAATTCAAATAATGAAGTTATGAAATCTGAAAGCAACACTTACAATCACATATGCCTTGAAGTAGAACTTGAAGGAGAAGTGTGATGTGTGTTGAAGAACTCTCTTGGAAGAGAGGAGGAAAGCCCTTTCTCTTGACTGCCCAAATGCCTAGAGGATCAATCTTTGGTTCTAGGTTGGAGAGCAAGAGAATCAGATTTGGAAATACTTAGGGCTTTGGATTTGAAAGCTTTGATCTTTGAAAATGGAAGCTTGAAGGATTTTTGCAATGAATGAGTAACCTTCCAATGAAACAGTAGAAGCTCTATTTATAGCTTTCTCAAATCCACAAAACAGTTTAGGCAAAAACCCAATCGAAATCCGTGAGAAAAATCTCAACGGATATAATCTGAACTTGCGACAGGCGACTGATGAACAAACCACAGTCGACTGCTGCACAGTGAGCAAGGGTAGGTGAGAATTCATAACGGTAACTTACCACGTGGACAGTCGACTGATGAAGTCAAGACAGTCGTCTGTAAAACCAACATGCGACTGTACATACTTCGACAGGCGACTGGCCGAGAGAAGAGTAAGTTAGATGAAATACTGGAAATCTCACAAGATACAGGACAGACGACTGATGCAAGGAACACAGTCGACTGTTAATCAGAACAGGCGACTGTATAACCTTAAACAGACGACTGTCACAGACAGGAGAAATTTCCAGAGAGCTAAGTCAAAGAATAGACTTACAGACAGGCGACTGTTGCAGCATAGACAGTCGACTGATCTAATATACAATCGACTGTATATATAGCATAAGTCGACTGGCCGTAGAAATCGGATCAAACAGAGTTTGGGCAAGGAGATACATGCGACTGATGAACCATTCACAGTCGACTGTCGCTAAGACAGACACCTGATAAACGTTCAACAGTAGCCTGTGCGAGATAATCAGAGAGGACCCAAAAACTGCATTGTAATAGTCTGTGCATAACAGGCGACTGTAGAACAAAACACAGTCGACTGTTTTTGAGACAGGCGACTGCAAACTGTTAAGCAGTCGGCTGTTATAAACAATCCTAGCACAAACAAAAGAGAATTGAATTGCGATCAAAGGACAAAGGTCTAGAGGTGTCCTATGACCGAAAGTAGATGTGTGTGAGTGCTCCATCATAGTTCTACTTCTAAGCTACATACTAGAAGAGATAAAAGAAAAATTACATTGACGAATAATCTCTTCTTTCCATCGTATGAGCTTGAAGTCTTTACGGAGCTTCAATCATCAATCTACGATCATCCAATTCATATCATTTGCCTTCAATCACGTTTGTGAGTCATCCATTGCTAGTTGATCTTCATAGTAAGCTTAGACAATGGATTAACTGCAAAATAGGGGATTAGTCACAAGTATTTATGTTTGCTCATCATTAACACCATGTAGGGAGAAGTCCAATACTCAACATTCTCCACCCTTTTGATGATGACAAACAAACATAAACAAAAAGATAAATAGTTGTGCGTAATGAAAACTTACTCCCCCTACATAGATGCCAATCAAGTTAGTCAACAAATATTAGAGCATCTATATTGCAATTGAAGCAAATGAGTGAGATAAGAATGAATTTAATTCAAGAAATCTAGGAAATAAAAATCCCTATTCATTGTAATCTTACTCCCCCTGAATCTAAGGCAACGAAAATCTTAGATTCAAGCGTTAGAACATATTTAGCACATCCATTATGAATCTTGTATGTTTATTTCTCTCCCCCTATGGCATTATCCAAAAAGGTGGGAGCAAATAACAACAACAATAATAGTGCTAAAATACGAACTAACAACAATCAAGGAGTATAAAGATATATCGAATCAAAAACTCATAAAGTCTCATCATATACACATGTGAGTAAAGGAATTGAAATCCAATATCAACATTTTAGATATTCGAAATGAAAATAATTTTCACATATTCATCACATCAAAGAAAGAGCATGAATTATCCAATATCAAATTCTTGTATTGTCTCAAAAACATAGCAAGAAGAGTGAAGCATACATAGAGACAATATATCATACATCACACAGAAGTTAATCAATATAGCATAGTGTGACACAATAGAGAGATGCAACATCATATATATATAATATAAAGCAGCTGAGTACATCAACGGATGGTCATCAACATGGCCATCCCAAAAAGATACATCATGAGCAACAAAAAAATAGCTACATCATGACGACATCAAAGACTATATATATAAAAAGTGTCGCATACAGCATCATCCATCATACAACGACAAAACATATAACATAATCACTCAACCTAAGCAAAAGCAGACCCTACAAAATAAAAACAAGGTCTTCAGGTGAGTGAACAGAATAGCATCAGCAGCAGCCTCAGTCGATCTGAATTACTGAGGGGTTCGACGGACGGCCGGAAGAACGAAACAAAAGCCGAGCAGAGCGACGAGTAGGAAAAGCTGGAGACTTCCTCTTGGAAGACGAAACACGAACAGCAGATGAACCATCAGGAACAAGAGGTGGAGTCTGGACAACTGAGGTCGGAGACACATGTGGTTTTGGTGTGAAGCCAGGAGGAGGAGAAACACAAGCAGGAGAAGTGTTCTCAGAGGTAGCAAACCGGTCACGAAGCTCGGGAGGAACAGGACAAGCAAGATGCTTACACGAGATAAGCTAAAGCTTAAGCAAAAGCGAAAGCTTCTCATCAAGGGAGACAGACAACATTTCAAGAGCACAGAGATGAGCGTCCAGCTGACGAAGTAGAAACTCCGTGGACCGAGAAGGAGGCTCAGCAGCCCGAGATGAGTGTTCATCAGCATGAACGGATGGGATAGGGTCACCGACAGAGATACGAAGAGGCTCTCCCGAAGATTGAGGCGAAGAGGGAGCCGGATCAGGTTTTGGTGAAGGAACAGGCTCATTGAGGAAGTCGAGTGAGACATTTGGGAAGAATTGATCGAAAAGAGCCATGGCCGAGCACTGAGCTAGGGCAAGAAACAGAACGATCAAACCCTAAGAAGTCACGAGATAAGACGGAAGCGATCTAACCTCGTGGAGTGACAGAACAAAAGACAACGACTCCTCGAGATTGACGCACGAAAAGGAACAAGACAATCGGTGAAGGAGCATCAATCGAGCGGGAAGAACGCACAGTCGAAACGGAGGAGAGAGAATCGACGTGGGGAAATGATCGCGTCAATTGAATATACATTAGGGAAAATCAATCTGATCCGTTGGATCAACGATTCGACGGCTCGGTTCAAATCAAATGAACCGACACAACAAGAGACAGTCGACTGGAGAACAAAAGTCAGTCGACTGTAAGAAGTGATAAAATTAAATCTCAGAGAGATGGGCAGTCGACTGGCAAGTATAATGCAGTCGCCTGTCCGCTGGACAGTCGACTGGCATATACTCAACAGTCGGCTGGCCGAGAATTAATACATATCACAAGAAAAATAGAGAACATTATAAAAAATTGACAGAGAGAACAGTCACCTTATGACTAAATTGCAGTCGCCTGTTACACTAACAGTCGACTGTAAAACAGTCAGCAGTCGGCTGAGCGAAAGATATCAATTTTCATATGGAGGATATAGAGTAGGGCAGTCGACTGTCAAAAGAAACACAGTCGTCTGTCCTCGTCCAAAAATGCACAGTGAGATAGAATTTCAGAGAATAAGAACACTCACCCTAGGACCTATACTCTAATCACAAATACATCTTAAAATCATTATGAAAACAATAAATCTATTGAAACACAAATTATTCCAATCAACTTCGAAAACTCATGAAATCAAATAAGTCACAATTATCTTTCTTAATCTCATAAAACAATAAAGCACATGAAGAAAGACAATCACAAATATATGAGCTCAATAAGGAGTTATAGCATGAAAATTGAGCTTCTAGATTTCAGATTCACCCATAATTCCCAATTCTCCACGCAACCTCACAAATGAATCTTCTTTAAGAGGTTTAGTGAAGATATCGACAATTTGTTTTTGGGTTTCAATGTATTCTAAGATGATGTCCTTCTTAGCTACATGATCATTTATAAAAATGGTGTCTCACGTCTATGTGTTTGGTACGGGAGTGGTGTACCGGATTCTTGGAAAGACAAATAGCACTTTGATTATCAACCATGATAGGGCAAGTATCACAATTGACACCATAGTCACTAGGAGTGTGTCTCATCCAAAGAACTTGTGCACATGCAAGACCCGCGGCAATATATTCCGCTTCAGTCATGGACAATGCCACCGAATTCTGTTTCTTAGAGAACCAAGAAACTAAGGAATTTTCTAAGAAATGGCATGTGCCACTAGTACTTTTCCTGTCGGACTTGCATCCGGCAAAGTCGGCATCACTATATGAGATTAACTCATATGTGCTAGACTTAGGGTAAAGTAACCCATAATCTAGGGATTGATTGAGATAACGAAATATTCGTTTAACCGCAATCAAGTGTGACTCCTTAGGTCTTGCTTGATATCTAGCACAAATACATACGGAAAACATGATATCGGGCCTACTAGCGGTTAAGTAAAGTAAGCTACCGATCATACATCGATATAGACGGACGTCTACATCTTTTCCGCTTTCATCATTGTGTAGATGAGTAGTAGTACTCATGGGAGTCCTTTTGCATGAAGACGATTCCATCCCGAATCGCTTAATAAGCTCCACTGTGTACTTTGTCTGATGTATGAAAGTGCCATTCTCCATTTGTCGAATTTGCAATCCAAGGAAGTAGGTGAGCTCTCCCATGTGGCTCATCTCAAACTCATCCTTCATAGACTTGGAAAATTCTTGACAAAGATGAAAGTTAGTAGAACCGAAAATGATGTCATCTACATAAACTTGAATCAAAAGAATGTCATTTTCATAATCTTTAATGAAAAGTGTAGAATCAACTTCTCCCATTTTAAAACCTAAATTCAAAAGAAAGGTCTTAAGGCGATCATACCAAGCTCTAGGAGCTTGTTTCAATCCATACAACGCTTTCTTAAGTTTGAAAACATGGTTTGGAAATTTCTCATGAATAAAACCGGGAGGTTGAGAAACATAGAATTCTTCATTTACAAATTCATTGAAAAATGCACTTTTAACATCCATTTGAAATAGTTTAAAATTCTTATGGGATGCAAAAGATAAAAGCAACCTAATAGCTTCTAATCTAGCTACGGGGGCAAGGATTCTTCGAAATCAATACCTTCCTCTTGCCAATAGCCTTGAGCTACTAACCTTGCTTTGTTCCGTGTGATTACCTCGTTTTCATCCGTCTTGTTCTTGAAGATCCATTTGGTCCCAATAGCTTGGTGACCACTTGGAAGAGGTACAAGTTCCCAAACTTCATTTCTCTCGAATTGCGCTAGTTCTTCTTCCATTGCCACTATCCAAGAACTATCCTCACAAGCTTCTTGAATGTTCTTTGGCTCAATGGTAGAGACGAATGCGCAATGGGAGAATTCTTCAATTCTTGATCTCGTTCGAACACCCACACCAATATCTCCAATGATTTGGTTATGGGGATGATTGCGAACGGTTGGATAAGCTTTGGATAAACCTGGATCACTAGGAACAACTTCAACAACTTCGTTAGAAGTGTTAGTTTCAACAATATTATCATTAATCTTAACATTATTAAGAGAATAACAAAGAATATCTACATTATCATCATCAACATGAGGAAAATCAAAATCTTCATAAAAAGATACGTGAAGTGATTCCTCAATCGTTGAAGAAGTTTTGTTGTATATCCGGTAGGCTTTGCTACGTGTGGAATATCCAACAAAAATTCCTTCATCGGATCTTGGCTCAAATTTGTCTAAATTACCAAAGGTGTTCTTTATAAAACATTTTGAACCAAAGACACGAAAATATTTCACTTGAGGCTTTTTATCGTAAAACAACTCAAAACAAGTTTTGTTTGTTCGGGGTCTCACTAGGATTCTATTGAGCACATAACATGTCGTGTGCACCGCTTCTGCCCAAAATTGTAGTCCTAAATGACTATCATGGAGCATAGTGCGAGCACACTCAATAAGAGTCCTATTCTTTCTTTCTACAACACCATTTTGTGGTGGTGCACGAGGAAAGGAAAATTTATGAGTTATCCCGGATTCATCACAAAACTTAGTAAAAGACTCATTCTCAAATTCTCCTCCATGATCACTACGAATAGTGATAATGGTGGATCCTAAAAGATTCTGAATCTTCTTTGCAAATTTGGTAAACTCTTTATGAGCTTCATTCTTATTAGTTAAGAATGAAACCCAAGTAAATCTAGAAAAGTCGTCAACGACAACTAGTCCATAATGAGCATTACCTAAAGAAGCGGTTCTAGTTGGCCCAAACAAATCTAGATGTAGAAGTTCTAGGGGCCTCTTAGAAGTAATCCCTTCTTTAAGCTTAAATGAAGATTTACTTAGTTTACCTCTTTGACATGAATCACAAAAGTTTTTCTTATTAAAAACAATCTTAGGAAAACCTTTGACTAGATCATGCTTAGCTAACTTATATAAATGCTTGAAGTGAACATGACCAAAACGGCGATGCCATAATAGTTGTTCACTTGTGTTAGCAACTAAGCAATGTTCTACGGTTTTAGGCAAGCTTAAATAATAAATATTTTTACGCCTAATACCGGAAAATAAAACATTTGAATTACAATCAACAATAGTACACAATCCTTCTCCGAAGTTAACCTTGTAACCTTTGTCACAAAGTTGACTTATGAAAATGAGGTTGTGACATAAACCACTAACAAGATAAACATTAGTAATTAGGGGTTTGGAAGGATTACCAACGATACCTACTCCAATGATGGTTCCCTTTTGATTACCTCCAAAAGTGACCGTTGCACCATCTTTGATGCTAATCACTTCGGAGAGCAATGAGGGATCTCCCGTCATGTGTTTGGAGCAACCGCTATCAAGAATCCATCCTTTCCCTTTAGAGCTAATAAGGCATTTATTGCTCTTCTTCTTTCTCTTGGGTACTTATATATTATACCATAAGCTTATGGTACCCAATGTTTGTTGGGTCCAAGGGGATTAGCCCTTTGGAAGCCAAGTCCAAGTGGACTTCCGCTTCCCAACATAGTTACTATTTCTAATTACATCATGAAAGTAGGAATCAACATAAGCATTCCTAACATTTAGACTAGTGTTCTTAGGACCCCAAATAGTGTACATCTTGGGAGTCCTATTCCTAGTTGCATGCATATGAGTTGGATTTCTATGTGGTGCATGCTTCTTAGGAACATGATTTCTAGCATATATATGAGGTGGAGGATATGCATTGTACATTCTTGAATGATATGAATTCTTGGAAGCATGCATATTATATGAAGGATATTGATCATGCATGACATGTGGAGAATTAGCATATATGAAAGAATGATGTGTATGAGCATATGGGTGTGTGTGAGCACGTACATGAGTATTTCTCATGTGTGGTTGTGTACGTGTCTGTGGGTGCGGAGCATAAAATGTGTCATGATTATCCACTTGTGAAGTAGGATGTTTCCTACGTGGATGCGTATTAGTGTACATATAAGCATGGCCTTGCTTTTGGTTTCCACCCTTAGTGGGTTTCTTGCCAAAAGGAACAGAAAGTGATGTGGTGACATTCTTGGTAGGATTGCTACCTATAGTGTCTTTGACACCACTTATGGATGCACCGGAGGAAGGCCTCACAAAATCTATAGTGACACCACTATAGGAGGTGCGATCATTAGATGCATTCGCTTTAACAAATCCAAGGCCAACACGATGTGTGGCCGGAAATTGATTTGCAAGCAAATCATCCAATTGTCCTTGTCCCTTATTGAATCTCACAATACGGGAGGACATGAGCTCATATTTCTCCTTTAAAGAAGAAATGTTGGTATCCAAGGTGGACACCCGTGCTTTGA
This sequence comes from Scilla litardierei, assembly GCA_030789695.1. NCBI lineage: Eukaryota > Viridiplantae > Streptophyta > Magnoliopsida > Asparagales > Asparagaceae > Scilla > Scilla litardierei. Next base: position 3,146,293 of record CM061130.1, on the reverse strand, counting down.
GCTCGTGCACTTGGGTTTTAAGAGAATCATTCTCTAATCCCAATTGTGTGTGGCGTGTAACTAGATCACTATTATCCATGGGATGTGTTTGATCTAGTTGAGATTTGAGGGAATTCACCTCATTTCTTAATGTGACATTTTGAGAAGCTAAGTTTGCTTTCTCAAGGGTTAAAGTATCAACAATGGTGTCATTGTTGATAATGCATGGAATGGATGACTTGCTAACTTTTGATTTCTTTAAGATAGAATATCTAAGCATTAAAGATTGGTATTTAGCAAATAGTTCTTCATTAGCTATGCGAAGTTCATCCATTGTTACCTCAGTGTTATCCGTATCGGAATCACTCTCATCCGAGAGTGGGTCTTCAAGTGCCATGAAGCACATGTGGGCGCTCTCACCCTTCTCATCATCGGAATCGCTTGATGAGTCATCACTTGAGTCATCAAAGGTACCGACGAGTCCTTTCTTCTTGTCTTTCTTGTTCTTGTTGGACTTGTGGTACTTTGGTGCCTTCCACTTTTCTTTGTTGTTTAGCATCGGGCAATCCATCTTGATGTCCCATGGCTTATTACACTTATAACAAAGAGAGGAAGTAGCATTAGTGGATTCAAAATGTTTGTTGGAGGGAAATTTACCTTTGCGGAAGAAGCGTTGGAACTTCTTCGTCATTTGGGCCATTTCACCCAAATCCATCTCATTCTCGGATTCATCACTTTCGGAGGATGACGAATTGGCGTTGAGTTAACGCCAAAGCTTTCTTCTTGGCCTCCGAGGGATTCATCATGGCTCGAATCTTCAATCGGTTATCCCGTCTTACTTCGTAAGACATAAGAGTCCCGATGAGATTCACCACGGTGTAGTTCTTCATGTCATTGACCTCTTCAATGGCGATTGCTCGTCTTTCCCATTTGGAGGTCATCCCCATGATAATCTTCCTTACCTTTTCAGGTTCGGTGTAGATTTGGCCAAGGGCTTCCAATTCGTTTGTGATGTCGGTAAAGCGTCCGTACATCGACGCAATGCTCTCATTTTCCTGCATGTGGAACAAGTCAAAGTTTTGCACGGCAACATATAACTTTGAAAGCTTTACCTTATTCGTTCCCTCGTGGGTAACGATGAGATGGTTCCAAATTTGATATGCACTCTTACATGTGCATATCTTGTTGAACTCATTTGGGTCCAACGCACAATGAAGAGCGTTCATTGCTTTAGCGTTGTTGACTTCGACGGACTTTTCGGAAGTCGTCCATTTTTCGAAATCATCTTCGGAGGGCTCGACATACTCATTGTGGAGAGTTCTCCAAAGAGAAGCACTCCTAAGGAATGTCTCCATCCTACACTTCCAATAACCAAATTTAGTACCATTGAAACGTGGAGGATGTACCGTAGATTGACCTTCGAAAAGTGTGGATGATCGGTCCATATTTTACACCTTTTTTCTGCATATTTGCATGCCATTTCGATCACCCATATCACGCTTTTCACGATTATTCGACGATATTGCGTTACTTTTCACTATTTCTTGTTTTTGTCGGATTTCAGGAAATATGGAGCGATCGGGAGCAAAAATGAGCTTAAAGGATTTTCACCCACTCCGGAGTGTCAACCATGGCTCTTTTGAGGGTTATTCTGCAATGGAAGACGAGTGGAAGAAGAAAGAACGTCGTAGGAGCGACGAGGAAGCGAAAAGATGGAGATTGGGCATTTTCAGCATGCCACTCGGCCGAGTGAAGGAGTCACTCGGTCGAGCATTGAGACCCCGCTCAGCTGGCCAGATCGGACACGCAACAGAGATGTATCAGCGTGCACTCGGCCGAGCATCGCACGCCCACTCGGCCGAGTTCGGAGACTCCGTCCGCCCGAGTGGCACCCAGACGACGGCGAGCCAAAATGTCCAACTCTCTGTAATCCGTCAGTCGACTACGAGCTCTGACTCGGCCTAGTTCCAAAAGCCCCTCGGCTGAGTGACATTTGCCACTCGGCCGAGTGTGCCGAGGACACGAAGCGCCCAGATTTTCAGACATCCTCCAACTCTTTTGAAATCTGCTATCATTTCGGTGGGTAAATTATTTTTCTCATATTTTTTATGGATAGTAGACTTCATGACGATTCCAACGCCCCCAAGAACGTGCAAATTGGAGGTCGGATAAAATCTGGAGAATTTCTGCAAATCAATGCTGCAGTGCTGGAATTTGCATGTCAGTGTCACTCGGCCGAGTGACATTTCCACTCGGCCGAGTGACCAGTTTTTGACAGTTTTTGACAGAGTGCTGTTTTCTGGAGTTTCTGCAGGAAAGCTCACTCGACCGAGTGAGATTTCCACTCGACCGAGTGAGCTGTCCACTCGACCGAGTGAGATTTCCACTCGACCGAGTGAGATTTCCACTCGGCCGAGTCGTAACTGGCGCAGATTTCTGGGCACGCGCAGATTCAGTTTTGGGCCCGAGTTTCAGGGGCTTTTTAGGCAGTTTTGCTAGGGTTTTTTGGGGGCTATTTAAGAGGGTTTGTAGCCGTCATTGAGGGGGATCCCCATTATGTTTTCTTGAGTTCCAAGATGTTTTCTTATTGATTATTTTAGAGGTTAGGCCATGCCCTAGGCCCCCTCTTGGATCAAAAAGCTTGTATTTGGATTGGAATTCTTCATCAAAGCTAAGTATCTTTGTTCTTATTCTTTGAATCTTTGATTTGATATCTTTTTGTATGCAAGCTATGGTTTTTATTGATTCTTATATCCTTATTGCTATGCTAGAGTAGATTTGTTGTTCTAGGGCATGGGGATGAATCCTATGGATCTAATTTCAGATTTGTGATGAATGAATTTCTAAATTGCTAGAATTGCTAGGAGGTTAGGTTGTGATTGATTTATTACGGATAGCTAGGGATTTCCATCGATTGGGGTTTGCAAGAGATTGGATTCTAATCGATGGGAAGGCCTAGATATTCGATTTAGGTTTACAATTGGGTTTCTCTAGATTTGGTTTGCAAGAGATTGGACCAAAGCTAGGATTTTTAATTGTAAATCTATACCCATATTCGTTTGCAAGAGATTGGACGAATACGAACTATCACAACCTAGATCATAACTCGAGTTTGCACGAGAGTGGGCTCGAGGAGCGATTGAACAATGACGTCGATCTTCATGCTAGTGGCTTAGGTTAGGGTTTGCAAGAGATTGGGCTCTAATCTAGGTTGCTATAGACCGGTAATAGTGCGAGAGCGTGAGCTTGGTTCTATATTCAGTTACGACTAGTTCACCTCAATGCAAGTCTAGTAATATTGAGATTCACTATTTACGATGATGTATGACGATCCGTAGTGGGAATTCCCTAGCCCTAGACACTTTTATTGTATTGTATCTGAATCAATATTTGGCCGATTTCTTTATCACCGACACCGACATCCACCACCATTTCCATTATATCATACCATAGCCATCTCCACCAATAAAACATTCGTAGTCAAACCAACCTAGGATAGATTAGAGCCAACACCACCTCCTCGTGTTCGATACCTGCTCGCCACTTGACCGTGCGCTTGCGGTAAAACTACAATCGTTGCTCCGGGACGTGTATCCGGGGCGCGATCAGTGGACGCTCCATCACGGTCATGATTGTTGTAGGTAGGCGGCGGAGGAACGTTGTTGTTGTTGGATGCCATAGATAAAACCTTGTGCTCTGATACCAATTGTAAGGATCATGTCTATGGAGAAAACACTAAAAGGGGGGGTTGAATAGTTTTTATGCAAATTTAATAGGAATTTACGCCAAATAAAATGCAATCCAACAAATAGTGCGGAATAGAAAACAACTCAAAGAGAAACACACACAAACGCAGTTATGTTTCAAGGGTTCGGATTACCCAAGTCAACTCCCGACTTGTTCCCGGTAATCCTACGTCCCTACCACCCGGATACCACCGGATACTCAAGTTAGAACCCTAACTTGAGGTTTCCTTAACACCCACTTGTAGCAACCCTACAAGTGCAATCGAATACAATCGATGTCCTTGACTCCCACAACCAGGGAGCAAGCAAACACCACTCTCACAACCGAGAGCACAGTTCAAATAATGAAGTTATGAAATCTGAAAGCAACACTTACAATCACCTATGCCTTGAAGTAGAACTTGAAGGAGAAGTGTGATGTGTGTTGAAGAACTCTCTTGGAAGAGAGGAGGAAAGCCCTTTCTCTTGACTGCCCAAATGCCTAGAGGATCAATCTTTGGTTCTAGGTTGGAGAGCAAGAGAATCAGATTTGGAAATACTTAGGGCTTTGGATTTGAAAGCTTTGATCTTTGAAAATGGAAGCTTGAAGGATTTTTGCAATGAATGAGTAACCTTCCAATGAAACAGTAGAAGCTCTATTTATAGCTTTCTCAAATCCACAAAACAGTTTAGGCAAAAACCCAATCGAAATCCGTGAGAAAAATCTCAACGGATATAATCTGAACTTGCGACAGGCGACTGATGAACAAACCACAGTCGACTGCTGCACAGTCAGCAAGGGTAGGTGAGAATTCATAACGGTAACTTACCACGTGGACAGTCGACTGATGAAGCCAAGACAGTCGTCTGTAAAACCAACAGGCGACTGTACATACTTCAACAGGCGACTGGCCGAGAGAAGAGTAAGTTAGATGAAATACTGGAAATCTCACAAGATACAGGACAGACGACTGATGCAAGGAACACAGTCGACTGTTAATCAGAACAGGCGACTGTATAACCTTAAACAGACGACTGTCACAGACAGGAGAAATTTCCAGAGAGCTAAGTCAAAGAATAGACTTACAGACAGGCGACTGTTGCAGCATAGACAGTCGACTGATCTAATATACAGTCGACTGTATATACAACATAAGTCGACTGGCCGTAGAAATCGGATCAAACAGAGTTTGGGCAAGGAGATACATGCGACTGATGAACCATTCACAGTCGACTGTCGCTAAGACAAGCACCTGATAAACGTTCAACAGTAGCCTGTCTGAGATAATCAGAGAGGACCCAAAAACTGCATTGTAATAGTCTGTGCATAACAGGCGACTGTAGAACAAAACACAGTCGACTGTTTTTGAGACAGGCGACTGCAAACTGTTAAGCAGTCGGCTGTTATAAACAATCCTAGCACAAACAAAAGAGAATTGAATTGCGATCAAAGGACAAAGGTCTAGAGGTGTCATATGACCGAAAGTAGATGTGTATGAGTGCTCCATCATAGTTCTACTTCTAAGCTACATACTAGAAGAGATAAAAGAAAAATTACATTGACGAATAATCTCTTCTTTCCATCGTATGAGCTTGAAGTTTTTACGGAGCTTCAATCATCAATCTACGATCATCCAATTCATATCATTTGCCTTCAATCACGTTTGTGAGTCATCCATTGCTAGTTGATCTTCATAGTAAGCTTAGACAATGGATTAACTGCAAAATAGGGGATTAGTCACAAGTATTTATGTTTGCTCATCATTAACACCATGTAGGGAGAAGTCCAATACTCAACAGATCTTGACAGGTTGGGGGAGTTCGCAACAAACCGACAGGGCGGTAACCTTATCCGAGGCCGAGCGGGCCGCGGCCCGCCTCATATCGTCACTTTCTCTTGAGGAGAGGTAGGTCTGGCATTTGCTGGACGACCTGCTTCTTAAGTGCACTCTGTGGTCCCCCGGTTAGTTGTCTCCCTTCCTTCCGTTTAACCTCTGGCTCACCCTGATTTCGATTCCTCTCGCAGGGATGGCTGGCCGTGAATTCACCCATGACGTTGATGAGCTTATTCGGCTGGGATCTCACCGGGGCCGTGGGAGCTCTTCCGGACAGGCGCCTTGCCGCTCTGTAGATGAAGAGTTGCGTCGGTCCGAGCCTCCTTCGGGAAGGATTGAGGCCAGGTCTCCCCCACGGGTCGCACCGGGTGCCCCCCGAAGGGAAGTCACTGGGGGCGACCCCCTCCTTGTTGAGGGTTCCGGATCGGCTCCTCGGCCGTCCGCGGGCGGGAGTCGCAAGCGCTCTCCCCCAGTTACCGCTGGCCCCAATGGGAAGAAGGCGTGGAAGAACGGTGGGCGCGCCATTTCTCCGGCTCCCACCGTCGCGCTGACGGATCCCAGCAAGGCAGTCGTGCCGACCGTCTCGGCCGACCCCGCCGCCTACGTCGTCGTCACCCCCTCGGCTACCCCTTCGGTTTTGGGGGCCGTCTGCGTCCTGCCGAGCGCCGCCGCGGGCCCCTCTGATCCTCCCAGGGACTCAGTGCCCCTTGAAATGGCCTTGGCGAGTCGGCCGGCGGCGGACACCGTCCCTCCGGGGGACTGTTCCTTCTTGGAGTTGTCCCCCCGTGGACATATTGTCGGATTCCCTAGTCGATCATCTCCGACAGGTTCGAATTCCTGCTGTTTTTGGACAGTTGCTTTGCCCTTCGATCTTCCTCGGTATAACCCCCCTCGCTTTCATTTGCAGGCCACCGCGATGGCTGTTGAGGCGCAACGCCGGGCGACCCAGTTGAGAAGCCTCGAGGATTCCCTAAGTCGGGAATGCGCCCGGGCTGGGGAGGCTGACGTAGCCCTTCAGGGTGCCCGCATGGAAGCTCGACAGCAACGCCGTCGCGCTGACGAACTCGAGTCTCAAGTACATGATCTCAAGCGAAAGATTGTGGATGTCCATGACGTGAGCCAGGAAGCGGAAGAGAAGTTCCGACGGGAGAGGGAGGATCTCTGGGGCCAACTCATCGAGCTGCGTCGGAGGCTCTGTTTCACCGAGGAAGCTGAGAAGGGCGTCGACACGGCCATAAGGCCGAAGATTGCGTCGGTCCTGAGGGAGGTCTTCGGGACTTATGAGGACCTCCTTGCCCCTCTCATAGTGGAGGTCGTCAGGGAGTCATTATGGCAGTTTGTGGAGCTCGCCCGGGCGCCGATCCTCCCTCCACCGGGGGACGCCGATCCCCACTGTTCGGAGCAAGGCGAGGCCCCAGACGACACTGTCTCTCGCGCTCCGGACCCCAGAAGAGCCCTTGTATCCTGTCCCCTTTCTTGGGTGACAAATTTTGTTGTCAACAACGGTGCCCCAGACCTCTGAAGAGCTCTTGTATTGTAACGACTGGTTTTCATGTGTTTGGATTATTTATATTATATATATGTGTTTTGGTGGATTTTCTCCTTATGTGTGGTTTTCGTCTCCGTAGCTTTCATTTTCGATCGTTTCGTCGTGATTTCTAGGTTCTTCCTTAGAATCGTCGATTTTGGAGTAAGTCATTCGTGACGGGCTTCATATCGGTCATATCTTATTGTTAGATCAAGCCTAGGAGTCTTAGGAATCGATCCCAGAGCTTCGCGCTTCATTTCGGAACTTTCTGTGCACGTTAACCGGTGTAAGAAGGGGAATCGACCGACTAGATGACGATTTAGTCGGTCGGCAAACCTTCATGGACCGACTAGTGGGCTTTGTAAATTATTCAGGAGTTACTTTTTATCGTTAGTCGGTCTAAGAACATTCGTTGACCGACTAGGTTGCAAACTAGTCGGTCAGCAATCGTTCTTTAACCGACTAGCTCTATGATCCTTTTGATACCAAGTACTATTCATTCTTAGTCGGTTTAAGAACGTTCATCGACCGACTAGATGAGAAACTAGTCGGTCAGTAGTTGTTCTTTGACCGACTAAATCTAAATCCTATTTTTGTATAGGAGTTACTGTTTGGACTTAGTCGGTCTGCGTTGGTCAACCGACCGACTAGTTCCCAAAACTAGTCGGTCAGTGGTTGCTCTTTGACCGACTAATCAGTGTCGAAACCCTAATTTCTGGGCAGCCGCCAACACTTCCTATTTAAAACCCCCAAACGTTTTTCTTTTCTTTTTTCCTTTCTCCTGAGCCTCCTTCTTCCCTAAATCATCATCCATCTAACCCTAGCCCTCCTCCTTCATCAAGAGCCTCTCCCCCTCTCCATTTTGGCCGGCCACCACCTCTAGGTCGCCGGAAAACCCCAAAAACCCCCAAAACCCCATTTCTCCAGATTTTCTCCATCCATTCCAGATCTAAACCCTAGGTTCCCCGGATCGTTTCTTCCGTTGCCGTGCTTGCTCGGCATCGTTCTTCCGCTTCCGATACGGTAATAACTCGATCTCTTAATATCCTCATAGCCCATTTGTGTTTTTGTGAAACCCTAATAAAACTAGGTTGGATGTTGTTCTAATGTTGTTTGCCTTGGCAGCGATCTCATCGCCGTAGTTAGCATTTGTGTGACGGCCTCGTTGATCGTCGTCCTCGGAGCTAGGCAAGTGAAACTTGCATCTCTTGATTTGGGCCATGTCTTAGGACATTGCCTTGCTTTAGCGTAAAAGAGACTAGACGGTGAAAGGATAGCCGTCTGGACGCCATTGACCTAGCTTGACAACGAAGCTTGGTCCGTCACCTTCATCATGCTTGTATGTCACGTTTAGTTTCAATTAACGGTACGCGTATTAATTGTTCATGTCATCCATGCATCTTTAACTGCCATGTTTAATTTAAATTAACGGTACGCGAATATCTGTTCATGTCATTGCATGTTGCCTGTCATGTTTAAATTCAATTAACGGTACACGAATATCTGCTCATGTCATTGCATGCTTGAACACTCATCGTGATTGCGTAGCATCGCTACATACTAGTGCTACTTGTTCCGGCTAGGCACCCGTCTTGCGGGCACAACCCTAGGCCAATTACAAATCTGGCTCGTGGTCCAGAAAATGAGCTCAATACAGCCTGCGGGCAATAGGGCACTCACCTGTGTGTGAGTGATCCCTTGTACTTGAATACAGCCTGCGGGCAATAGGGCGCTCACATGTGTGTGGGTGATCCCTTGTACTTGTTACTTGGCAATACATGTCACACCTACCACTTGTTACTTGCTACTTGTACTTCACTTGTTACTTCCATACGATACTTGCCATGCCATGCACCATACTTTAACTGCTAGGTTGTTAGTTTACCTTTCCTTCAGTTTCCTTGCACAAGTCTTTCGACTTGCTGACATGTGCCCCTTTTCTCTTTTGGGTGACACATGTTAGATCCCGAGCCTGACTTTGTCGCTGAGGACGTGGTGTTTGCTGACGCTGAGTCAGAACCCGCGTTGATCGAGGACTTCATGGACACCGGAGATCAGTCTTAGTGTCCTCGTGGAGCTTTTCCCTTTTGCTTTAGACTGCTTTTAGTTATCGGTGCGTAGCACCCATGCTTTGTTGGTGTTTGTTGTGTTGGCCGTGTGTTAGGCCTTTAGACTCTTTCTTTTAGCCTGGTGGCTTTTCTGGATGTTGAACTTAATTTTAATGTTGGACAAATTCTGAGATTTGAGATTTTATTTCTGTCTCTCCTTGTGTTATTTTTGTTGTTCCGTTTGTGGTTACAGGGACCTGCTTATGTTCTATTGACGCTTATCGGGTTTGGGGCTTCACAGCTCCACTCTCGTGCGGACCTTTTCACGTCTCGCCTCCATTTTAGGGAAGCGGGGCGTGACAGGTTTTGTTGGTGGCCCATGCAGGTCTCTTCTGTAGCTGCGATTATCGGAATAACGATAATAATATTAGAATGTCCAATAAACTAAGTTCGACATCCGAGTCATAAGCTATGAGTCTAATCTGCTTCGTTTTCTGTGTCATTAGATGGCAGGAAGGTGATTCACCCGAGGTGGAGGTAGTGGTGCGCCCCATCATGACGAGGAGCCTGAGCGGGAGCCCACCAATGGAGAAATGATGCGGATGATGCTTCAGATGATGCAAGTGCAGCAGGGCGTGCTCCTGCAAGTCCAGAACGCTCCACTTGCTCGAGCTGGTCGGGCAATCCAGGATGCCCCTCGCTCCGAGCCGGGAGCGAAGCATTTCGGGAGCTGGATCCCGCATAATTTGATGGGTCTGAGGGTCCTCTGGCTGCCGATGAGTGGATTTGAAACATTGAGGATAACCTGGCAATGGCGAAGATTAACCCAGCTGGATGGGTTGATTTGGCTAAGAGTCAGCTGAAGGATAATGCCAGAAACTGGTGGGATGCTGAAGAGAAGATGCTGGTGGAGCCGATAGTTTGGGCTACCTTTAAGTCCAGATTTAATGGAGAGTTCTTCCCGAAGGCTGCTAGGCAGGTGATGCTGCAGCACTTCATAGATCTGAAGCAGGGGAGTTTTTCGATGGATCAGTACCACCAAGAGTTCACGAGGCTCAGTCGGTTTGCACCAAAGATGGTGCAAGATGCCGATGAGAAAGCTCAGCGGTTCCTCCAGGGACTTGCCTTGGAGCTTCAGAGTTTTGTGACCTATTCTGACCTGGAGACATATCAGAAGGTTCTGGTCGCTGCGAGGAGACAGGAGTTGAACCTGAGCCAGAGGAAGGGACATGTTTCAGGAGCTGAGAAGAGGCCTGTGGAGCAGGTCAGAGCGACGGTTAGACCTGGATTCAGGCCTATCCAGCATGTTCAGTTCAAGAGGCCAGGAGGGCCTATTCTGAAGACTTGCCATTTCTGCGGCAAGACCGGGCACCTCAGGGATCAGTGTAGGAGGTTCATGGGGCAGTGTATTGTCTGCAGAGATCCTGCCCATACCATCAGGGAGTGTCCCAAGTCGAAGCAGCCTTGGCGGACACCCATTGCAGCACAGACGTTGCGACAGTGAGCTCTTGTGCCCGCTGGACGTGGAGCACCCCTTGTTCCACAGAGACAGGCCTTTCAGCAGGCTGTTCCGTCAAGAGGGCAGGCTTTCTTGATGACTGAGGAGGAGAGCATGGCCATGGATGAGGTTATCACAGGTAACTTCCCTCCTAGCTGTTTCTTCCTTAGTTATGTTTGATTGTTAGATTATGTTGATTGCTTGCATATGATTGTTGCTAGACTAGGGCTTGATTGTTAGACTGTTTGTAGGTGTGATTTTGGTGTGCACATTTCCTGCATGAGTTCTCTTTGACTCTGGTGCATCGATGTGCATTATTTCTCGGAGCTTCGTGGAGAAGCATTCCTTGTCGACGTCCCCTCTTTTCAAGAGTTGGAATATCGTTACAGGGAATGGCATGGTCTCAGTGCATCGTGGTTGTGATTCTTGCTCGTTGGTGGTTTGTGGACATGAGCTTTACGCTGATTTCATTGTCCACGACATCATCAACTACGATGCAGTTCTTGGGATGGACTGGCTTGTGAGCTTCTATGCTACGATCGACTGTCGGAGGAAGAAGGTCGTGTTCGAGATTCCCGGACATCCAGTATTTGAGTTCAGCCGAGGTAGCAGCTCGCTTGGTCCTGTCAGATTTCGGGCCAGGCCGGTGGAGATTGTGGCTATGCAGATGGAGTTGGAGAGGCCAGCTGTGGTGCGAGATTTTGATGACGTCTTCCCCGAGGAGATGTCTGGATTGCCACCTGATCGGGCTTTGGAATTTTCTATTGATCTCATTCCAGGAGCGCAGCCCATTTCGAAGGCACCATATCGTATGGCACCAGCAGAGTTGGAAGAGTGGCGTAGGCAGTTGGATGAGCTTTTGCAGAAGGGTTATATCAATCCTAGTGTGTCTCCGTGGGGAGCACCGGTCTTGCTGGTGAATAAGAAGGATGGTTTGCGTCGCATGTGCGTGGACTATCGGGAGCTGAATGCGGTGACCATCAAGAATAAATACCCGTTGCCTCGCATCGATGATATTTTTGATCAGCTTGAAGGTTCGAGGGTGTTTTCTAAATTGGATCTGAGGAGTGGTTACCATCAGTTGAAGGTGAAGAAGGATGATGTTTCGAAGACAACGTTCAGGACGAAGTATGGACACTACGAGTTTGTGGTTATGCCTTTCGGTGTAACCAACGCACCCGCAGTTTTCATGAATCTGATGAACCTTATTTTCTATGACTTTTTAGATAAGTTTGTCGTTATCTTTATTGACGACATTCTGATCTATTCTAAGTCAGAGGAGGAGCATGCATCGCACTTGAGGACGTTGTTGGAGATTTTGAGGAAGCATCAGTTGTATGCTAAGTTTTCGAAGTGCGAGTTTTGGCTGGACAGAGTTGCTTTTCTCGGGCATGTGGTGACTGGAGATGGTATTTCAGTGGATCCCGAGAAGGTCAGGGCCATCAGAGAGTGGCCTGTTCCGCAGTCAGTGTCTGAGATCCGGAGTTTCCTTGGGCTTGCTGGTTACTATCGGCGCTTCATTAAGGACTTTTCCCGTATTGCCGAGCCGATGACCAGATTGACGCGGAAGGATGTATCTTTCGTTTGGTCGGGTGATTGTGAGAATGCTTTTGGTGTTCTGAGGGAGAGATTGATGACTGCCCCTATTCTTGTTGTGCCTGATCACAGCGGTGGATTTGAGATCTTTTATGATGCTTCTGGCAAGGGTCTCGGTTGTGTGTTGCATCAGCACGGGCACGTTGTGGCATATGCATCTCGTCAGCTCAAGGTTCATGAGAAGAATTACCCGACGCATGACTTGGAGTTGGCTGCTGTTGTGTTTGCTCTTAAGATTTGGAGGCACTTCCTGCTGAGTGAGAAAGTGAAGATCTTCACCGATCACAAAATCTTGAAGTATATTTTTACTCAGAAGGAGCTCAACATGCGACAACGTCGATGGTTGGAGCTCATGGTGGATTATGAGATTGATTTGTGGTATCACCCTGGCAAGGTGAATGTGGTTCCTGATGCGCTGAGTAGGCTTCCAGCGGTGATGATTTTGACTTCGCAGTGGAGATTACAGCAGGATTTTTGCGGGTCTGGTGTGGAGATTGTTCTTCCTGGGGAGGCTTCTTCGTTGATGTGTATGCAGATACAGTCGACGATTGTGGATCGGATCAAGGCTGGCCAGGCTGAGGATCCGAAGCTGGTGAAGATTCGGGAGCAGGTGGGAGCCGGTCTGCGGACTGGCTTTTTGATTCATGAGGATGGCTCGCTGAGGTTTGGAGCCAGGTTGTGTGTGCCAGCTGGGGATATCAGAGAGGAGTTGATGGTGGAGGCACATAGTTCGCCGTATTCTGTGCATCCTGGTGGGACCAAGATGTACAAGGATCTTCGTCTATACTATTGGTGGCATGGCATGAAGAGGAGCATGGCTTGGAGTGTGGCCAAGTGCTTGGTTTGCCAGCAAGTGAAGGCGGAGCATCAGCGTATGGCAGGGTTGCTACAACCGATTCCGATTCCGGAGTGGAAGTGGCAACACATCACTATGGATTTCGTGACTGGACTACCTCGGAGTCCGAAGCAGAATGACGCGATTTGGGTGATCGTAGATCAATTGACCAAATCCGCGCACTTTATTCCGTTCCAAGTGGGACAGTCCACTGAGGCGCTAGTAAGGAGATATATGGAGGTAAATTCTTTTGCTCTCCGTTTTATTTCCTTTTCCTAGTTTAGATAGTGATGTAACGTGAATCGTGCAGGAGGTCGTACGACTTCACGGAGTCCCCGTGAGCATCGTGTCGGACAGAGACACGAGGTTCACATCTCAGTTCTGGCAGAGTTTGCAGAAGAGTTTGGGTACGCGTCTGAGTTTCAGTACGGCGTACCATCTGCAGACGGATGGCCAGTCCGAGAGGACGATTCAGATCTTGGAGGACATGCTGAGGGCGTGCATGTTGGATTTCAAGGGTTCGTGGGAGGACCATCTACATCTGGTAGAGTTTTCTTACAACAACAGCTTCCAGACAAGTATTGGCATGGCGCCCTTCACCGCTCTTTATGGGAGGAAATGTCGATCGCCATTGAGTTGGGATGACGTTGGCGATAGGGAGCTGTTGGGACCTGAGATGATTGTGGAAGCTGTGGATGTTGTCAGGAACATTCGGGAGAGGTTGAGGATTGCTCAGGACCGTTTTAAGCATTAGGCGGATGCTAAACGTCGTCCTTTGGAGTTTCAGCCTGGGGATCATGTGTTTCTGAGGATTTCCCCGAATCATGGTGTGATTCGCTTTGGGAAGCGAGGGAAGTTGAGCCCGCGATACATTGGACCGTTTGACATTCTGGAGAGAGTTGGCGAGGTGGCCTACCGCTTAGCCTTGCCGCCATTTTTGGAAGGATTTCACAATGTTTTCCATGTGTCGCAGCTTCGTCGATACATTAGCGATCCATCTCATGCTGTGGATTTCTCGGAGATTACCGTTCGCCCCGATATGACGTATGACCAGCAGCCAATGCAGATTCTGGACAGGCGTCAGAAGTCACTTCGGAACAAGGTTGTCAATCTTGTGAGGGTGATGTGGTGACACGGCTCGCCTGGAGAGTCTACTTGGGAGAATGAGGATGAGATGCGAGAGCGTTTCCCACTTTTGTTTCCGGACACGTGAGTGTTGGGAAATTCCGAAGACGGAATTTTTTTTAAGTTGGGGAGGATGTAACGACTGGTTTTCATGTGTTTGGATTATTTATATTATATATATGTGTTTTGGTGGATTTTCTCCGTATGTGTGGTTTTCGTCTCCGTAGCTTTCATTTTCGATCGTTTCGTCGTGATTTCTAGCTTCTTCCTTAGAATCGTCGATTTTGGAGTAAGTCATTCGTGACGGGCTTCATATCGGTCATATCTTATTGTTAGATCAAGCCTAGGAGTCATAGGAATCGATCCCAGAGCTTCGCGCTCCATTTCGGAACTTTCTGTGCACATTAGCCGGTGTACCGACCGACTAGATGACGATTTAGTCGGTCGGCAAACCTTCATGGACCGACTAGTGGGCTTTGTAAATTATTCAGGAGTTACTGTTTATCGTTAGTCGGTCTAAGAACATTCGTCGACCGACTAGGTTGCAAACTAGTCGGTCAGCAATCGTTCTTTAACTGACTAGCTCTATGATCCTTTTGATACCAAGTACTATTCATTCTTAGTCGGTCTAAGAACGTTCATCGACCGACTAGATGAGAAACTAGTCGGTCAGTAGTTGTTCTTTGACCGACTAAATCTAAATCCTATTTTTGTACAGGAGTTACTGTTTGGACTTAGTCGGTCTGCGTTGGTCAACCGACCGACTAGTTCCCAAACTAGTCGGTCAGTGGTTGCTCTTTGACCGACTAATCAGTGTCGAAACCCTAATTTCTGGGCAGCCGCCAGCACTTCCTATTTAAACCCCCCAAACGTTTTTCTTTTCTTTTTTCCTTTCTCCTGAGCCTCCTTCTTCCCCAAATCATCATCCATCTAACCCTAGCCCTCCTCCTTCATCAAGAGCCTCTCCCCCTCTCCATTTCGGTCGGCCACCACCTCTAGGTCACCGGAAAACCCCAAAAACCCCCAAAACCCCATTTCTCCAGATTTTCCCCATCCATTCCAGATCTGAACCCTAGGTTCCCCGGATCGTTTCTTCCGTTGCCGTGCTTGCTCGGCATCGTTCTTCCGCTTCCGATACGGTAATAACTCGATCTCTTAATATCCTCATAGCCCATTTGTGTTTTTGTGAAACCCTAATAAAACTAGGTTGGATGTTGTTCTAATGTTGTTTGCCTTGGCAGCGATCTCATCACCATAGTTAGCATTTGTGTGATGGCCTCGTTGATCGTCGTCCTCGGAGCTAGGCAAGTGAAACTTGCATCTCTTGATTTGGGCCATGTCTTAGGCCATTGCCTTGCTTTAGCGTAAAAGAGACTAGACGGTGAAAGGATAGCCGTCTGGACGCCATTGACCTAGCTTGACAACGAAGCTTGGTCCGTCACCTTCATCATGCTTGTATGTCACGTTTAATTTCAATTAACGGTACACGTATTAACTGTTCATGTCATCCATGCATCTTTAACTGCCATGTTTAATTTAAATTAACGGTACACGAATATCTGTTCATGTCATTGCATTTTGCCTGTCATGTTTAAATTCAATTAACGGTACGCGAATATCTGCTCATGTCATTGCATGCTTGAACACTCATCGTGATTGCGTAGCATCGCTACATACTAGTGCTACTTGTTCCGGCTAGGCACCCGTCTTGCGGGCACAACCCTAGGCCAATTACAAATCTGGCTCGTGGTCCAGAAAACGAGCTCAATACAGCCTGCGGGCAATAGGGCACTCGCCTGTGTGTGAGTGACCCCTTGTACTTGAATACAGCCTGCGGGTAATAGGGCGCTCACATGTGTGTGGGTGATCCCTTGTACTTGTTACTTGGCAATACATGTCACACCTACCACTTGTTACTTGCTACTTGTACTTCACTTGTTACTTCCATACGATACTTGACATGCCATGCACCATACTTTAACTGCTAGGTTGTTAGTTTACCTTTCCTTCAGTTTCCTTGCACAAGTCTTTCGACTTGCTGACATGTGCCCCTTTTCTCTTTTGGGTGACACATGTTAGATTCCGAGCCTGAGTTTGTCGCTGAGGACGTGGTGTTTGCTGACGCTGAGTCAGAACCTGCGTTGATCGAGGACTTCGTGGACACCGGAGATCAATCTTAGTGTCCTCGTGGAGCTTTCCCTTTTGCTTTAGACTGCTTTTAGTTATCGGTGTGTAGCACCCATGCTTTGTTGGTGTTTGTTGTGTTGGCCGTGTGTTAGGCCTTTAGACTCTTTCTTTTAGCCTGGTGGCTTTTCTGGATGTTGAACTTAATTTTAATGTTGGACAAATTCTGAGGTTTTAGATTTTATTTCTGTCTCTCCTTGTGTTATTATTGTTGTTCCGTTTGTGGTTACATGGACCTGCTTATGTTCTATTGACGCTTATCGGGTTTGGGGCTTCACAGCTCCACTCTCGTGCGGACCTTTTCACGTCTCGCCTCCATTTTAGGGAAGCGGGGCGTGACATGTATCCTGTCCCCTTTCTTGGGTGACAAATTTTGTTGTCAACAACAGTGCTCCAGAGGACGTTGTTGAGTGATATGTAGCCCATACCATTAATGAAAATGATATCTTCTAGTCAATTCTTCTTGCGTCACTGGTCTCTTTTTCGGGGGTTCCCCACTTTGGAATAGCCTTCAATGTTCCTAAATCGGACGGGCGTCTTCGCCCTCGTCTAGGGGTGTTGTCACACGATTGTCTGGCTTGGGATGTCGTTCTTCCCGCCGAGCCAGTCCGTCGGGGTGATTGTCCTCAGCCAGGCGAGCGGGTGAGTCATTCGGTCCGCGAGGGTGGTCATCCCTTGTCTTGCGACCGGCTGTCATGCTCGTCGGCTGGGGGGTGTTGCCCCCAGCCTTATGAGCGGGTGCTTTGCTCGGTCCGCGGGGGCAAGCACCCTTCGGCTTATTACCGGGCGTCGTATTCGTCGGCTGGGGGAGTTGCCCCGGCCTTAGGAGTGGGCGATTTACTCGGTCTGCGGGGGTGAGTACTCCTCGGCTTATGACCGAGCGTCGTGCTCATCGGCTGGGGGAGTTGCCCCCAGCCTTACGAGCGGGCGGTTTGCTTGGTCTGCGAGGGTGAGTATCCCTCGGCTTATGACCGAGCGTCGTGCTCGTCGGCTGGGGGAGTTGCCCCCAACCTTATGAGCGGGAGCTTCGCTCGGTCCGCGGGGGTGAGCACCCCTCGGCCCACGACCGGGCGTTGTGCTCGTCGGCTGGGGGAGTTACCCCCAACCTTACGAGCGGGCGCTTCGCTCGGTCCGCGGGGGTGAGCACCCCTCAGCTTACGACCGGGCGTCATGCTCGTCGGCTGGGGGAGTTGCCCCCAATCCTTACGAGCGAGAGCTTCGCTCAGTCCGCAGGGGTGAGCACCCCTCGGCCCACGACCGAGCATTGTGCTCGTCGGCTGGGGGAGTTGCCCCCAACCTTACGAGCGGCCGCTTCGATCGGTCCGCGGGGGTGAGCACCCCTCGGCTTACGACCGGGCGTCGTGCTCGTCGGCTGGGGGAGTTGCCCCCAATCCTTACGAGCGAGAGCTTCGCTCAGTCTGTGGGGGTGAGTACCCCTCGGCTTATGACCGACGAAGGAGATTCGTTCGGTGGAGAGGGGAGTCGCCTCCCGACTTACGGCCGACGAAGGAGATTCATTCGGTGGCGAGGGGAGTCGCCCCTCGGCTTACGGCCGACGAAGGAGATTGTAACGACCAGTAATTTTCAACAGTTCAATTAACGTATTTATACGTATTTTTAAGAATAAATTTTACATTATAAATGTTAGTCAAGAATTTTCTAACAAAACTGACTTTAAAAATTCTTATAAAAATATTTTAGAGTACTAGACTTATCGTATTGTATTTTAGCAATTTCAGATTTCCTCAAATACCCAAAACATTTCTGTTAAAATTCATCTTCCAAAATTACCGTTTTGATTCGACGAATTTATTTTCTATACAAACGTCTTCAAATCGATTTCAAACTTCTACAGTAGCCTCCTATGATCATTTAGGGCTCCCCACATTAATTTCATAATTTTCTGATATCATTTCAATAGAGAACCCACATACCTGTTTTCTAAACGTTTTGACCAAAAACTAGTATTCCCGTAGCCCAAACCCTGAAACGGACTTCGTATTCACCACCCTCGCGACGATACGATCCCGTGGGTATTTTTTCGTAATTTTTCGGACACGTTGACTAGTAGGGGCAAAATCGTAATTTCTTTTTGTATTTTACTAATTACTTTCATTAATGAGGGTTTTACTTTTTACTAATTACTTTTAATCTATCCTAATTACCTACCTAACACGTTAGAAGCCCATGTGATTCATGGGTGAACCTACTCTCCACACTTAGTCTAAAGTTCCTCTCCTAACCTATTAATTAGTTGACTAAGTATTAATGAGTCCCTCCTAATTACAATTATACCATCCCAAACCCCTATATAATTAACCCCTAACCCATCTTCCTAACTCACGCACCCAGGCCAAACCCGCTCTCTCTCCCTGCATCTCTCTTCTCTCTCGACCCTCTCTTTCACTCTATCTCTCTCTCTCTCTCTCTCTCTCTCTCTCTCTCTCTCTCGGCTTCACCCCCGCCGGCCTCCGACCGACGCCTGCCGACGCTCCGCCGACCACAGCACGCCTCCGCCGCCCTCCGTCCACCCTCACAGCGTCGGCAAACGCCCACAGCGCCTCGCGCCTCCTCCGAAGCCTCCATCGTCGTCGGCCACCGCCCACCACCGCCTCTCGCCGTCGCCGTCGCCCTCCGCTGCAGGAGCCGTTGCCGACCACCCACGGTCGCCGTCGTCGCCGCTAGTCGAGCGCCCACAGCCCCCGCCGGCGTCGATTGATCGGGGCAGCGGGCCAGAAAAATGTGTGGATAGCTCTAGAAAATCAGAAACGACGTTTCGGATCCAATGACGCTAGTCTCACTGCGATCAGACGCCTACTTATTCCGGAATGATTTTTCGAACTTAAAGATTT
This sequence comes from Scilla litardierei, assembly GCA_030789695.1. Taxonomy (NCBI): domain Eukaryota; kingdom Viridiplantae; phylum Streptophyta; class Magnoliopsida; order Asparagales; family Asparagaceae; genus Scilla; species Scilla litardierei. The sequence goes on along the minus strand of CM061130.1, from coordinate 3,127,088 downwards.
AATAGGCATCGAATCTCGTGCATCAGCACTAGATCCAGTCCCGGCTCACTACCATCACCTCGAAGATAGTAAGTCACAGTAAATTCTAACTTTAGAAATCTAGATAGTGTACTTAATGGAAACACCGCATGCTCAAAGCGTGGATCGGTACCTTAGTTGTTGGACTTCAAACATTGCTCAGGACTGACATTCTCTCTTGAGGTTTCTGCCTTGACTTTTCAACAAGCAAAGGTCTTTGGAGTATCGTTAACACATAGGACTTAACATCTAGTCTCGGAACAGTTATTGACCTGAACAGATTGACATGCTTGACAGAAAGATTGTAACTGGAAATGTGAGAACAGTAAATGACTCGTAAAACTGCAAAGAACGGTAACCTGCACAGACACTTGGGGTTTTGGGGTAACTTATAAATGCGTAAGTGCGGGAGCGACTAGTCCAGACTTTGTTGTCACCGTGCGGGTTCTAGCAACCCATAACAGTGCCGGCGACAACCATCACAGATCACAGATCACAGATCACAGATTATTGCACAGTACTCAGAGAATTGGTTCGCCCGGGTAGCACCCGCGGCAAGAGTTGGCCTCTTGGTTGCTCACTGTACTTCCCGTTATAAGTCACGAACTAGAATAGGCACAAGTACACTCATTATTGCTATAGTCATTACTATCGTCTTAGTTATTCTTGTACGTCACTAGTCGTACTCGCTCGGTCACCTTTACTTTACTTGTCACCCTTGCATGCTTGACTTGATGTACTTTACTTATCGCACTTGCATGCTTGTCTGTCCTTACTTTACTTTCCGCACTTGTTTACCATAGCCTGCTCCATATTTGTGCACTCCTCTTTTTCTATTGCTAGAATTGTTGTGACTTACCTTCGGTTCCATTTATGGCACCGGCAGACGAAGACCTGATCGAGGACATTGCCCCAGGTTCGTGGAGCCTACACTTGATCCTAAAGCTGCAGAGTTTTATTTACTTTACTGTTGTGTGAGAGTGTGCTGGTGGTTGTTGTACTTTAATTTGGACTGTAATAACGTCTGTATGCTGGTTTTGAGTATTGTGATGCATCTCTGAGTTGTGGCTATGCTGATTTCACTGGTAAACTGCGGAACCTGCGAATAAACCAAATAAGTAACGGGCCCCCGAGAGCGGGTCGTTACAGGTTTGGTGGCCCACGCAGGTCCGTGCAAAATACCTCGTGAACAGTATAGCAAAACCAGGATGTATCGTATGCGATACTCGACTAAGCTGACATATTTTTGTGAATGCAGGTTTGACACTCGAAAGACGTCCGGGAACATCTCGGAGAGCCCTAATGGAGTTAACCTATCTGGCCTTAATAAAAAGTCAATAACAAATACAAAATTTTGATAGGATTAATTAGTTGTATTTTTAAAAAAAGAAGAAATCTTTCGTATCGGTGGCGCTCGTATGAATGATAATCTTCCTTCAATGGACCATGATATCGGTCAATGTGCTTGGCTAAAGTCTGTTGGATCGACCTAGCTAGACTAGGCATAAGTGATCCTGGCTTAGTCACTTCCCTGGCCATGTCCGCTCGACCGCAAGGACGTGAATCATGATTATTGACGTCATCGATCTTATTCACTACCAACCTCCCTTTAAGCCTGATGACCTTTCATTTGACATTCTTAGAATCTTTCTATTTCTAGTTTGCTTGAACCCTAGCCACGTAGCGTTTGAATTTTTTGATCATCAAAAGTTTGAGCTCCTCAGCAGAAGCAGATCGAAGGACGTTCAGAAGTACTCGAGGATGATGCTGGAGATTTTGGGACGAGCCAAACGTAGCGTGCACGTATAGGCTGTTATGTTTTTGAAACTCGTATTTCTTTTCTAACCCTGCTCCCATCTTGTACCCGATTTTTCCATGTGTTGGAATTCCTTCCTGCCTACCACCTCCCCTCATTATTGCCTTTGTCCTCATCCTTGCCTCGAGCCCCATTCCCGCCTACCCTATACTACCTACCCATGACTTTCGGCGCCCCCTATTTATTTCCTTTGTCCGCTTCCCCACCTCGATCCATGTTCCCGCCTAACACCGACGACTTTCGGTGCCCCCCTTCTCTTTTTAACCCCTCTTCTCCTTCCTCCCCAAGCCACCCCGTGGTTCCCCTTGCGCACCGACATCGCTCACTCCACCTCCTGGCCTCTTCCCCAAGCGAACTCGACCCACCTCACCCGAAGCTCCGCCAGCTTCCGCTCCACCCCACATCGGAAGCCCCTGCCATGGATCGCCAACCAGCCGCAGCCCTCGCCGCCGATGGCCCTTCGATATTCTGTTTTGGGATTTTTGGCCTTGGCGACAACCCTCGTCGCCACCCTCGCTACCGCCGCTTGGCTGAGATCTTGGGAAGCCGTGATCCTTGGGCTTCTCTTGAGCTCTCTGCCCTGGGTCTAGCCCAGGTTGAGATCCCGTTTAGGCTTCCTCTTGCGTCTACTTCTTTTGGTTTGCGGAAAAGCGTGTTTTTGGTTGTTCATTTGTTGGGTGATGTTGGGGGTTGCGAATGTCAAGTATTGGTCTACGGAAGGAGTGATGGCGATGATTATTGGCATGATATTGGCCTTGGGTGTTGAAGTTGGATGTAGGCCTTGTGCTTGGCTCTGGATGAGAGCTTGGATCCTGCCTTATTGTGGGATAGTATGGAGATTGACGGAAGGAATGCTAGCAGTAAGTACTGACTTAGAGTGTTGGCCTTGTACTTACCTTTGGGCGGTGATTTGGACGTTAGCATGTGGTTGGGCATTATGGAAATTGATGGTGTTGGTACCCGTGGATTAGTCGATACATGCTATATTATGAACAACATCTGTGGCCAGACCCGTTAGTCACCAGTAGCACGAATAAACTTTATAGTATTTCGGTTTATGTGGTTTAAATAGCTTGCTACTGGCTTATCACCTCAGGTTCCAAGTTCGAACAGATGTTGTCATCATAATAGCCCTCATTTTCATGTGATATTATTATCTCATGTTAATCTTGGTCTACTTGAGAAGGCAGGGCAACTATTGTAATGATACTGGTCTCAGGAATAGTTAAAACTATGATGATGTCAATAGTTTGTATTCATATATAATATCTCTTGTTTTCTTGATGCTATGATATCACATTATATTTCATGCTATTAACAACTTATTTTCTAAATTGTAATCATTCGACTAGTTTTCCATTTTATCATTTATTTGCTTGAGCTTCTTCATAAAATCAATTATTTTCAACAGAAATTTTTAAATTCCGAGGACGGAATTATTTTAAGGAGGGTAGAATGTAACGACCGGTAATTTTCAACAGTTCAATTAACGTATTTATACGTATTTTTAAGAATAAATTTTACATTATAAATGTTAGTCAAGAATTTTCTAACAAAACTGACTTTAAAAATTCTTATAAAAATATTTTAGAGTACTAGACTTATCGTATTGTATTTTAGCAATTTCAGATTTCCTCAAATACCCAAAACATTTCTGTTAAAATTCATCTTCCAAAATTACCGTTTTGATTCAACGAATTTATTTTCTATACAAACGTCTTCAAATCGATTTCAAACTTCTACAGTAGCCTCCTATGATCATTTAGGGCTCCCCACATTAATTTCGTAATTTTCTGATATCATTTCAATAGAGAACCCACATACCTGTTTTCTAAACGTTTTGACCAAAAACTAGTATTCCAGTAGCCCAAACCCTGAAACGGACTTCGTATTCACCATCCTCGCGACGATACGATCCCGTGGGTATTTTTTCGTAATTTTTCGGACACGTTGACTAGTAGGGGCAAAATCGTAATTTCGTTTTTGTATTTTACTAATTACTTTCATTAATGAGGGTTTTACTTTTTACTAATTACTTTTAATCTATCCTAATTACCTACCTAACACGTTAGAAGCCCATGTGATTCATGGGTGAACCTACTCTCCACACTTAGTCTAAAGTTCCTCTCCTAACCTATTAATTAGTTGACTAAGTATTAATGAGTCCCTCCTAATTACAATTATACCATCCCAAACCCCTATATAATTAACCCCTAACCCATCTTCCTAACTCACGCACTCAGGCCAAACCCGCTCTCTCTCCCTGCATCTCTCTTCTCTCTCGACCCTCTCTTTCACTCTATCTCTCTCTCTCTCTCTCTCTCTCTCTCTCTCTCTCTCTCTCGGCTTCACCCCCGCCGGCCTCCGACCGACGCCTGCCGACGCTCCGCCGACCACAGCACGCCTCCGCCGCCCTCCGTCCACCCTCACAGCGTCGGCAAACGCCCACAGCGCCTCGCGCCTCCTCCGAAGCCTCCATCGTCGTCGGCCACCGCCCACCACCGCCTCTCGCCGTCGCCGTCGCCCTCCGCTGCAGGAGCCGTTGCCGACCACCCACGGTCGCCGTCGCCGCCGCTAGTCGAGCGCCCACAGCCCCCGCCGGCGTCGATTGATCGGGGCAGCGGGCCAGAAAAATGTGTGGATAGCTCCAGAAAATCAGAAACGACGTTTCGGATCCAATGACGCTAGTCTCACTGCGATCAGACGCCTACTTATTCCGGAATGATTTTTCGAACTTAAAGATTTAATAGGCATCGAATCTCGTGCATCAGCACTAGATCCAGTCCCGGCTCACTACCATCACCTCGAAGATAGTAAGTCACAGTAAATTCTAACTTTAGAAATCTAGATAGTGTACTTAATGGAAACACCGCATGCTCAAAGTGTGGATCGGTACCTTAGTTGTTGGACTTCAAACATTGCTCAGGACTGACATTCTCTCTTGAGGTTTCTGCCTTGACTTTTCAACAAGCAAAGGTCTTTGGAGTATCGTTAACACATAGGACTTAACATCTAGTCTCGGAACAGTTATTGACCTGAACAGATTGACATGCTTGACAGAAAGATTGTAACTGGAAATGTGAGAACAGTAAATGACTCGTAAAACTGCAAAGAACGGTAACCTGCACAGACACTTGGGGTTTTGGGGTAACTTATAAATGCGTAAGTGCGGGAGCGACTAGTCCAGACTTTGTTGTCACCTTGCGGGTTCTAGCAACCCATAACAGTGCCGGTGACAACCATCACAGATCACAGATCACAGATCACAGATTATTGCACAGTACTCAGAGAATTGGTTCGCCCGGGTAGCACCCGCGGCAAGAGTTGGCCTCTTGGTTGCTCACTGTACTTCCCGTTATAAGTCACGAACTAGAATAGGCACAAGTACACTCATTATTGCTATAGTCATTGCTATCGTCTTAGTTATTCTTGTACGTCACTAGTCGTACTCGCTCGGTCACCTTTACTTTACTTGTCACCCTTGCATGCTTGACTTGATGTACTTTACTTATCGCACTTGCATGCTTGTCTGTCCTTACTTTACTTTCCGCACTTGTTTACCATAGCCTGCTCCATATTTGTGCACTCCTCTTTTTCTATTGCTAGAATTGTTGTGACTTACCTTCGGTTCCATTTATGGCACCGACAGACGAAGACCTGATCGAGGACATTGCCCCAGAGTTTATGGAGCCTACACTTGATCCTAAAGCTGCAGAGTTTTATTTACTTTACTGTTGTGTGAGAGTGTGCTGGTGGTTGTTGTACTTTAATTTGTACTGTAATAACGTCTGTATGCTGGTTTTGAGTATTGTGATGCATCTCTGAGTTGTGGCTATGCTGATTTCACTGGTAAACTGCGGAACCTGCGAATAAACCAAATAAGTAACGGGCCCCCGAGAGCGGGTCGTTACAGAGATTCATTCGGTGGCGAGGAGAGTCGCCCCTCGGCTTACGACCGACGAAGGAGATTCGTTCGGTGGCGAGGGGAGTCGCCCCCCCCCCCCCCCCCCCCCGACTTACGGCCGACGAAGGAGATTCGTTCGGTGGCGAGGGGAGTGGCCCCTCGGCTTACGACCGACGAAGGAGATTCGTTCGGTGGCAAGGGGAGTCAGCCCCCGACTTACGGTCGATGAAGGAAATTCGTTCGGTGGCGAGGGGAGTCGCCCCCCCGGCTTACGGCCGACGAAGGAGATTCGTTCGGTGGCGAGGGGAGTTGCCCCTCGACTTACGGCCGACGAAGGAGATTCGTTCGGTGGAGAGGGGAGTTGCCCCTCGACTTACGGCCGTTGTGATTCGGGCTGGTCCATATTAGTCGGACCGTGGTTGTCTCGATTGAGTCCTCCTACGCATCCTGAATCGTCTGCTCAAAACAGGTGATAGAATTTGCATTGACAGTGTATGCCTTCATTTCCGCGAGACAATACATTTGGAGTAATGAAAAAAGGAAAATGCAACAAGACACAGGGGAGGTTCTGGCAGGATAGCCCTCCCCCGGAGGAGCGGCGGCTGTTTGCTCTATCTCCTCACTCGATGATACGCGCGACTGTCTGGACCACGTTCACCCCTTTTCCCATGTCCTGCTGTTTGGACGCTCCTTCTCCCGAGGCGGGGTCGTTGGCGGAGTTCTTCAGGTGCCCCGGCTCACGAACTTCTCGATGTCTTTCTTCAAGTGCCAACAGTCGTCGGTATCGTAGCCGTTGTCTTTGTGGTACTTGCAGTATTTCTCTTCATCCCTCCCGCCTCTCCTCGTCCTTCGGGGAGGTCGGCTCGTATGTCCTTCCTTCTGGGCTTGCGCTAGGATCACGTCCGGGGCGGTGGTCACCGAGGAATGCCGGGGCTCTTCCCTCCGCGGTCTTCCTCTGGCCCTCTTCTCTTGTCGATGCTCCTCCGTGCTGCGACGCTCGTTCTCGTCGCGCTTGGTCCCGCGCCTGGGCTTACCCTCATCCACGGCCAGGGCCTCTTCTGTCAGCATGAAGCGCTCTGCTCGGGCCATAATTCTGGCGAGGTCCTTCAGTGGGTCGCTGTGTAGCGATTTCTTCAATCCCCTATGTCGTAGCCCCTTTTTCAGGGCCGCCTTTACCACCAGCTCGGGGCAGCTATCCACGCTCAATCGCTCCACGTTGAAGCGACGCATGAAGTGCCTCAGTGACTCGGCCGGTCCATGCACCACATTGAACAAGTGTTCTGAGTCAGGTTTTACCTGCCGCCCGGCCATAAACTGCTTGCAGAACAACTGGGTGAGCTCCTCGAAGCTGTCTATCGACCGACCGGGCAGGCTGAGGTACCAGGTCCGAGCAGCCCCCCGTAGGGTGGAGTAGAAGCCCCTGCAGAGCAGGGTGTCATCGGCCCCCTGGAACGCCATGACCCCCTCGTAATCCATCACATGGTCTGCAGGGTCGCTAACGCCGTTGTACTTCTCCAGCGTCGGTACCTTGAAGTTCGCGGGTATCCGTGCATCGGTTATCCTCTGAGTTAGGGGGCATCGTTCTCCGCTGATGCACTTGGGTCACTCCCCTTCGCCCGCCTCCTTGCCGTTCGGCTGCAACGAGGGGGCCGGCGGAAGCTTGACCTCCTCTTGGGTCCTTGCCAGCTTGGGTGCCGGGCTCGATCGGCGCGAACGTTCTTTCTGGCTCTTTTGGTGGTGGGCCTTTGTCCGTTGGCTGCCTCCGCTCTGGTAAGACAGGACGCTCGCTGATCGGCGATCATCCCGCCTACGTTTGTGCGACCCCGGACGTGCGGACGAGGCCGTCCTTGAGATGTCGCCCGTCCGCTCCGAGTTCCCCCCATTTCCCTCTCTGAGTGAGGTGGGAGTGGGAGATCGCTCCGGGGAAAAATCGGGCATGGTGAACCTCCTTTCCGTGTTCTGCACTCCTTTTCCGGGGTCGACAACCACGGTGGAACGAAGAGGTCATCGATCCTCTTCCTGGCGGGAGGTCCGTCCCTCCCCACCCTCAGGGGTGGGAGTGCTGCTAACGAGCTGCTGAATTGTCGCGACTAAAGTTTGGATGTTGGCGTTGGTCTCCTGCGTGTAGGCTCGGAGTTGTCCCTGCGTGGCCAGCTAGGCGTTGTTGGCCTCCCCGGCAGCGCAGCCGTTCGGGGTCTCGACGGGGGCATGGTACACGCCCTCCTCCGGGATGGGAGGCATGCGCCCTAGGCCATTGCTGATTGGTTCCATCTTGGTGGTTTTACGTGGGTGTTAGCTCGTTCCCACAGACAGCGCCAGATGTTTACGGGTGTTTTCTCATCACAGCTCGTTGACCGTCGGCTGTACGGTCAACGTGGTCAAGGGGCCAACTTGGGGGTCCCTTGGGTTCGCCAAGCCTGCTTGATCTCGGCGTTGTAGAGCTGAGGGGTAGCCTCGGCTCGGTGAATCGCGCTCGGCCTCGGCTGGATCGCGCTCGGCCTTGGTCGGATCCGCTTCGAGGGGTAGCCTCGGCGCCTTGCAAGTGAGATGACGCCTGAGCAGCCGTCCTCCTGATGACTGCGATGGGGGTAGCCGACTGACACTGGGGGTAGCCTCGGTGCCTCGGATGTCTTCTTCCTGGACAGATGAGGAAACTCGTCAGGGAGGCCGGACCTAGGTTCCGGCCAAATCCCATCCGATGCCTAAGTCAGATCAGGGTCTAAAAGGGTACTCGGCGGGGGAGATCCGGCTTGCGGGGAAGCCGGAACGTCAACCCAGGCGGCGCGAGTAAAGGGTGAAGGAGGAATATGGAGTGATGAAAGCCTAGGTCGTTGATGAAGTACCTCTCTGTTGATTACCTGAGTTTCGATCCCATTCTCCGTCGTCCTGGCCTTCCCCTTATAGGGTCTTCCCTGATTGCCCCACGTCCTGCCTCCTCTTACGTTCTCCCCATCCGCCTCCGCCTCCTCCCACTCGTGCGTAGTAGAGGGGTGGCCCATTAACGGGTCCGTTAATGACCATCATGGGATCGCGGATTCAGGGGGGCGGTTAATCCGGCCGAATGGGGGCCAGTCGGGTGCCCCCGAGGGCGAATTGGCTGGGCCTTCAGCCCCGTCCGTGGGCTCCCTTCGGGTGGGCCTGTTTTCTCTAGTGGGCTTCTCCTTTGAGGTCGGACCGTGGGCGTTGTAATTCGGACTCGTTGATATTAGTCGTAACAAACCTATTTCAAGCATCTACGGCCTATGACCCATCTGCCCAAACAATTGTCTTGTTTTGCGGATCGGACACAAGACAGGTCGGCCAACTTGGCACATCCGCACTTGATGAACCAAGTCTAAACTCCGTTTTTTTTTTTTTTTTTTGAGATCTGCACCTGATTATTAATTAATGGATGGTATATTGTTGGATCACAAGTCAAATCAAGGGAGGTCCAAGGCTGTCCCTGCATCGAGTAATTCTTCTCAAATTCAACCGAGGAGCTCGTTACTCTCAATTAATTATTCGCCTTGTAATATCTGCAATAATTAACATCATCAAGAAAGAAACAGGGCAATGGGGTTCGATCTAGGAGAAGCCTTTAATGCAGCATGTTGGGGGAGTGATGTGTGAGAGGAAAATGAAGTGGAAATAGAAATCTCAACCTCTGACTAATTATGGGACAGTGAAGAGAACCAGATCCCATTCATGAGACCATGTGATTGATAGATCCAACAGAAGCTGGAGGCAGCATGGAAGTTTCTCAAAGGTTGGTGACATGAAGCAGTGACACCAAACAAACAAAACAAAAAAATATTGTCAGAAGTGAAGACAGGGTGGTGGGCATGACATAAGTGATCATACAATACAAGGTAAGTAAGAGAGAATGAAATTTGAGATTAAGATGAATGAAAGTCAAAAGGGATCATCATGTGCTCTTATTATATTAAAAACAAGCTTCAGTTGATTTCCACCCAACACTACACTCGCAAGTTGTTACACCACCACCACAGCGCGAGGGATTAAAAAAAAGCCCTGCAAAGTATTTGGGACTAGTTTTTCAGTGTTTGATGGTGATGAACTTTGAAAATGGGGGGGGGTCATTGGAGCTGAAGACAATGGCATAAGCAAGTCTTCGCTTGGGAGTAATTAGGAGTGGGTCAAGGTCAAGGAAATTTAGGTACAGCTAGCAAACTAAACAGGAAGGACTGCATTGTACATAGCTGGGTCTCAGATTTCTTCGTTAATTATTGGCATAAGACCAGGTAAACAATTCTACATGCCCTGCAGTTTGGTCATGTTGCACTCAAGTACGCGGAACTGTTGCCTGATAAGGAATATGGAGGAGGAGTTGGGTTGGGATTTCAGGAAAGAAGACAAAATGCCGGTACATGCATCAGTGATCAGACAAACCCATTCTGAGTGAATGAAGAAATGGGGTACATGCAAAATGCCTAATAAATTCCATTACATTCCATGGGATAAACAGGATCAGGTACTTGGCGCGGTATAACAAATGGCGGTGGCCCAGCGCCGATATTATTGCCGAATGCAATGGGAATGGTATGACTTCTTCGTCTGCTCCCGGCGGTGGGGCTGGGCGGGGCCCGGCCGACATGGCGGTGTGGGGCCGGCGATTGCGTTGCATGCATCCAGGCATGATTAATTATTGCTGATCAATAAGTGCATTGGCTATATATATTATCATGTGGTTTGATCCAAATATCTTCGTTGGATGTGACGTGTTCATAGCAGATTGCGTCTCTTCTGCCGACAATAAGATGTTCGAGAGAGAAGACGAAGGAGAAGCATGTTGTTATTCTCATTACTCGGCTTGCTTTTCCTATTCCTGTTCCTGCCTCCAAAATTGCAAGTCCATCAGCTACTATAGTACTTTCTTGCAGCAAAGTCGTTGCTGGCCGGAGTCTTTCACATACCCAACCTTCTTATGGATTAAAACATCCAAAAAAAAATTAAAAAGAAGTTACAGAAAAACTGAAAAAGATTTTAACACTGACCACCCCTATATATGTATATGTATATGTATATATGGAAAAATGTTCCGAAGGTGACTCCTTAGATAATTATCTAAGGAGTCAACCTAAAATCAAATCATTAAGCTACTTTGGGGATGATCAATTCTATTCATCATGGTCTTTATACTTCATATTAAAAGATCTAAAAGTATAAATGTGATTTTATTAATCTTGGTTTTTCCTATTATACATCACATATATATACAAGTTTGCCACAAGCTTTAAGGCGGAGCGCGACAAACAAAGAGACATCTTGCAGGAAGACGCAGCGGCAACTATGGAAGACGAAGCGGCAGCCTTGGGAAGAACATGATACATCTTGCAGACGAACCGGCATCGGAGTAAGCTTGAAGTGTCAAGGATGAATCTATTGGGAAAAATAGTGAGCCAGTAATGGTGCTTCAAAGATAACAACGAATTCTGAGTAGAACTGCATAATGAACTGTCGTCGGAGTGGCCATAAAATGACCGAGAATGTAAACCGCATGAGCAATATCAGGTCGTGTGGCTGATAGGTATAAAAGGGCACCAACAGGCTCACGGTATTTGGTAGGATTAGGTAATGGTTTGCCATCGGAGCTTCGAAGCTTAAGATGAAGTTCCATAGGAGTAGTCACTGATGAAGATGCTGCTTGTGAGGAGTCGAGAGTAACTCTTTTTAGAAGGTCAGTGATATATTTTTGTTGAGACATGAGATATCCACGGGAGGAGTATGCAACCTCAATGCCAAGAAAGTACCGAAAATATCCAAGATCCTTCATTTCAAATTGTGTCTGAAGATGTCGTTTGAGAGACTGAATGGTCGAAACATCATCTCTGGTAATGATCATGTCATCAACATATAATAGTAGAATAGTATGGCCATGAGATGTGCTACGATAGAACATGGCATAATCAACAAGACTCTCTGTGAAGCCAATGGATAATATGGAAGTGCAAAAACGATCAAACCAAGCGATCAAACCAAGCACATGGAGCTTGTTTGAGACCATATATAGCACCACGAAGATGAAAAACATAGGATGGAGGTGCATCAATACCAGGAGTTGGATTCATGCAAACTGTCTCAGTAAGATCACCATTGAGGAAGCCATTCTTCACATCCATCTGGTACAAGGGCCACTTGCAAACTGCAACAACAGCAATGAGAGTGTGGATAGAAGTAATTTTGACAAAGGACGCAAACGTTTCCTCATAATCAAGGCCATATTCCTGAGAAAATCCATGTGCAACAAGACGATCTTTATATTTTTCAACAGAACCATCGGATTTGGTTTTAACCTTAAATATCCACTTGCAACTGATTTGTTTTGCTCCAGAGGGCAATGGAACAAGATCCCAAGTTTGAGTTCGTTGAAAAGCCTGAAGTTGCTCATGTATATCTTGCTACCATTCAGGATGCTTAATTGCCTCGGTATAAGACTTATGTTCTTATAAAGTGTGAATAGCAGCAACAAAGGAGGCAAATTGTGAAGAATAAAAACTCGTTAGACAACTATAAAGAGACCCTTTCTTGTTGAGTTGGAGCCTCGTCAACCGGTTGAATGAGACCCTAGGTTAGTAGAACCTGGGTCGTTAGTTGGAAGTCGACTTGTGACGCTTGTTCAACCCTCGAATGGATCAAGCCTCGGTCGATTGATGTTGAGAGATACCGGCACGACCTTCCCGCTGGATCGGGTCTCGATGATCTGTACCACAAGGAAGTATCAGGGGGTCGTATCTGGGTCCCGACCTAAATCCCATATGATGTTTAAGTTAGAGTGGGACTTAAGAGAGGGAGGGGGCTTGGAGCTGCTGAGATCGACCCGCAGAGGCTCGTCTCATGTCTAGTGTGGCAAGCTCTTTTGTGGAAGAAAAATAATTTGGAGTATGTAATGTCCCAGTATTAGATCTCGTACCTTGGGAGTTGGAACCCTCTTTACACTGTCCTTTCAGGTATTTATAGATGTTGATCTGACGATTGCGAATAACCGTCCCTCATTGATTAAGGTGGAATCTTCTCCGGGATTGATGATAACTGACACCTATTTACTCTGTCCAATTAACTCATCCATGAGTATCAGCGGGAGTCCAACGGTCGAATGAGTCATTCCTTTGACTGAGCATTATTCAGTCTTGATGACGGGTTTCGGGTGTAGGCTCTAACTGGGCCGTGTATCTTGGCATCCCTTCGCAGGCCGTACCTGTGCACCAACAATGGCCCACATCATTCGTGTCTCATGAAACAATGCTGATTGAGACCACCTGGTGTGTATCCTCATTAAATAGGCGCGGTCTTCGAAATGGTTGATTTGATTTATGCCTTCTAAATCAATCCTCATCGTTTCTTGAGGTTGGGTTCAGACAGGTGTCGCTCATCGGTTAACTGCTTGTTGGGCTCCTCTGTATAAAAGAAGGGAAGAAGAAGAAAGAAGCTTTCTTGCTCTGCTTCCACTTTTTTTTTTGAAAGCTCAACTCTTCCATAGCTTCCTTTGGAGTTTGCCTGATCAAGATAAGGTATCTTACCTAACTGATCTTGATTCCTCTTTAAATCTATATGGACAAGTTTCCTCCGGGAAGGATACAAGAGCCATCCAATGAAGAGCTCGTGTTGCGTCTTCGATCTCTTCAACATGACGAGGTTCCTGGTAAAGGGAACGGGGTTCGAATAGAACATGCACCTCCAATTCGTCAGAGGGATCTGACCTCAGAGGTCTCCTAAGTGATTCTGAAAAAGGTGCCAAAGTTCTCCCATGATCTGGTTGCTAGGGTTTGGTCGGATTGCCTCTGTCTCCCTTATAGCGTTAGATTGTCAGGATTTGACGAGAGAGTTTGCTTTCCTCGGAGGAGCGAGGTTGGAGTGTACCCTATGGATTTTCATCTCGGGCTTCCCTTTCCTCTTTGTCCCTTTATAATAGAGATCCTATGCACTTCGGGGATTTCTCTCTATCAACTTGCACCTCAAGCCATTCCTCTCATGGTCTGTTTTGTGTGCTTTGTGAGCTTTGTTGGGCTCAACTAACCATTTGGCTGTTTAAGTACTTCTTCCGGATAATAGTCGACGCAAGGTGTGGTATCACATCATTGCTCGCCTGGCGAAGAGGTTCATCTACAATCTTCCGCTCACTGACCCTAGTCAGGAAGACACTTTCGTGTTTGTTGTTCTCCTCGACATAGGACAGATGCTTAATGGTTGGAGTTCTCCAAATCCTGCTATCGCTGAAGAGTCCAGGTTAGCACCAGGAGAGGTCGAGGGCAGGTTAACACCAGGAGAGGTCGAGGCGGCTGAACTTCTTCTGATCCAACCGAGGCAGGAGAGGTCGACTTCGTATTTGTTGGATAGCCATCGGCTGATGGCCATTTTGAGGAGTCCGGGTAATGCATACTGCTTCTATGTCCTCATTGCTACCACTTATGAAAATTATATTTGTTGTTTGCAGATATGACTGGTGGAGCTCACAGGGGTCTAATCTGGAAAGAACAGCACAGGAAGAAGAAAAGCACAGAGGGATCGAGTGCTCAGTCCCCCTTCCCCTGAGTCAGAGCTCCTCCTCCGAGGTAGATGAGGTCAGGCGGACCTCAATGTCATCCTCCCATGCCTCATCGAGGGAGGTTCCGAGTCGAGCTATCACTTGCTCTGTCCCGCCCATTGCCTCCATTATTGTTTCGGAGCCTCCGGTGGTGGAGGGTGTCGATGTTGTTGCGGCTCTCGAGCCTATTGAGGTTGTTAGCAATAAACATGGTCCTCCTTCCTATGAAGGGGAGGACTCGAAAAAAAAGAAGGAGGGTCGTGGAAATGGACCATCCCCTTCCACTCATGGCAAAGGGTCGGGATGTTGCCCCCCTCGATCCTCAGGGGACGGTTGAGACCCATGTGGCTCCTCCTCTGGATAAATGGCCATGGGGCAGTATCGACCGACCTGCTCCCTTGGCCGTCCCATCCCATCGGAGTTCGATCGAGTTTTAATACTGAATCGGCTATCATCTCGTTCCTCGGGACCTCTTCAAGGTGAACCTTATCAGCCTCCATTTTCATCGGGAAGGAAGAGTCGGCTCTGTTGGACTTTGGGATGACTGCTCGACTGGTGGAAAACTTCATTCTCCTTCGAGATTTGGAGCTCCTTCAAGGTTTGGACATTGAGAGGGTGGCCACCTTCTTCGGCTGATGTGGTTATGAGGTCAATTGTTAGCCATTTGTCTCTTGACTTGTAATTTGGCAGTTTCTGATCGACGCTTTCCGTATATGTCCATCTTTGGCACCGTATTACGCCACCAGGTCATCAACATAATTGATGGAGGACGATGGGTGGAGACCGCTGAGTGCAAAGCCTCCGAGCTCGAAACAAAGATGAAAAAGATGGAAGAGGACATGGGGAGAGTGCGTGTGACCAAGGCCGAGGCCGAGTGGGCAGCCTCGAGGACCAAGACTAGCCTCTCGTCCATATTTGCCGTGAGAAACTTTGGCTGAGGTCCAATGGGGGAGGGAGAGATCCCGGCTCCAGGCTGACCTTGAAGCCTCGAAGAGGGAAATAGTGAGCTTCAAGCCAAGGCTACTGAATCGGAGAAGTCAGCGAAGGCTTACAAAGCAGAGGTAGCCGAGCTTTGGGCCAAAGCTGTCGAATCAGAGAAGGCAGCCGAGATTCATGAGGAGGAGCTTACGACGAGGTTTACTACTGCGATGGAAGCCTTCCAGAATGCTGAAGAGTGCTCCTTCCTCTTTGGCTGGTAGAATTTTGATGCAGGTTTCATGTAATCGTTTTGAAATGAATAAAAAGAAAATTTGAGTTTCTTTTATCTTCAAGTTTCATTTGACTGTGCGAATGTGCTTGTATGGCCCCTCAATGACTCAATATTCAATTTTTCAAAAATCAATTGTAAGTTGGGTCGTTGATACGTCAGATATTTTGTAACGGCACATATTTTTCAAACACTTCAAATTCGTACTTAACGTATATTTATTCTAAATTTTCTTTATAATGGTTAGTTAGGAGTTATATATCAAAACTGATTTCAAAAATTCTTATAAAAATATTTTAGAGCACTAGACTTATTATATTGTATTTCAGCAATTTCAGATTTCCACAAATGCCCAAAACATTTCTGTTAAAATTCATCTCCCAAAATTACCGTTTTGTTTTGACGAATTTATTTTCTATACAAACGTATTCAAAACGTCTTCAAACTTATACAGTAGCATCCTATGATCATTTAGGGCCTCCCACATTAATTTCGTAATTTTCTGATATTGTTTCAGCCTAGAACCCGCAGACCCGCTTTCTAAACGTTTTGGCCTAAAACTAGTGTTTCTGTAACTCAAATCCCAAAACGGATCTTGTATTCGCGATCCTCGCGTCGATACGATCCCGTGGGTATGTTTTCGTAATTTTTCGGAGTCGTTTGTGAAAACGTGTCTGTATTTCACCGCTTTGCTAATTACATTCACTAATGATCTTTTTTACCTTTACTAATTACTGTTACCTAATTACGTTTACCCCTATTAAATCTAGATCTACCCTTAATCAATGGCCCTAACCCTACGCACTTGAAACTCACCGTTCGTTATAGGTGAGATCCAACACCCACCCCCCAAAATTTATCATCCCCATTTAATATTTTATCACTATATATATGAACCCATCCCCAGCTTCTGAAGATAACCCAGACTTATTTCTCTCTACTTCTCACATTCGAAAACCCCAGGCTCACTCTAAACTCATCTCATCTCTCGTTTGAAACCCCAAGAGCCCGTAAACATCTCCCCATCTCTCTTCCTTTCGCCGTACGCAGCCCCATCTTCGCTCACCGTGCATCGCCGCCCCTCCGAGCTCGACCGCCACCTCGAAGCACCCGGAGCCCCCACAGCGCGACGCCACCGCCGGAGCTGCTCCCGAAGACCCCGCCTGCTCCTCGCCGTCGTACGGCCGTCCCTGTCACCGCTTCACACCGCCCCGTCGCACAGCCTCCGCCCCACGCTCCGGCAACCGCCGCTCCGCCGTCGCTCCGCCCCAAGGCCACCACAGCCCGCTGCCATGACCCGCCGTGTGCCCCTCTCGACGTCCTCCGCCCGTCACCGTGAACCCCCCGACTGCCACGAAGTCACCCGCTACCGCCGGCCTACTCCTCCGCCCTCGCCGCCGTCTTCGAGTTCAACCCGTCCGCTCCCCCTCTCCGAGCTCCGGCGAGACCCACGAAGCCGCCCGCTGCTGCTCCGGACGAAGGCAGCCGCCGCTGAGCGCCTCCGCCTCCGCTCGACGACCCGCCTCCACGCCCTCGCCGCTGCAGCAGAGCCCCGACGCCGCCGCCGCCTCGAAGCGTCGCCCCGTGCCCGATCCGCGCCGCCACACCCTCGATCCGCCGCCCGAAGCCGTCGATCGCCGCCCCCGACTGCCGGATCTCGCCGCTGCCCCCCTTTTGCCCCCGCTCGCCTGCGAGAAAAAAAAAAGAAGAAGAAGCAGAGGGAAACGAGAAGCAGAGGGAGAGAAAGAAGAGTTGAGGGGGAATTTATTATAAGAGAGTTTATTAATAATAATAATAATAATAATATTATTATTATTATTAATTATATTTAAGTTATAATTTAAGTTAAGTTAATAAATTAAAGTTATTAAGAATTGCTTTTAAAGTTAATAATTAAAGTTAATAATTAAAGTTAAGTTATAAAGTATATAAGCTAAGTTAATATTTTTGTTTATATGATTTATTATTGTATACGTTTAAGTTAAATTTTTCTAAAGTTATTTTTATTATGGTATAACTTATTTTGAATTAGTAAAAGCTTAGTTATTTTGGGTGAATTCATTAAATGAATTCTATATTAAGTTAAGATAGTTATTAAACTACCGTACTAATTTAAGTTGTTAACAAATTCCTTTTTTTAACAATTAGATAATAATCAGTGTAGCCGTTAGCTGATATCTTCTTGTGTTTGCAGGTATCAATCCCCGCGCTTTAACTCCAACCTCGTCTTGCTACGACGATCCAGATAGCGTAAGTCACAGTAAATTCTACCCTTAGAAATATAGATAGTGTACTCGTATGAACATAGGACTTGACACCTAGTCTCGGAACAATTATTGACTTAAACAGATGACTAGACATGCTTGACAGAAAGATTGTAACTGGAAATGTGGGAATAGTAAATGACTCGTAAAACTGCAAGTACGGTAACCTGCACAGACACTGGGTTTTGGGGTAACTTATAATTGCGGAAGTGCGGGAGCGACCAGTCCGATCTTCGTATTGAACAGTATTGAATAGTACCGATTTGTTGAACAGTATCGATTTGTTGTAACCCGGGATATCAGGTGGACTCTTGGTTGCTCACTGTACTACCCGTTATAAGTCACAGACTAGGTTAGGCACAATTACTCTCATTATTGCTATTATCATTGCTCGGTCACCCTTACTTTACTTGTCACCCTTGCATGCTTGACAGATGTACTTTACTTATCGCACTTGCATGCTTGTCTGTCCCTGCTTTACTTTCCGCACTTGTTTACTATATACTGCTCCATATTTGTGCACTCCTCTTTTTCTATCGCTAGAATTGTTGTGACTTACCTTCGGTTCCATTTATGGCACCGGCAGACGAAGACCTGATCGAGGGGAATGCCCCAGAGTTCGTGGAGTCTATATTGACCCAGAAGCTGCAGAGTTTTAGTTACTTGTCTGATGGTGTGTGCGTTGTACTGTGTATTTACTTTTCCGCATTCCTTTTCAGTACTTCCCTTATGTATTAGAGAGAGTGTGTGCTGGTTGTTGTTGTACTTTAAATTGGACTGTAATAATGTCTGTACGCTGGTTTGAGTATTGTGATACATCTCTGAGTTGTGGCTATGCTGATTTCACTGGTAAACTGCGGAACCTGCGAATAAACCAAATAAGTAACGGGCCCCCAAGAGTGGGTCGTTACATATTTTCATCCAGTGAATATGATCTTTAGATCATGGACCATGGGGGCACGCTGTTGAAGGTCTGTTCAGTGGCAAAGGTCGGTCCCTCGGCTTACTGTTGATGATGAGGGTCGTTCAGTAGCGAGGGGCGAGGCCACTTCGACTTATGGCCGACGACGGTCGAAGGTCGTTCGTGGCAAAGGGTGGCCCATCGGCTTACGGCTGAAGACGAGGGTCGTTCAGCAGTGAGGGATGAGGCTCCTTCGACTTACAATCGACGACAAGGGCCATTCGACAGCGAGGGGTGAGGCTCCTTCAACTTACAGCCGACAACGGTCGAGGGTCATTCAGTGGCGAGGGGTGGCCCCTAGGCTTACAGCTGATGATGAGTGTCGTTTGGTAGTGAGGGGCGAGGCCCCTTTGACTTACGGACGACGACGGTTGAGGGTCGTTTAGTGGCAAGGGATGTTCCCTTCGACTTACGGATGACGACGGTCAAGGGTCATTCAGTGGCGAGGGGTGGCCCCTCGGCTTACGGCTGACGACGAGGGTCATTCGGTGGCAAGGGGAGATGCTCCTTCGACTTACGGCTAATGATAATCGAGGGTCATTCAGTAACGAGGGTCATTTGGTAGCAAGTGGCGAGGTCCTTTCGACTTAAGGCCGACGACGGTCGAGTGTTGTTCAGTAGCAAGGGGTGAGGCCCCTTCAGCTTGCAGCAGACGATGGTCGAAGGTCATTCAGTGGCGAGGGGTGGCCCCTCGGCTTACAACTAACGACAGTCGAGGGTCGTTTGGTAGCGATGGACAAGGCCACTTCAACTTACGGCCGATAAAGATCGAGGGTCGTTTAGTGGCGAGGGGTGGCCCCTCGACTTATGGCTGACAACAATTTTAAAAAATTAAGTAGATAGGAAAAATGATCGACTTTTTATTTATCATAAGTTGGCATAAAGTGAATAACAAAGGCAAGTTTCGTTCACCACAATGTATCTCCTATTGTTGGTACAATCATTGATAGTACTTCTACAAATGCTCAGCATTTCAAGGATGGGGAAGCTCCCTATCATCCAGTGTAGTGAGTTGATAGGTGGTAGGCCCAAAATAGTGCTTCTCTCAAGCGCAAGAGTCCGTACAAGTAATATAATCTGGGAGTCCAGATGACGAATCCTCGGGAGAAAATCTGTTGAAACCACAAAGCTTAAATCAAATAGAAAGTCAACGTAGAGAAACTAACCACTTCAATAATGATGGTGATGATGGTGTGAAAGTACGTGATGGTGAAGTTTGGTGTGCGAACAATACGAACAAAGAAAAAGTCGTGTATGAAAGTATGTATGAGAAATATGCGCATGGTATGGGTTCGTTAGGATCAGTGATTCGTATACGTTGTTTGATTAAATATAACTCAATAAATCCTCCATTTGGGAGCGATTCATCGGAAAATACCCTTTTGGGGGTTCAAGCACAATATGAATAAAATCGTTGCTAAAGTTATAATCTTGCAAATACGGTATGAAACTCTCTTTTGGAGAGATCAAAGCTCACCCTTGTGGGGCGATCATCAACTCAATCGCTTCTTTTGGAAGATGAAAAAGAGGATTTAATAATAAAAACTACAACTTTAGCGACATTATCGATTAAGCACAATGATATTCAACCAAACAAATACGATTCACATCCCCTAACTACTCCATACCATGCACAAATAAGATTTAGCTACTCATAATGCAAGAATAAACAAAGTTCATAGCAAAATACATGGTTCTAATAGCAAAATACGATGAAAAACACCCAAATACAGGGTATGAGTTTAAGAAACTATCACCAAAACTCCAAGCTAAGCCTCAAAACTCTCTGAAAAACTGAAGAATGGCCTCTGAAAATTTACAGAATTTTTCAGAGGGGAAATTCGGCTCCTAGGTGCTCCAATACGCCCATAATACGCCAGGATACGCTTCAAAAATAGCATTGCGGGTTTGGCGAGCTTAACGGGTCGAAACCCGCTAAAAAACAAACCCAAACCCGATCTGATAACCGGCGCAAACCACAGCCGTCCATCAAAGCGGGATTGAATATAGGGTCGCCGCGTGTGCTTTGAGATTCGCGCTCAGCCCGCATCCGCATCTTCTTCTCGTTCGGAGTTATCGGTCGCCGTTGGATCAGAATCCAACGGCTCTTCTTTGCCACGACGCGCGCTCAGTGTTTCTTCGGGCGGGAATGATCTCCGCCGTCCGATCATCATTCGACGGTGAAGATCCGGCCGCGTCACTCGAAAGTAAACCGCTGCAGCCCGCTTCGATCACATAATCGTGGCCGTTCGATCGTGATCGAGCGGCAACCAAAAATCCACGTTGCCCGCATTTCCAAGTCGTCCGATCTGGGCGGGAGTCGCTCCGATGCTGCCACCGCATGCGCCAAGATTCGTGCGTATTTATTTTATTTCCAATAAATGGTATTCTGCATTCAAAAATTCACAGTAATTAGCACAGGTCTCAGAAAAATACAAATAAATAGTCGTTGGAATCGTGAGATCGAGACCAAGCTAGGAAAAATATAAGAAGTGTAGAAATACTCTATTAATTGCTGTTTTATGCTCAAATAGAGTGTTTTCTCTAATAAATAATTGTGTAGAAAATACGAATATATTAGAGAACAATATAGCATCACATGAGCACAAAATAGGGCTAAATGGGGGGTTAAATATATAGTATTGAACCCGAATCACACCCCCCAGCTAGCGATTTGCTAGTCTCTAGCAAAAAGAGCGACATCAAAAATGCACCTAGATCACCTTATCAGATCTCAAATCTCTCACCATCATACTACTACGACAAAAGGAGTTAACCACACACTAATGTCAATATTTCAATCTTAAAAATAATGGTGCTTGTGGGTTTAAAAATGAAGATCAAGTATCTCAAATGGTTATAAAATAGACTCAACTTCACTATTCATTACTTTATAGCTCATAGTATACAAAATCAATGGTTCACACTGTTCAATCAAATGTTCTAACTTGGAGCGTAGATGTTTCATGCAAAGCAAGCATCAAAAATAAAATGGTATTAAAACGTACACACGTCAATCGTCATTCATAAGAGATCACCCCACATCTTGTGTTTTCTTTAAGCCTTGGAAATTCTCTTGCCTTGCTAATTATGCACACTTATTCTCTATTTTCTTTTGCTTTCTCCTCTTTTTTTATTAGTTCCGCGTAACGCGCATCAAGCAACATTCGCAGAAAATATATATAACTTGGATCGCTCCATCAAATGATTGAGGTTCCGGTCAATGGCTCCCAAATCAGACGATCATAGCGCATTAGGCCAAGAAGGACCCCTCGGACTGTACTACTCGAGCCAACCAAGTTATTTCTTCAGTAACACATTTATTCATTTTTTTTCTTCATTCATCTCATTTTTGCCTCTTTTGTGTGTGCATAAAAAACTTAGCAAGATAGCTTCCTTTTCTTTAATCTTTCATCCTAATCATTTCAAAAGACGGTGTACATTTTTCTACCCAAAATCATACCAAGCATGACAATATCAATGAATACAAGATAAAAATCAATGCTCCAGTTATTTTATGAATTATTGATGCATGAACTTTGGTGTGTTCCAATGAAAGCATACTACTTGCCAATCCATAATTTCTAGATTCATTAAGTCGTCAATTAATCTTGCCATTGAGATATATCAAAAGGAATTTACCACAAGTACTCGCATTCATGTAAAATGAGACTGAAATATTTAACAATAGTGGTGGAGGAAAATAAATCATATGTGTACTGTTGTGGGTATATTTCGAGAAATTTCATCACATGAGGGTCATTTCTAGGTAAAATAGATTTTGGTGATATATCTTAACTTAAAAAAAAATTTTCCAATGCAAAAAGGGAACTAAAAAAATAAAATCCTAAAAGAAAACGACAAAAAATAAAAATAAAAATCCTAAAAGTTATACCCTCCCCCCAACTTAAAATAGACATTGTCCTCAATGTTAGGAAGAGGGAATCATGGAAAGAACACACCTGATTAGTCCCCACCCGAAGGTGGGTCTGTGAGATCCATGGTGCTCGCTTCCTTGGTCCAAGGCTCGTGAAAATGCTTCAATCTTTGGCCATTCATCTTGAACTCACTTCCATCTTTTTCATTCAATAGTAGCACTGCGCCATGTGGGAAAACTTCTTTGACTGTGAAAGGTCCATACCACCTAGAGCGAAGCTTCCCGGGAAATATGTGTAGCCTGGAATTGTATAGGAGAACTTTTTGGCCTGGGGTGAACTCCCTCCGTAGGATCATCATGTCGTGGACGGATTTCATCCTCTCTTTTGATATTTTGGCGTTATCGTATGCATTTCTCCTCATCTCTTCTAACTCCAACAACTGTAACCTGTGAGAAGCAAAAGATGAATCAGTATCAAAATTCAATCTCTTTATAGCCCAATATGATCTATGCTCCAATTCAACAGGTAAGTGACAAGACTTCCCAAAAACTAGACGGTAGGGTGACATCCCCAAAATTGTTTTGTAGGCCGTCCTGTAGGCCCACAACGCTTCAGGTAAGCGCAAGCTCCAATCTTTCCTTGATGGATTCACCGTTTTCTGTAAAATTCCTTTGATCTCTCTATTTGCCAACTCTGCTTGACCATTGGTTTGGGGGTGATATGGAGTAGAAACTTTATGCGTGACACCAAACCTCTTCATTAAAGTAGCGAACATGCATTTACAAAAATGAGACCCTCCATCACTGATCAAGGCCTTTGGCACTCCAAATCTAGAGAAAATGTTCACTTTGAGGAACTTAAGCACAACGGAAGTGTCGTTCGACCTGCAAGGAATAGCTTCCACCCATTTAGAAACATAATTGATACAAACCAATATATAAGCATATCCAAAAGAAGGTGGGAAAGGTCCCATGAAGTCTATGCCCCAACAATCAAATATTTCAATTTCTAAAATGGGGTTTAAAGGCATCATGTTACGTCTAGTAATACCCCCTAATTGTTGGCATGCAGTGCAAGTCTTGCAATAATGAAATTTATCTTTAAACATAGTTGGCCAATAAAAGCCACATTGCGAGATTTTTGCCACAGTTTTGTTCGCAGAAAAATATCCACCACACACTCCATCATGGCAAAATTGTATCACACTGGTTATTTCATGGTCAGGAATGCATCTGCTAACAATTTGGTCGCTACAATATTTATAGAGATATGGATCATCAAAGAAGAAATATTTTACCTCGTACTTGAACCTTTTAAAGTCTTGAAGTGACCAAGTTTCAGGAGTCTTACCAGTTACTAGATAATTTACTATATCAGCATACCATGGAGAGGTGGAAACACTAAAAAGACGCTCGTCGGGAAAGGAGTCCTTCAAAGGCACATCTGCTGAATCAAGGCCTACTGTCAATCGTGATAAGTGGTCAGCTACTAGATTCTCCACGCCTTTCTTGTCCTTGATTATGACATTGAACTCCTGCAACAATAAAATCCATCGTATCAATCGAGGTTTAGCATCTTTTTTGACAATAAATATTTTAAAGCAGAGTGATCAGTATAAATCAAAATAGGTGATCCCAAAATATAGCTCCTGAATTTTTCCAACGCAAATACTACAGCCAGCAACTCCTTCTCTGTGGTCGTATAGTTTCTCTAAGCATCATTTAATGTTTTGCTGGCATAGTAAATAACTACTGGAACTTTGTCTTTTCTTTGGCCTAGGACTACACCAACTGCGTAATTGCTTGCGTCACACATTATTTCAAATGGTAGGGACCAGTCCGGTACCTGCAAAATGGGAGCAGAAATCAGCAACTTCTTTAAAGTTTCAAAAGAATGTTGACACTCAGGAGTCCAAATAAAATCCACATTCTGAGTTAGTAAGTTCCAAAGAGGGCGAGATATAGCGCTAAAATCCTTAATGAATCGCATGTAGAATCCTGCATGTCCCAAGAATGATCGGATGTCCCTCACACATTTGGGACTTGGTAGCTTCTCAATTACTGCTACCTTGGCTCTGTCTACCTGTATACCATCTTTAGACACCAGATGACCAAGGACAAGTCCCTCTGTGGTCATAAAATGACACTTCTCCCAATTCAATAGGAGATTATTTTCAATGCACCTGTCAAGAACATGAGCCAAGTTAGTTAAACAATCATGAAAAGAGCTACCATAAACTGAAATGTCATCCATAAATACCTCAACTATTTTCTCATCCATATCATCAAAAATACTGAGCATGCATCGTTGAAAAGTAGCTGGAGCATTACATAAACCAAATGGCATTCTTTTAAATG
This sequence comes from Scilla litardierei, assembly GCA_030789695.1. NCBI lineage: Eukaryota > Viridiplantae > Streptophyta > Magnoliopsida > Asparagales > Asparagaceae > Scilla > Scilla litardierei. The sequence goes on along the minus strand of CM061130.1, from coordinate 3,102,162 downwards.
CAAAAGTACCAAAGGGACAGGTAAAGGTAGTCTTTTCCTGGTCCTCAGGTGCAATCTCAATCTGATAATAACCTGAATAACCGTCTAGAAAGCAATATTACTCATGTCCAGCCACCCTCTCTAAAATTTGGTCAAGAAATGGAAGAGGAAAATGATCTTTTCTAGTTCGGGAGTTCAACTTCCTATAGTCTATGCACATCCTCCAACCTGTGGTGGCTCTAACTGGGATAAGCACATTATTCTCATTTTTAACCACGGTGAGGCCAGACTTTTTAGGAACAACCTGTGTAGGACTGACCCACTTGCTGTCTGAAATAGGATAAATAATGCCTGCATCCAATAATTTTAGTACCTCGCCCATCACCACTTCTTTTAATGTTGGATTTAACTTACGTTGCATTTCTCTATTGGGTTTGGCGTCATCCTCCAAATAAATGTGATGCATGCATGCAATAGGGCTAATACCTTTTATGTCAGCAATGGACCAACCGATAGCACCTCTATGCTTTCTTAGCACATCAAGTAAAGAGCTTTCATGTTCTAAAGAGAGTTTAGAAGATATTACCACATGGAAGCTGTTTTCGTTTCCAAGGAAGGCATACTTGAGATAATCAGGTAGTGGCTTTAATTCGGGCTTTGGATCATCCACCTCAGATGAAATTTGAATTGATGCATTACGTGGCAAAGCCTCGAACCTAGGCTCCCATACCGTGTTGAGCTCCTTCACGTTCTCCTGCACAAAAGAGATGTCATCAGAATCACCAATAATAGTCTCAACAATAGAAGTATCAGCACAAAATTCAGAGCAAATATAATCATCCACCAATGAATCAATCATATGCACCCTCCCAACCTCATCATCCACATGTGGCAACTTGCAAGTATTAAAGATATTCAAATCCAAAGTCATGTTGCCAAAAGTAATTTTCATTTGACCATCCCTACAATTTATTAAAGCATTGCATGTCGCTAGGAATGGTCTACCTAGGATGATAGGAGTAGCATTGGCAGTGTGGGGTCCTTGGATGTCTAGAACTATAAAGTCTGCGGGGTAATAAAATTTGTCCACCTGAACGAGGACGTCCTCAATGCATCCCTTTGGAACTTTAATAGATCTATCAGCTAATTGCAATATAACAGATGTAGGTTTTAGCTGTCCTAACCCAAGCTGCACAAAAATAGGATATGGCAAGAAATTGACACTAGACCATAAATCCAATAAAGCATTTCCAATCTTTTTAGTGCCAATGGTGCAAGTGATGGTGGGTGATCCAGGATCTCTAAATTTAGGTGGTGTATTTTGTTGCACGATAGAGCTAACCTGTTCAGTCAAAAATGCTTTCTTTTTCACATTCAATTTTCTCTTAACAGTGCACAAGTCTTTCAGAAATTTAGCATAGGCAGGTATTTGATTAATAGCATCAAGCAATGGAATATTTATCTGGCACTTCTGAAAGATTTTGCGAATTTCAGTTTGATACTTATCTTTGCTTTTCTGAAGTAGCCGATGAGGGAAAGGCGCTGCAGGTACATATGCTGCGGGTTCCTTCTCTTTAATGACATTTTTGCTCAAACCCACTTCCGTGCTCTCTTTCTGCACCTCCTCTTGCTCTTGAATTTCCTCTTCTTGGGTCTGAATTCCCTCTTCTTGCTCAGCTTCTCTGCTTGGCGGGTCAGGCTTCTGAATCTCTTTTCCACTCCTCAAAGTGGACACAGCGTGGCATGGCTTCATATTGTTACCTGCAGAAGAAGATGAGCCCATATTAGGATTTGGAATTGATTGTGATGGAAGCTTACCTTTCTCCAATGTCGCTGTAAGCCTCGCCAAGCTCTCGCTCATCTGCTGATTTTGCGTCTGCAGAGCCTGAAAGAGACTGTTGTTGCTGCATTTGGGCTTGTTGTAGCTGAATGAGCTGCTGAAGTGCGTCGCCAAATGGTTGCATCTGTTGTTGTGGCATTGGCTCATGGTCTCTCCTTTGGTTCCCACCTTGATAATTGTTGTTATATTGATTTTGTCTGAACGGCGGTGGAGCTTACTGCTGAGGTTGCTTATTGGGGCCCCAGTTTAAGTTTGGATTGTTGCGCCACCCCTTATTGTTGGAATTGAAGCTCTGTTAGTTTGAAGACACTTGATTCACTCCCGTTGGATTGCCTAGCATGCTCTTCAAAGCTGGGAGTGTGGGACATGCACTAGTGTCGTGGCCACCAACGTCGCAAAGTGCATAAGTCTGCTCTATCTCAACTGCCTTGGCCTCTTTCAAATTCATGGCATGAAGCATGTTTGTGATCATGGCCTCCATCTTTGCCTCCAACGCATCCTCTGGCTTCAAATTGAATACCACTCCTCGTGTAGGCTGAGATGGTGCAGAGTGGCCTCCTCTGTCGTAGTCTGAAGTAGTGTTCCATGTTTGCGCATTTTCTGCTATATCCTCCAGATACATCCAAGCTTCATCTGGCTCTTTATCAAAGAATCCTCCATTGCACATCATTTCTACAAATTTCTTCATCTGAGGCTGCAGTCCGTCGTAGAAGAAGCCAATAAACCTGCTTTTGTCGAAGCCATTGTGTGGACATGCAAGCAACAGCTCATTGAACCTTTCAAACGCCTGGCAGAATGTTTCCTCGCTTTTCTGGGCAAAGTTCATGATCTGTCGCTTCAATCCCTGTGTCCTGTGAATAGGAAAAAACTTCTTTAGAAATTCAGCCTGCAAATCAATCCATGTTGTAATAGAACGTGATGGCAATGCATTCAACCAATTTTTAGCTTTGTCTTTCAATGAAAATGGGAACAGTTTAAGGTATACCGTGTCCTCGCTAGTTTCCATCAAAGCATGTCAAGCACACCTCCTCAAATCCTTTTATATGAAGATATGGATTTTCCTTGTCTAACCCATGAAAGGTGGGTAAGAGTTGGATCACCCCAGGTTTAAAATTGAAAGAATTTGCATCGGTAGGTAAAACAAAGCATGAAGCTGTGCTAGTCCTAGTGGGTATAAGTAAAACTTTTAAAGTCCTAGGAGCTCCAGGTTGCACATTATTCTCGTTGTTGTTGCTAAAATTTTCATCCATATTATTATTAGCCATCTCAAAACGTCTAGTCAACCTCTGTGTCCTAGGAGTCCTATGCCACATAAACTAGCACAAGTATTTTTTTTAAATATATAAAAGCAAACAAAAATTATATACAATATAGTGGAAAGATCTCACCGAAGGTCCTCTGAATGAAATAAACCGTAGTAACAAACCGTTCTCCCGGCAACGGCGCCAAAAACTTGGTAGGCCCAAAATAGTGCTTCTCTCAAGCGCAAGAGTCCGTACAAGTAATATAATATGGGAGTCCAGATGTCGAATCCTCGGGAGAAAATTTGTTGAAACCACAAAGCTTAAATCAAATAGAAAGTCAACGTAGAGAAACTAACCACTTCAATAATGATGGTGATGATGGTGTGAAAGTACGTGATGGTGAAGTTTGGTGTGCGAACAATACGAACAAAGAAAAAGTCGTGTATAAAAGTATGTATGAGAAATATGCGCATGGTATCGGTTCGTTAGGATCAGTGATTCGTATACGTTGGTTGATTAAATATAACTCATAAATCCTCATTTTGGGAGCGATTCATCGGAAAATACCCTTTTGGGGGTTCAAGCACAATATGAATAAAATCGTTGCAAAAGTTATAATCTTGCAAATACGGTATGAAACTCTCTTTTGGAGAGATCAAAGCTCACCCTTGTGGGGCGATCATCAACTCAATCACTTCTTTTGGAAGATGAAAAAGAGGATTTAATAACAAAAACTACAACTTTAGCGACATTATCGATTAAGCACAATGATATTCAACCAAACAAATACGATTCACATCCCCTAACTACTCCATACCATGCACAAATAAGATTTAGCTACTCATAATGCAAGAATAAACAAAGTTCATAGCAAAATACATGGTTCTAATAGCAAAATACGATGAAAAACACCCAAATACAGGGTATGAGTTTAAGAAACTATCACCAAAACTCCAAGCTAAGCCACAAAACTCTCTGGAAAACTGAAGAATGGCCTCTGGAAATTTACAGAATTTTTCAGAGGGGAAATTCAGCTCCTAGGTGCTCCAATACGCCCATAATACGCCAGGATACGCTTAAATAATAGCATTGCGGGTTTGGGGCGCTTAACGGGTCGAAACCCGCTAAAACAAACAAACCCAAACCCGATCTGATAATCAACGCAAACCACAGCCGTCCATCAAAGCGGGATTGAATATGGGGTCGCCGCGTGTGCTTTGAGATTCGCGCTCAGCCCGCATCCGCATCCGCTTCTCGTTTGGAGTTATCGGTCGCCGTTGGATCAGAATCCAACGGCTCTTCTTTAGCCACGACGCGCGCTCAGCGTTTCTTCAGGCGGGAACGATCTCCGCCGTCCGATCGTCATTCGACGGTGTAGATCCGGCCGTGTCGATCGAAAGTAAACCGCTGCAGCCCGCTTCGATCACCCAATCGCGGCCGTTCGATCGTGATCGAGCGGCCACCAAAAATCCACGTCGCCCGCATTTCCAAGTCGTCCGATCTGGGCCGGAGCCGCTCCGATGCTGCCACCGCATGCGCTAAGATTCGTGCGTATTTATTTTATTTCTAATAAATGGTATTCTGCATTCAAAAATTCACAGTAATTAGCACAGGTCTCAGAAAAATACAAATAAATAGTCGTTGGAATTGTGAGATCGAAACCAAGCTAGGAAAAATATAAGAAGTGCAGAAATACTCCATTAATTGTTGTTTTGTGCTCAAATAGAGGGGTTTCTCTAAAAATAATTGTGTAGAAAATACAAATATATTAGAGAACAATATAGCATCACATGAGCACAAAATAGGGCTAAATGGGGGGATAAATATGTAGTATTGAACCCGAATCACACCCCCCAACTAGCGATTTGCTAGTCTCTAGCAAAAAAGAGCGACATCAAAAATGCACCTAGATCACCTTATTAGATCTCAAATCTCTCACCACCATACTACTACGACAAAAGGAGTTAACCACACACTAATGTCAATATTTCAATCTTAAAAATAATGGTGCTTATGGGTTTAAAAATGAAGATCAAGTATCTCAAATGGTTATAAAATAGACTCAACTTCACTATTCATTACTTCATAGCTCATAGTATACAAAATCAATGGTTCACACCGTTTAATCAAATGTTCTAACTTGGAGCGTAGATGTTTCATGCAAAGCAAGCATCAAAAATAAAATGGTATTAAAACGTACACACGTCAATCGTCATTCATAAGAGATCACACCACATCTTGTGTTTTCTTTAAGCCATGGAAATTCTCTTGCCTTGCTAATTATGCACACTTATTCTCTATTTTCATTTGCTTTCTCCTCTTTTTTTATTAGTTCCGCGTAACGCGCATCAAGCAACATTCGCAGAAAATATATATAACTTGGATCGCTCCATCAAATGATTGAGGTTCCGGTCAATGGATCCCAAATCAGACGATCATATGGCATTAGGCCAAGAAGGACCCCTCGGACTGTACTACTCGAGCCAACCAAGTTATTTTTTCAGTAACACATTTATTCATTTTTTCTCTCTACATTCATCTCATTTTTGCCTCTTTTGTGTGTGCATAAACAACTTAGCAAGATAGCTTCATTTTCTTTAATCTTTCACAAGAATGGGTTATCCTAATCATTTCAAAAGACGGTGTACATTTTTCTACCCAAAATCATACCAAGCATGCCAATATCAATGAATACGAGATAAAAAGCAATGCTCCAGTTATTTTATGAATTATTGATGCATGAACTTTGGTGTGTTCCAATGAAAGCATACTACTTGCTAATCCACAATTTCTAGATTCATTAAGTTGTCAATTAATCTTGCCATTGAGATATATCAAAAGGAATTTACCACAAGTACTCGCATTCATGTAAAATGAGACTGAAATATTTAACAATAGTGGTGGAGGAAAATAAATCATATGTGTACTGTTGTGGGTATATTTCGAGAAATTTCATCACATGAGGGTCATCTCTAGGTAAAATAGATTTTGGCGATATATCTTAACTCAAAAAAAAAATTTCCAATGCAAAAAGGGAACTAAAAAAATAAAATCCTAAAAGAAAAAGAAAAAAAATAAAAATAAAAATCCTAAAAGTTATACCCTCCCCCCAACTTAAAATAGACATTGTCCTCAATGTTATGAAGAGGGAATCATGGAAAGAACACACCTGATTAGTCCCCACCCGAAGGTGGGTCTGTGAGATCCATGGTGCTCGCTTCCTTGGTCCAAGGCTCGTGAAAATGCTTCAATCTTTGGCCATTCACCTTGAACTCACTTCCATCTTTTTCATTCAATAGTAGCACTGCGCCATGTGGGAAAACTTCTTTGACTGTGAAAGGTCCATTCCACCTAGAGCGAAGCTTCCCGAGAAATATGTGTAGCCTGGAATTGTATAGAAGAACTTTTTGGCCATGTCGTGGACGGATTTCATCCTCTCTTTTGATATTTTGGCGTTATCGTATGTATTTCTCCTCGGCTCTTCTAACTCCAACAACTGTAACCTGCGAGAAGCAAAAGATGAATCAGTATCAAAATTCAATTTCTTTATAGCCCAATATGATCTATGCTCCAATTCAACAAGTAAGTGACAAGACTTCCCAAAAACTAGACGGTAGGGTGACATCCCCAAAATTGTTTTGTAGGCCGTCCTGTAGGCCCACAACGCTTCAGGTAAGCGCAAGCTCCAATCTTTCCTTGATGGATTCACCGTTTTCTGTAAAATTCCTTTGATCTCTCTATTTGCCAACTCTGCTTGACCATTGGTTTGGGGGTGATATGGAGTAGAAACTTTATGCGTGACCCCAAACCTCTTCATTAAAGTAGCGAACATGCGATTGCAAAAATGAGACCCTCCATCACTGATCAAGGCCTTTGGCACTCCAAATCTAGAGAAAATGTTCTCTTTGAGGAACTTAAGCACAACGGAAGTGTCGTTCGACCTGCAAGGAATAGCTTCCACCCATTTAGAAACATAATCGATACAAACCAATATATAAGCATATCCAAAAGAAGGTGAGAAAGGTCCCATGAAGTCTATGCCCCAACAATCAAATATTTCAATTTCTAAAATGGGGTTTAAAGGCATCATGTTACGTCTAGTAATATCCTCTAATTGTTGGCATGCAGCGCAAGTTTTGCAATAATGAAATTTATCTTTAAACATAGTTGGCCAATAAAAGCCACATTGCGAGATTTTTGCCACAGTTTTGTTCGCAGAAAAATGTCCACCACACACTTCATCATGGCAAAATTGTATCACACTGGTTATTTCATGGTCAGGAATGCATCTCCTAACAATTTGGTCGCTACAATATTTATAGAGATATGGATCATCAAAGAAGAAATATTTTACCTTGTACTTGAACCTTTTAAAGTCTTGAAGTGACCAAGTTTCAGGAGTCTTACCAGTTACTAGATAATTTACTATATCAGCATACCATGGAGAGGTGGAAACACTAAAAAGATGCTCGTCGGGAAAGGAGTCCTTCAAAGGCACATCTGCTGAATCAAGGCTTACTGTCAATCGTGATAAGTTGTAGCTACTAGATTCTCCACGCCTTTCTTGTCCTTGATTATGACATTGAACTCCTGCAACAATAAAATCCATCGTATCAGTCGAGGTTTAGCATCTTTTTTTGACAATAAATATTTTAAAGCAGAGCGATTAGTATAAATCAAAATAGGTGATCCCAAAATATAGCTCCTGAATTTTTTCAACGCAAATACTACAGCCAACAACTCCTTCTCTGTGGTCGTATAGTTTCTCTGAGCATCATTTAATGTTTTGCTGGCGTAGTAAATAACTACTGGAACTTTGTCTTTTCTTTGGCCTAGGACTACACCAACTGCGTAATTGCTTGCGTCACACATTATTTCAAATGGTAGGGACCAATCCGGTACCTGCAAAATGTGAGCAGAAATCAGCAACTTCTTTAAAGTTTCAAAAGAATGTTGACACTCAGATGTCCAAATAAAATCCACATTCTAAGTAAGTAAGTTGCAAAGAGGGCGAGATATAGCGCTAAAATCCTTAATGAATCGCCTGTAGAATCCTGCATGTCCCAAGAATGATCTGATGTCCCTCACACATTTGGGACTTGGTAGCTTCTCAATTACTGCTACCTTGGCTCTGTCTACCCATATACCATCTTTAGAAACCAGATGACCAAGGACAAGTCCCTCTGTGGTCATAAAATGACACTTCTCCAAATTCAATAGGAGATTCTTTTCAATGCACCTGTCAAGAACATGAGCCAAGTTAGTTAAACAATCATGAAAAGAGCTACCATAAACTGAAAAATCATCCATAAATACCTCCACAATTTTCTCAACCATATCATCAAAAATACTGAGCATGCATCGCTGAAAAGTAGCTGGAGCATTACATAAACCAAACGGCATTCTTTTAAATGCAAAAGTACCAAAGGGACAGGTAAAGGTAGTCTTTTCCTGGTCCTCAGGTGCAATCTCAATCTGATAATAACCTGAATAACCGTCTAGAAAGCAATAGTACTCACGTCCAGCCACCCTCTCTAAAATTTGGTCAAGAAATGGAAGAGGAAAATGATCTTTTCTAGTTCGGAAGTTCAACTTCCTATAGTCTATGCACATCCTCCAACCTGTGGTGGCTCTAACTGGGATAAGCTCATTATTCTCATTTTTAGCCACGGTGAGGCCAGACTTTTTAGGAACAACCTGTGTAGGACTGACCCACTTGCTGTCTGAAATAGGATAAATAATGCCTGCATCCAATAATTTTAATACCTCGCCCCTCACCACTTCTTTTAATGTTGGATTTAACCTATGTTGCATTCCTCTAGTGGGTTTGGCGTCATCCTCCAAATAAATGTGATGCATGCATGCAATAGGGCTAATACCTTTTATGTCAGTAATGGACCAACCGATAGCACCTCTATGCTTTCTTAGCACATCAAGTAAAGAGCTTTCATGTTCTAAAGAGAGTTTAGAAGATATTACCACAGGGAAGCTGTTTTCGTTTCCAAGGAAGGCATACTTGAGATAATCAGGTAGTGGCTTTAATTCGGGCTTTGGATCATCCACCTCAGATGAAATTTGAATTGATGCATTAGGTGGCAAAGCCTCGAACCTAGGCTCCCATACCGCATTGAGCTCCTTCACGTTCTCCTGCACAAAAGAGATGTCATCAGAATCACCAATAATAGTCTCAACAATAGAAGTATCAGCATAAAATTCAGAGCAAATATAATCATCCACCAATGAATCAATCATATGCACCCTCTCAACCTCATCATCCACATGTGGCAACTTGCAAGTATTAAAGATATTCAAATCCAAAGTCATGTTGCCAAAAGTAATTTTCAGTTGACCATCCCTACAATTTATTAAAGCATTGCATGTCGCTAGGAATGGTCTACCTAGGATGATAGGAGTAGCATTGGCAGTTTGGGGTCCTTGGATGTCTAGAACTACAAAGTCTGCGGGGTAGTAAAATTTGTCCACCTGAACGAGGACGTCCTCAATGCATCCTTTTGGAACTTTAATAGATCTATCAGCTAATTGCAATATAACAGATGTAGGTTTTAGCTGTCCTAACCCAAGCTGCACAAAAATAGGATATGGCAAGAAATTGACACTAGACCATAAATCCAATAAAGCATTTCCAATCTTTTTAGTGCCAATGGTGCAAGTGATGGTGGGTGATCCAGGATCTCTAAATTTAGGTGGTGTATTTTGTTGCACGATAGAGCTAACCTGTTCAGTCAAAAATGCTTTCTTTTTCACATTCAATTTTCTCTTAACAGTGCACAAGTCTTTCAGAAATTTAGCATAGGCAGGTATTTGATTAATAGCATCAAGCAATAGAATATTTATCTGGCACTTCTGAAAGATTTTGTGAATTTCGGTTTGATACTTATCTTTGCTTTTCTGAAGTAGCCGATGAGGGAAAGGCGCTGCAGGTACATATGCTGCGGGTTCATTCTCTTTAATGACATTTTCTCTCAAACCCACTTCCGTGCTCTCTTTCTGCACCTCCTCTTGCTCTTGAATTTCCTCTTCTTGGGTCTGAATTCCCTCTTCTTGCTCAGCTTCTCTGCTTGGTGGGTCAGGCTTCTGAATCTCTTTTCCACTCCTCAAAGTGGACACAGCTTGGCATGGCTTCATATTGTTACCTGCAGAAGAAGATGAGCCCATATTAGGATTTGGAATTGATTATGATGGAAGCTTACCTTTCTCCAATGTCGCTGTAAGCCTCACCAAGCTCTCGCTCTTCTGCTGATTTTGCGTCTGCTGAGCCTGAAAGTGAGCATGTTGTTACTGCATTTGGGCTTGTTGTAGCTGAATGAGCTGCTGAAGTGCGTCGCCAAATGGTTGCATCTGCTGTTGTGGCATTGGCTCATGGTCTCTCCTTTGGTTTCCACCTTGATAATTGTTGTTATATTGATTTTGTCTGAACGGTGGTGGAGCTTGCTGCTGAGGTTGCTGATTGGGGCCCCAGTTTAAGTTTGGATTGTTGCGCCACCCCTTATTGTTGGAATTGAAGCTCTGGTAGTTTGAAGACACTTGATTCACTCCCGTTGGATTGCCTAGCATGCTCTTCAAAGCTGGGAGTGTGGGACAGGCACTAGTGTCGTGGTCACCAACGTCGCAAAGTGCACAAGTCTGCTCTATCTCAACTGCATTGGCCTCTTTCAAATTCATGGCGTGAAGCTTGTTTGTGATCATGGCCTCCATCTTTGCCTCCAACGCATCCTCTGGGTTCAAATTGAATACCACTCCTCGTGTAGGCTGAGATGGTGCCGAGTGGCCTCCTCTGTCGTAGTCTGAAGTAGCGTCCCATGTTTGCGCATTTTCTGCTATATCCTCTAGATACGTCCAAGCTTCATCTGGCTCTTTATCGAAGAATCCTCCATTGCACATCATTTCTACAAATTGCTTCATCTGAGGCTGCAGTCCATCGTAGAAGAAGCCAATAATCCTGCTTTTGTCGAAGCCATTGTGTGGACATGCAAGCAACAGCTCATTGAACCTTTCAAACGCCTGGTAGAATGTTTCCTCGCTTTTCTGGGCAAAGTTCATGATCTGTCGCTTCAATCCCTGTGTCCTGTGAATAGGAAAAAACTTCTTTAGAAATTCAGCCTGCAAATCAATCCATGTTGTAATAGAACGTGATAGCAATGCATTCAACCAATTTTTATCTTTGTCTTTCAATGAAAATGGGAACAGTTTAAGGTATACCGTCCAACTTCACACATCACATAATCATCTCCCAACTTCACAATCCAAGCCTCATATCCACAATTTACTCAAACCCCACCTAAAATCTGGGCTTTGCTAACTCACCCTCATTGGAGAGGACTGAGACATTCAAGAGTTTCATTTCATCGTTTTAGTAATGAAGAAGTCATGTTGCTTGGCATCACATTTCATATTCATATCAACCTGGGTCATACACCGAAGTGTCATGCCCTCCATTGTATTCATACCAACCCATCATCATATCACATATAGTACCATGCATGACATGCTCCCAACATTATAATTTCATATCAAATTTCAATTCATTTCCATATGATTGAGCATTTATCACATTTCTGACATTTGCCTTCATTCAGGCATTTCATCGAACACCTGACGGGCATCATTCATAAGAAGCAACATAATAACATTTACATGTGCCAAGGGTATGAACATTCATTTCACCACACAACCATATTAAGCAAAAATAATAATGGCCAATTAACCACATTTAATGAATAAGAATAGCACTTAGTGTATTCAGCTTGCTGAAATTGCAAGAACAACCATAAAGATCAACATATTTCATCAATTTCTCTTCGGAATTTAACAAAACTTTATAAATGAAAGTTGAATATATAATAGTTATGGATCTGCAGATAAACTTTCATGCAAAAATAGGAACTATATGATTTATGATGAATTTATTAGTGAAGTGTGTCAATTCTGTTTTTTAGACAGATTTTAGGGTCTGTGTTCAAAGCCAATTTTGGGCATGTTCTAGCCAGAAATTCGACATAAGAGCAGCCTTATGAACTTTCAGAAAAAATTGTTAGATTTCCAACAAGACCAAAATCATAAAATTTCAAGATGTGTGCAGCTCTGTAGGACAATTTTACTAAACTGTGTCAACACTGAAAATCAAACAGACATGCTGTAAAGATGGATTTATTATTCCTAATTTCTGAATTGAAACTATGTCAAATTGTATATGATTTTGGGGTAGACCTTCAAGATCTACAAGCTCATATTTTTTTCGAACCCTAATTCGAGCTACAGTAACAGTAATGACAGCAACAACACAAAACAAAAATTCAAGCTTTTAAAGGAGATGTTTTTACTAAGAATTTCAAGGGATACTTTGTGAAATTGAAACATGGCTCATGAAATTTCACCATCACTAATTCATATCAAATAAAACATGCTATAAAAACATGGTTGCAAGAATAGAGAAGTGGAATTCCAAACCAAAGAAGTTCCTACCTCAAAAGCCTGATTTTCCTCCTTTCTTTCTCTTCCTTTCTTCTCCATCTTCTTTCTCTCTTCAACCTACTTGAGATACTTAATTTTTGGATGGGAGGATTAGGGTTTTGAGTTAAAGAATGAGGGGTAGGGGGAGCATGGTGGCCGGCCATGTAGGGAAGGAAAAGGGAGGAAGAAAATGAAAGATTAAAGAAAAGGGAAGATTAAAGAAAAAGAGAGAATCTTCCATTAAAATATCTCTCTCTAGAAAACTCTTAGGATAAGCATGCAACATATCAAAAGACCAAAATACCTCTTGACTTTCCACTAATTACAAGTGTGCCATTATTTTAGGTATCGACCACTAGAGTATCTACACACATCAGTTTTAGTCAAAAAGACCGTTTTGCCCCCGACCTTTCTAAAAATTTACGGGGTTTGCCATTGACCCCCTAACCCCTTTCACACCTGCATGGCTCTTTCCACACACATCCATGCACATCCTTGCATGCATACATGCTTCACACACACACGTCTAACCCATTCCTGTTGTTTTACACTCACGACATCATTTGCACTTCTCCCGCCTTCACATTTCTCATTCTCTTCCCTTAATCACGTATTACGGTGTAATCCCCCTTGCACTACGTCATATACATCGATATCTTCGTTTATCTCATGCCTACGTATGCACCGTAGATAGAAATACCACGCGCATTCAGTAGAATACACGTATAGCGCAAAATTGGGCATGGCAGATACCATGTAATTATTAGAACGAGATAATGAATCTAAGGATAAATGCCCTAAGGGCATACGTCTTCTTACACGGAGAACCCTCGCGATGGTCCTGGGTGATCCTGCGGTCGATGGCCTCCTTGGTCGCGCCTTTGGTTGCCCAGTTGGCCATGCCCTCTAGGACGGTCTTTCTACCTTGATCGAAAATCAGGCCGCTGCTCATTGTAGGATGTCCCAATTGGGGTGGCCACCCTCTTCACTCCCAGAGCATCCTAGCTCAGCATGAACCTCTTCGCCCTGGTAACGAGCGCATCTAGATCGACGGGCAGATCTTAGAGGAGCGACTTGTGCAGGCTCCGATTGGTCAACCCTTTTTGAAGGCCGCCATGGCAAACTCATCTACGCAACACGCCACGCCTAGCCTTTCCTCCTGGAAACGATGCAAAAACATTTGGATCGTTTCCCATTATTTCTGGACTATCAAAAATAGATAGTTCGTAGGTTTGTTCTTTCTCCGTCCTGCCCTGAACTGCTGGTAGAACTTTTGGGATAGGTCGTCGAAGATTTCGACGGAGCAGGTGGGCAGGCTGTTGTATCACTCTAATGGCAACTTTTTCAGAGTCATTTGGAAGCCTCGACATAGGAATGGATCATCTGCGCCTTGAATCTCCATTGCTCTTCTATACTACTGCATATGTTCGAGAGGATCGCCTGCACCATCATACAGCTCAAGCTGAGGAAGCTTGAACCTACGAGGTATCGGTGTCGTGGTCACCTGTCTGGTCGGGAGGTTAGCCACTTCTGGATAGGGTCATCATGCAGGCGACCTATGAGGGCACACAGGTGATCTTTGGTGGTCGATATGGCCGCCTCGACCGCCTTGCCAATCATTGGAGTTGTCGGATGAGCCACCTCAGCGCTCAGTGGCATCCCTTCCCTGCCTCAGGGGAGTCATACTCCAATCGCATCTTCGTCGTCGACGATCATCATGCCTAAGAGATTAGCGGGCCGACCTGTGGATGCTCCCTCTGAGCGGCGAGATATCCACTAGCAGCGAGCTACGTGGGTGCCATCGATTCAGGGTTGACGCCTTCGAGATCCTACGGCTCTCCTCCCAAAGTCTCTCTCATGCGACGATGATGAATCACAGCTATCGACGTGCAATTTCTTCGTTTACCCGTATTCGTTGAGCAGCAGCTTTGGCCTCTTCATCGAGCTGTCTTAGTTGAACAACAGCTTCTTCTTCAAGGCACCTCTGATGAGCAGCCTCCATCTCTGCATCAAGATGTCTCGGCTGGGCCGCTATCTCTTTGTTGAGCCCTCTATATCGGGTGGCTGCTTTTTCTTTGATCTGGGGGTGAAGGCTGCGCCTCACATCCTGGGGTATGGGGGGACGGTGGATGTCCCGACCCTGTCTACACCCCAATCATTCATCATCTTTATGAAGGCTTCAAAACCTTGGTGGATAGCACGGGCCGAGGCATGAATAGCCTCCGTCGTTCCCCTCAGGGGGTACATCTGCCAAGGAAGTCCCTCCGAGAGGACGTGGCTCTTCCTCCATGGGGTGTTTACCATGGTTTGGACTGGGATTGAACTGTATGGGATTAGACATGGGTGTGACCCTAAGTTTCCACAAACGACGCCAATTATTACGGGGTAAAGTCTGCTTACAATGAATTTGTATTGAGGTGGGGAATCAAGGTCACGATGGTTACAAGTGTAGGGTTGATGATGAGGATAATCACAATTTGAGGACGATTCGTAGACGAGGATCTCAAGGTCGCTTGTCAATCGGAGTAGGTCGCCTGCTAGTTGGTGAAGGTCGCTCGTTAAATGGAGAAGGTCGTCGTCGGCCGCTCGTCTGCTAGTAGCTGGGACGAACTTCCTACAAGAAGAGCAACTCGTCAGAAAGGTGGCGCTGGCTGTCAGCCCATAGCCCCTCCGATGCTTAAGTCAGTTGATGACTGCTTGGAGAATGTCGGACACGCAGGGCGATCTTAGAGGCAAATCGGTGCTTTCGGCCTTGAATATAAGTAGATGTGTTAGGGTTTCTTACATATTAGCCAACCAACCTCCTTCTCGCAGGAGGAGAGGGGGTATTTATAGGCTGCGGAGTCGGTTGCTTTAGCTGAGCTGGTAGTGTCAGGGTGTAAGGGGTTCGGCCGATGATGTCAGGGCCGAACATGTCAGACACGATTTTGTCAGGCTGTCAGAGCCGTAAATGTCAGGCGCGCTTTTGTCAAGCTGTCTGGCGGCGAAATGGCTAGGGACGCTTTCGACAGGCTGTCAGGCGGTAAAGCGGCCAGGTGCGATTTTGTCAGACTTTGTCTGTAGTGAGACTGGCAGTGATGTCAGTGGCGGGTCTCCTCTGTCATTGGGCAAACTTCTTCAGGGCAGAGAGGTAGGCGAGCTACCCCTGAGGCAAGCTACTCTGGGGTGATGTCACGCCCCGCTTCCCATTATACTTGGGAGCGAGGATGCGAGCAGGTCCGCGTGTGCTTAAAGCAAAGAATGGGTACTTTTTTATTTCTTCTTTGACTTAAGCACAATAAGCGTTAATTAGCAAAGCAGGTCCCTGCACGCGAATTTCTCAGAAGCAGCATAAATAGTCATTACATTTTTTAACAACAGTGTTTTTAAAACAACGTACACAAAGAAATTAAGGCCTAGCATTGCCGTACAATCTGCTAAAAGTAAACACACCTGAAAGCAACAAGTTAATTAATAAAATTGAAATAGAAATAGCTTGCTCTAGTCTTCTGGAGGGAGGATCTCAGCGGCCTCATAGCTCTGATCTGCGGGGTCCACTTCTAAGATAGGATCCTCAAAAGTAGGGTCCTCGATGTACTCTGTCTCTGAACCTAACATATATTTCACCAATACATTGAAATATATGTCAGCGATAAGTTCAGCAAGATATTTAAAGTAATGAAATGAGGAACAACTTAGAAAACGACAAAAGGGCATTAGTACACATTTATGAATAATACGTGCAGAAAAGTAAAGTACGAGCATGCATGATTTGCAGTTCAAAAAGTAAAATATTTGTATATTGAGTATTTGATTATTTGTGCTCGTGATAAGTCCATGTCTGAGTAGGTAAATGTTCTCGATACACCCTATCATCGGGGGTTTACCGTGATGCTTCTTGCCATTCCTAACCTGGAAGATGGCAAAGATACTTGCCTCCATTAGTGTGGTATGGAGGCAGCTGTAAGATGTTCAAGCCATACGGACTCTACTACATGATCCAACCCCAACCAAAGTGTCTTTCTAGTCACCGACTAGGTTCCATCCCATCTGTATTCGATGGTTTCATCCCATTTATATTCGATGGTTCCACATATATGTTTTGAGTTATAACATACCCTCTTTCCAAATTAGTTCAACTTGATAGCATGCAGATAGTTAAGGTAGTTCAATTTAATAGCAGGCATGTAGTGAATTGTTCTAAATGATCAACATTAATATAACATGCCCATTTAAATTAGAAGACAACCAATATAATGGAAACACACGATTTGGCTTCTACAGTCGACAAGTGCATTAAAATGAGATTTTAGCAGTAAAGCTAAATGATCCGGTTTGTAATTTAGTTACGATAAAATACTTGCCTCGGGTAATGTTGGGTGTCCAGGTGATGGTAACGTGAGGCGTTTTATCTGCGTCATTAGATTCGAGATATTAGATTAATACTGCAACTCATAGGGAAGAAAATGGATTTATGGATGGAATCAAATATGCAGTATTTACAGAAAAAAGTATTCGGTTATTGGGAAACAATCAATATACTTCTAATGTCGAATCAGGATCAACTAGGACAGAAATAAAGCATTGGCTCGAACTCTGCTTTGGTGATAGTTATATGCTAATAGAAACATGTTATAAACTAATATTATTTATTTCACTAACTAATATTAACAGACTATTTACATATTCTAACAATTATTATGAAACTAATATTATCTATGTTAACATCATATTATACTAACCTACTGATTTTTCAACGAACTAATTATTAAACTAACAACTTACTGAAGCTAACATAGTTACTAGCATGCTGGTCTTTTAATAACACTAATGAAATTACCTAATACATATAACTAATCACTAATATATAAGTTTTACCTTATTAATAACATGAACTATTAAAAATTTTAACTTAAATACTTTATAACATTAATAAAAACTAATATTAAGCTATTAACTTAACTAACACTTTTTAATATAGTACATAACTTTAACTTATATTAACTTAACAGACAATAACTTATCAGTATAATAGCATAACCTTATACTAAATTATTAATTATTAACTTTAACTATTTATAACTCCACTTACCACTCTCTCAACTGCCTCTTCTCTTCTTCCTCTCTTTCTTCTTTTCTTTTTTTTCCTTTCGTTGTTTGCAGAGGGGATCGAGGCAAGGGGTAGCGGATCGGCGGTAACGGTGCGGCGGATCGGCGCAGCGGGGCGGTGGATTGACGCAGCGGGGAGGCGGTGCTTCGGGCTGGCCTGGGATGCAGCGGTGGCTATTCGGGGGTCACGGCGGCGATCCAGGGGGTGCAGCAGTGTGGGGGTTGTGGCGGCGATCCGGTGGAGCACGGCAGGGCGGATCGGGGCACGGCGACGATTCAGGGGCGGGACGGGGCGAATCGGGGCACGACAGCGATCCGGGGGCACGACAGCGGATCGAGGGTCACAGCAGCGGATCAGGGGAGATGTGCAGGGGGTTTTTAGGTGGGGCAGATCGAGGTTGCGTGCGGCCAAGAGGAGTGGGGTCCGGATGAAGATGATCTTAAGCTTCTTTGATTCCTGATTTTGTTTTTGATTTCGGATTTTGTTGATTTGGGTTGAATTGAGGAGGAGGGGAATGGCTAATTTTGAGTTGGATTGTTGTGGTGGCTGATGTTGTGGTGGTGGTGGTGGGATGTGGGTTTCGATGACGTTGTTGCTGTTGGTTTAAGAACAGTGGAGGGGATGGATGTTGATGAAGAGAGCTGGAGGTGTGTGAGGAATGAATTAAGGGGGGTTCTGATGAATGAGGCAGTTCAGATCCGATTATTTCGGATCTGAGCTGTCCAATTCAGCTATTAATCGTGGTGGGGTTAGGTAATAATAATAGGGTAAAAGTAATTCAGAAAAGTAATTAATAATTTAAATTAGCTAGTAGTAATCAGTTGGGGTTAATAAGTAATTACTCAAGTTATGTGGAAAAAGTTCCAGAAACAAAGATGCGCTCGCGTCGACGCGTAGAAGGAAAGAACACTCAGACGAAAACATCCGCACAATCAAACTAAAACTACAGGCACACAACAATCAAACACGACTAAAAATACAGGCCGTTACAGGCGAGCTAGCATAGAACGTGTGTGATCTACCGGAGGGCTCTTCTCTTTGATTCGGATGATGAACTTGTCGCTCTGCTTGGACGAGCTTATCTAAGCCTTGGCGAACTAGGTCTAGTTGTGGAGATTTGGTGGGCCATGACTTGGGCCATGAACATGCGGGCTTAGATCGACTGGGCCGATCTTGATGTCGTAACAATTAGCAGTATGATTGTGTAGTTGTGTATTTTATTGCAATATGCATTAAGAATAGATGGTGATTTTTGTGTGTAGTATTTCTTGTATATGTTGCATGGGGTAGTGGCCTTTTTGGAAATAGGGGGGGTGTGTGTAGTAGAGGGGAGTGTGTTTAGAAATGGCAAATTAGTTATTAGTTAGTTAAGTGATGAGGGTGTTTATGTCATTCTACCTTGCATGGTATAGTCTAGGGCCTTTGACCCTTTGACTTTAGAGATAAGAAGAAATATTTAGAAGAGAAAAGAAAGAAAAGAAGAGAGAATAAAAGGAAAAAAGGAGGGAAGATCCAAGAAACACCCTTTATTTCTTCTCCTTTTTTCTCTTCTTATCTTCCTTCCTCCTTTTTCTTTCCTCTCAAGCCTCCCTCATGGCCGAACCGGTTATGGGAGTTCATGGTGACCAAACTCTCCAAGGGCCACTCCATCCTCACTCTGCACACACTAGTAGCCTTCCTTTCTTCATTTGGGTGCATGTGGGTCATTTGGGAGCTCAAAAAGAGAAGGATTCAAGAGCAAGTTGGAGCTTTTGAGATGAAGCTTGAGAGGAGTTTTCCATGGATCTAGTTGGGGTTTTGAGAGGATGAGAGGAGCTCTACAAGTGATAGGAATCCAACTCTCACTAGTATACTATGTGCATGACATGAGTAATTCATTGTTGTTAAACTAAAAAGGCATCACCTTTAAATTCCTGCATTTTACAGCATATTCATTCGTTCTGATAACGCGAAGGTCATAGGTTCGAGGCCTGCATGGGCCACCACCACCACCTGCATGTGTATCCTTAGTCAAATCCATTCATGTACATTTATGATGTAGTTGTTTCTTTACTTGTAATACAAGTTTACTAATTATTAACTCAATCCCCTCATAGGGGGTGAGTTTTTACATGGGGTTGGGGGAAAACTGAGTACTAGAAGGATATGAGGACTGGACTATGTTGTGATGGTGTTGATGTTTCTTGCTCAGTTTCGGGTACTTTGTGGTGATTACCGTACATTGCTCAGTTTCGGGTACAATGTGTTGTGATGTTGTGGAGTTTTCCTCAATCACACTCCGATACAGGGGAATGGGTGGAGTGGGAGGCTCCATTATGAAAACAGTGCTCGTGTACCAACTGGCTGTAACGGTCTGTTTTCGTTGTACTTTGTTCGTGCACGTGCTTTTGGCCGCGCACGTGTTTATTTTAGACTTTATTTGTTTGTGAACACTTTGGTGTGATATGCCGTTGTGAACGTCTCTGAGAGTATTAAATAGTGGCACTAATTTGGAACGACATTTCTCGAGTCGTTTTCCCACAATTTAATCTTACTCGATGAGACGTGGCGATTTTCACTTTTGACGGGAGAAGTTTCTATTTTTAGTTTCGTCGTCCGACGTCGAAATTGAGATCCGTCTTCTTCGTTAGATTTCTCTCATCATCACAATCACCACGATATTTATTTTATAATTTTTGGAGTTCATTTGACCTACTTTATATTTTTAGCAAGGTTTAAAATATTTTTAAAAGCTAGGTTTTAAATTAAATTCGGCCAAAGAAAATTTATTTGAGTTTAAAACGTTTTAAATAATTTTTGAGCCAATTTCCAGCTCATTTGGGCCGCACCCAAGTCTTGGGTGAGTTGGAGATGGTGAGATTTGAATTTTAAATTATTTTAAACTCCTAATCCCATTAGGATTAGCCCTAGACCTAGTCAACCCATCTACACTATATAAACAACCTCTAGGAAGACCTATTTTCGCAAGAAAATAACCCTAGCCGTTTCCAAAACTCAAATTTGACGTTGCGACGAATCGTCGCAACGTTGCGACAGCCATCTCCCCACACGACCGAGGAAAACACGCCAAAACCCCAGCACCGACCGCTAGCCGCCCCCGCACCAAGCTTCGCCCACAGCCGTCGCATCGACCCCGCTCCGTTCTTCCGCTCCAACCGAGAGAAGCCCTCGGTCTGACCGAGCTTGGCCCGCATCCCCGCTTCGCATCGACCCCGCACCGACCCCGCTTCATCCCCCCGCTCAGCGCCGTGTCTGACCGGGCCACATCTCTGCACCGACCGAAGCCCGCAACATTGCAACGGTTGCAACGTTGCAGCGCTCCGTTCCCCCGCATCCAAGGCGCCCGACCGAGACTTTCCTCCGCACCGACCGAGAGAACCAAGCCCCGCACCGACCGCAGCACTGTGCAGCACCGTTCCCAGTGTCTGACCGAGCCGTTCTCCCACACCGAGGCTGTCTGACCGAGAGCCAAACGTCGTAACCCCGCACCCGTCGCACCACTTGCCACCGTGGGCCCCCCCAAGTTCTCCGGAGGTATTGTGGGTCCCCTATTGGTCCCTAGGACTACTGTGGGCCCCACCTAGGTGCTTTCTCTTCGACGATTTACCGTGTACGACGTTGCGACACGTCGTAGCCCGTCGTTGCGACACGTCGAGGAAGTTAGAATGAACTTGTGCAAGAATCCTAGAGTACGAAATGAGCGTAATGAAGATAGAAACGTAAGATATACTCAAGGCTTAACATTCTATCAATCGAAACTAAAAGACTATAAATAAAACCTTAATAAACGGTCTTAGAGAGCTTCGATTGAATCTTCATAACTTCCAAAGCGCTGCAGGAGCTTCAACGAAGCTTTAGGCTTGAATACGAGCTTTTGGAAGTGTTGAGATGTCGCTTTAAATATTCTTGTGAAATTGGCGACGATCTCCAATACTGCGCTCACAAATTGTTAGTTCATGAATTATTTATGTTTGCTCATCATCAAAACCAAATCCGGGGAGTCCAATATTCAACATTCTCCCCCTTTTTGGTGATGACAAACCAACATAAATAATAATCAAAAATAATAATTCAAATGTAAAATACTTACTCCCCCTGCATTGATGACACGTTAATTCCCAAATGAATATATATGAATTGCATCAATCAGACGAATAAGATATATAATGAGAATTGATTTTTGAAATATCGGATTTTGAAAATCCTTATATGTATCTTAACTCCCCCTGAATCTAACATATCAAACTAGATTCTTGGAAATTGAGTTAAAATTTTCATTTGCACTATTTATTATCATTATCTCTCCCCCTTTGGCATTATCCCAAAAATGGGGGGCATACAACGACAACAATTAGGAAATGTAAAATCCAACATCGGGAGTCGTAGACAATGACGATGGAGCTAATTGATACCAAAGGAAAAACGATTAAAGCAATTC